>JBBBDQ010000417.1:555000-995000 GCA_037127315.1 Ascarosepion bandense
GACAAAGGTTTGATGAGCATAAAAAAGAAATTTAGGCTCATCAGGGCTTAAATTGCTTTTTACCCTCTGAGTGTATCTGACTACCAGTGGTAGACTTTTTGGGGTCGTGGAGCCTGACTATCCAACTGCCAAAATGTAATCTATAAATAAATTCTGGAGAGTTCAATGATTATATGCAGCTGGTGGTTTGGGTGCTGCAACCTGTTAAGAAAATTTTAAAATTTGATTAATTACAGGGAATTGGCTTTACCTATCATTAAAATAGCTCCATATACAATCACTGAAGTTAAACAACATCGAACATGGTCAGTACTTAAATGGGTGACCACTTGGGAATACCAGGTGTAACTCAGGTGTGAAAGTGGTGTACTGGATAATGGCTTGGAATTGTTAATTGGAAAACCGAGATCCAATTCCAGTTGGGTTCGTTATATTTACTTATGTACAATAAGTATAAATCCACCTCTTCTGCTCCATCTATGGGTTAATTAGTAAGACGTGTATCACTAAAACCATTATTATCTCTAAAACAAAATAATTAGATTTTGGCATTAAATAACCCTTAGATGTTGAGATGCTGCTAAACAAAAAACACAAGCACAACAAATTAAACTAACCTTAATAGTAAACACTTCAAACAACATTGATTTTGCTGAAAAATTCACTCATCTAAAAAAGTGTCTTCAGAGGTGCCTATGTGATTAGTAGCCCTGAGGTTTAAGTTTCATTAGTCTCAAAGTAGATCTTTCACTGCTGACTATTCATGTCACTAACAAGGGTTCAAACGAATTAAAGTTGGGGTTTAGACTTTGTGGAACATATGCACATTTCTGATTACGACAATACATCAATTTACTTGTAAAATCCTAAAATATTCTTTTCTTTTGAGAAGTCATTTTGTTTGACTGATTTACTCAATTACAAGTAAACATTTTTAACAGTTGCTTGTTACAGAATGCATAACGTCTAAACTGGCCCATAATATACCAGTCTGGGTAGAGTTTAGATTAACTGGTTGATTTTAGAAAATGGCAACCCGGGTTGGATTATTCTTTTTTTAATCGTATCACCCCGAGCAAGACGGTAACGCCACTGATGGGCAGGGGGATACGTAATAATGAAAAGATTGGAAAAGAGAAAGCCGGAAACCACACCCTAAACAGGGACAAGAGATGAGCATCTTCATCTGTTCAATAGACGTGGGTGGAGTATGAACCGGGCAATAGTTTAATCTATCTACTCCAATTGAAAAAAAAATGAGAAGATTGGAAAAGAGAAAGCCGGAAACCACACCCTAAACGGGGAAAAAGGGATGAGCCTCTTCATCTGTTCAATAGACGTGGGTAGATTGTGAACTGGGCGATAGTTTAGTCTATCTACTCCAATTGAAAAAAAGAAAAGAAAAGTGAGAAGATTGGAAAAGAGAAAGCCGGAAACCACATCTTAAACAGGGAACAAGGGATGAGCCTTTTCATCTGTTCAATAGACGTGGGTGGAGTGTGAACCGGGCGATAGTTTAGTCTATCTACTCCAACTGAAAAAAAAAAAAAAGAAAAGTGAGAAGATTGGAAAAGAGAAAGCCGGAAACCACTTCCTAAACAGGGAACAAGGGATGAGCCTCTTCATCTGTTCAATAGACATGGGTGGAGTGTGAACCGGGCAATAGTTTAATCTATCTACTCCAATTGAAAAAAAAAGTGAGAAGATTGGAAAAGAGAAAGCCGGAAACCACATCCTAAACAGGGAACAAGGGATGAGCCTCTTCATCTGTTCAATAGACGTTTGAATGTAGAATTTTTGAAAGAGCCACCTAGAGAAGATCAAACTTACTATTTAGTAGTAAATAATCAACCAGACAAGAATCGTTAAACGTTACCCCATATTGAGGTAAATCAAATCAAATCGTACATAAGATTGGTTCGACTTTGATTAATTTCATTATAATTCTTAATAAAAATAAGTCTTTCTATATGTCGAGGATATTTACCTTAATGTATGTTGATTATTTTAAAATATTTTAAATTTTTTTTTACCTTGGATTTTTGCAGGAAATAATTTTTAATTAATTGTTAAAAATATTTCTCTGACATTATTAACGTATTTGCTGACTTATTTGCTGATATTTACTAAAATAGATAAATTTGCAACTATTACACTGCATCTACTGTGTTGGTTTTATCACTAGGCTATTTATCAAATCTCAAAATGTAAAAATATGGAGTTTAGTTGCTTTGGAGTGAGCAGTCTTCTTCTATGTGCCTTGTGCTTTCAGGACGTAGGCGATCGTGGCTCTCCACGTCTCTCTATCCTTGGTGGCTCACAGGACACTTTCTCCTGTTACACCATCCAAATCCCGTTCTGTCATCCACTACAGAAGCCCATAAATCTAGAATATAAATGTATAAAAACTAGCATGGCCACAAAATGAGGGATTAGTTTATATATGGATTATATAATAGAAATGATCCCCATTTTACATTACTGTTATCCACCTGATCATGTCCTTCAAATATGTTTTCCTTGTCTCTTTTTCCCTCTATTTGGCCTGTTAGTCTCAGGTTCTCCAAGCCCTCCTTCCTCATTGCATGTCCAAGGAACTTCAGCTGTCTCTTCCTGATGCTCAATATTAATTTCTTTTTCGTTTCCATTCTTTCCAACACCTCATCATTGCTTACATGCTCGGTCCACGATATCCGCAACATCCTTCTGTAGAACCACATTTCAGCTGCTTCAAGTTTTCCCTTCATCTTTGTTAATATTGTCCAACATTCACTGCCATATTGAAGAACTGACATCACATAGCAATCCAGTACTCTCTTCTTTGTTTCTAGTGAAAGTGTCCTGTGTCTTAGGACTTTATTCAGCTTCTGGAACACGTTCTTCTGAGCAGTAGTCTCCCTAAATAACTTTGTAAATCATGTTTTAATAGTTGATAAATATAAGATGTCTTGGTGATAACTTTTAGAAACAAATTTTAGAGTTTAATTTAAAGTAAAAAAAGGTGTAAAATCTATTTCAGAATCATTTGAAAAGTTTAGAATGGAAGATAACAATGACGTGTAAACTTTCATGTAGACTAACAGAAAAATATGCAAAAACTAATTAATTTAACGAACCATATATAATATATACTCTACGCTCAACGGCTTCTGCTCCGATGAACTTAGCTGACAGGTGCCCCCTAGGTATGAATTTACTCGAGCCACAAGATTAGCAACTAGGTACCAACCTTTTACAGTGAAATCAAAAAAATGTAACCTCAACTTCTACTCTAACAGTTTCTTTTCTCGCACATCCCGCCTGTGGAATTCCCTTCCGTATACTTTCTACAATCCCCAAGAATTTAAATGTAAGGTCAATAGTCATCTCCTATCTCACTAACCATCATGCTCCCTTCTCCGTCCACTCCACTCTCATCAGTATTCTCATCCTTCTCTTATACACTTCCTGACACCTCCTATAACCTGTCATTCTTTCTCATAACTTTCCTCCTATGTAACTCCCTGCAAAGCAGTGGCAGTAACCCTGCTTTGTTTAGGGCGAATGATTAATATATATATATATATATATATATATATATATATATACACACACTATCGACCACAATTATTAGACCACCACAGTGTTTTAAAAAATGATGTATTTCATACTATTTTTTAGTATTTATTACCAAGTGTATAATTGTAAATGAAAATAGAATGGTTCTTTTGTTAATATTGCACAATAGCATGTGCATCAAATGAATTTATAAATATTTAATAATTACCTATATTGCAATTTCGTCAATGAAAGAATGAAGAAAATTTAGGGTGATTCGGACGAGTTCATTTTTGCTTCCTTGCCTTGTAAAATTTTGCAAAGTAATAATAACAAAAGGACCATTCTATTTTCATTTAGAATAATCCACAATAACAATAGTATGAAATACATGATTTCTTTTAAAAAAACTGGGGTGGCCTAATAATTATGACCGGTAGTGTATATATATATATATATATATATATATATATATATATATATATATACTAGCAGTATAGCCCGGCGTTGCTCGAGTGTAATGAAAGCTTTAAAACTAATCCATGGTCCTGGAGCTCAGACTCTTTGAAGTGAAACCGTAGACTGAAAGAAAAATAAATGGATGTAAGTCAAAGTTTGATTTCCCGGTATCGATATCAAATAAGGTTTTTCGTCGTAAACTGAATTTCCAAGGCTAAATAAGTAAAGGGTATCATGGCTGAGACTAAGAACTACAATTATACCTACTTAGAGCGAAACCTGAAGCAAAAACTAAAATAAAAGGGCTGAAAAAAATACAGACATACAGGCAGATAAACAGACACACACACAAACAGCTGGCCTTTTATATATATATATATATTATCGATTTTCTGCACTATTGTAAAAACTGCAACCTTTAAACTTCTGAATATCGTTTCTTATGTCTCTGTCTAAGAGTGTATCAAATTTGATTAAAATCGGACCACTCCTTCTATAACCTGATTTTTTCGATTATCGATTTTCGATATTTCTCGGGGGTACCTCGACACTAAACCTAGCTAAGAACACTCGCAGACGCTTATAGTACAACTGTGTAAATTTTTAAGAAAAATCGGTTTACCCTTTTCGGAGTCTATAGGTAATGGACGCACGCACACACACAGACAAAGTTCCATTTATAAATAAGTTTATTAGATAGAAATCTACCGAGTGTGATAAGTATATTGTCGCTATTTGCCTTGCAAAATTTTGCAAAGTGATAATAACAAAAGAACCATTCTATTTTCATTTACAATTATCCACTTAACAATAGTATGAAATACATCATTTCTTTCAAAAAACTGGGATGGCCTAATAATTATGACCAGCAATGTATAATTAGGCAACATTTTTTATTAAATTCATCAAACAAGGTAAGTTTGTTTAATTTTTTATTGTATTTTACCAATATAAGATCTTCCAGCATTGAAATTGTGGATAAACTGCCAGGAGTTTATATTTTATCTGTTGCTTTCCTTCAAGTAGATTTGACTGTGTCAGTCATTATTAAGAATAATTTGCTGTCAGTGTGATAGACAAGCTTTCAGCTCTCTATAAAATACCAGATTATCCCTAATGGAAGCTTGACTACCACATGGACAACACATGGTTCTTGATAATGACTGAGTCATTCCAAAAGTAATTTTAAGCAAAACAACAGAGCAAACTGCTTTCATTTCACCACTACAGGAAATCCTTTCTGTCTGCCGTCAGCATGCCTAATCCTAGACTACTGGAGAGCAACACTCTACACCCACTTGGCATCATATTTTCCACTCACTTGAAGTAGGGCGGCTATAATCAATTGCTACATCTAGGAAAGTTGGGTCACTGTGTCATGTTAGAAAGTTCTACTCATCAGAATCCATCTTGCACATTTATAAATCTACCATTTATCCGTGTATTGAATACTGTTGCCATATTTGCCCTAGGGCTCCTGCTGGACATCTCAAGATTCTTGAAAAAAAATCCAAAGAATGATCTGAAACGGAATCGGTCTTTACTTGGCATCTGTACATTTCTACATATATTTTCACGGCATCTTCCTCAGAATCCATCTTGCACATTTACAAATATGATATTCATCTGTTGATTGAATAATGTTGCCATTTCTGGCCTGGCTTCTAAATTTTGACACCTCCAGACTGCTTTTATTTAATCAACAAAGAGAAACTTTCCTGTCTGCCATCAACATGTTTGATGCTAATCTCCAGGCAAGCAACGCACTGCGCCTTACTGATCGCATGCTTTTCTACCAACTCGAAGTAGTAGTTGTAGGCCTGGGTTGACCCTAGGTAGCATTCTAGTTGTTTGCTTGACTGGAGTATCGGCGTCTGTGATTGTAGAAACCGACGCGGGAGTGACAGTCTTTGTTGCAGGGGCTGCATTTATGCCTTGTTTCTGGTCTGTCGGAGCTGTCATTTTGTTTTCTGCGAACCCGCCTCTCCATGGCGACTTGTGTCAGTTGCTCTTCCCTTGATTTGAGTTTTTAGGCCAGGATTTCACTTCATTTGGTCCGGTTAACTGCTAAGCTCTTCCATGACTCTATGACTTGAAGTAGAGCAACTACATCAGATCAAGAACTGCATGATTTGCAAGGATATTTAGTTCACTGTTTTATACCAGAAAGTTTTCCTTGTCAGAATGCATTTTACACATTTACAAATCTACCATTCATCTGTGCATTGAATAATGTTGGTATGTCTGGTGCTCCTGCTGTACATCTTGAGATTCTTGACAAAAATTCAAAGGATGATCTGTAATGTAATCGATCAGGACCTGACAGCTCGACACTATTTCACCAACATTACGTGGCTTCCCACTGTCTTTTCTACAAATATTTCCATGACTTCTGCTCTAATAAGCTTAGTTCCCTAGGGCCTTCTCTACAAAAATTTACTCAAGCAACCAGACTAACAACAGTCAAAACAACCAAATGCAGCTAACGCTTCTACTCTAACAGCTTCTTTTCTCGCACTTCCTGCCTGCGAAACTCCCTTCCATTTACTTGCTTCTTTGATAGCTACAATCTCCAAGAGTTTAAATGCAGCATCGATTGCCATCTTTTATCCCCTTGACTCTCATCTTTCTCTTATCCTTTCCCCAACACCCACTGTATCTTGTTCTTCTCCCTTGTTCACTCTACCCTCACACAACTCTCTTCACACCAGAATTCCTATCCTTCTCTTGCCCATTCTCTGAGACCCCTTGTAACCGATTCATCGTCAATTCTTCTTTCTCTTTGCTCTCCTTCTATATAATCCTTCATCTTTCATGGAGCCCCCTGTGCACCAGTGGCAGTACTGCCTTACTTGGGGTGAAATGATTAAAAAAAAGAAGCAGGCTAAAAGACTGGCATTTAGGTTCCATCCCTTTACATTTAACTCAATGTCCACACACACACACACACACACATATACACACACACATACACACACATACACACACATACACACACACATACACGCACATACACACACACACACGCACGCACATGCACACACATGTCTATGCTGAGATTCTTGATAAAATCCAAATATCTGTAATGTAATCAATCCTGAAAATTTTAGTCACTTTCTCATGAGTTTAACTGTGCTACTAGATTGCCATTTAGGTCCCTCTCTTTTACTGCTCGAATAGCTAAAAATAACCATCACTTTTACTTGAAAAGATTCTTTTCTCTCACTTACCACATTTAGAACTCTCTTTAATTTACTTGCCTTCTAGATACCTACAATCTTAAAAAATTTAAGTGCAATGTCAATTACGATCATCTCACTTGAACCTTATTCATATTTTGTTCTTTCCTCAATCCTCCCTATTTTCAGTTTTCTCTTTCACATTCACTCCTTGTACCCTGCATACTAATGGCATTACCACTTTGCTTGGGGTGAAGTGATTAGAAAGAACCAAAAAACATGAATTTTGGACAGTTCATCTTTAATTTTGTTTCTGATGTACAGCATTGGTAAACTCTAATAACAAATTAAATAGACAGACCTTGTTGGTTATATTTAAATCAAATTTGTTTGGATCTCTCTCTCTCTCTCTATATATATATATATATATATATATATATATACTAGTATCATAACCCGGCGTTGCTCGTGCAACGCAGATCATTGTAGTAGTAGAAGTACGTGGCCTGTTCCCGTGTTGGAAGCAGTAATGCCACACGAATTACAGACAGGTGATTTCCTGCATGAAATATTTAGCGAAAAAAAAGCTTTATTTTTTTAAAATTTTATTTTCTGAAGTATGAAATAATAAATCGGAAAAAAAAACTTAATTAATTCAATTAAACATTGACACTTATTTTTACATATTTTGTTTTTGTTTGCAAAAACACTTTTTTTTAAATACTTTTTTTTTTGTTCCAAAATTACGGGGAAAAATATTCACATTTTTGGTTGAATGAATGAATTGTTAAAACGTCGGAATAAAAATTAAATATAAAGGCACATTTTTGTTTTTTAATAAAAATAATATTTTAGTCGCGTTTGAAACGTGTGATTTGATTTCTGTGATATAATTTAGCAACCATCTTAGATTTTAGATGTTTTTCGGAGCAAATGTAAACAATCGGCTTCATTGGCCAAAAAGTACAAAAGGGAAAATTGCTGAACTTAAACTCAAAAAGTCTGTGTCGACCTGGCTTCCCTGTAGATATGTGTCCCTAAAAAGTTTGAAAGGCGTAGCTTAAAAAATATAGGCATACATAGGGAACAGTCACACACAGACTCACAGATTGCCTTTAATTTATATACTAGCATGGAGAAGAGAGCACAAAAACTGGACACCAGAACAGTTCATTTGATGCACATATTATTGTGCAGTATTAAAAAAGAACCATTCTATTTTCATTTAGAATTATCAACATGACAATAAATACTAAAAATAGTATGAAATACATCATTTCTTTTAAACAACTTTGGTCACCTAATAATTATGGCCGGTAGTGTATATATAGATATATACATATATAGCAAATCTACAGGGTGCGATGGCTAAATTGTCGCTATTTGCCGTGTAAAATTTTGCAAAGTAATAATAACAAAAGAACCATTCTATTTTCATTTAGAATTATCCACTTGGCAATAAATACTAAAAATAGTATGAAATACATCGTTTTTTTGTAAAAACTGGTGTGGCCTAATAATTATGGCCGGTAGTGTACATGACACGACAGAGTCAAGAACAGAAGTAAGGAAGAGATCCAGAAGAGAAGTGTGTCCATCAGATTTACTTGGGAAACACGTGGAGAAATCTAACACTTCCGTGAGAGGCTGTGTGATTGAGAAGTTCAGGGTTCAGACTATAGTAAAATCAGTGACAGAGTTTTCCAGTCAATTAGCATCATAGCCCGGCGTTGCCCGTGCAACTCAAAACATTTTAGTAGTAGGAGAAGAGGCAATTTATATTTTTACATATTTTTTTTTGTTTGAAAAAACACTATTTTTTTTTAATATTTCTTTTGTTTCAAAATTACGGGGAAAAATATTCACATTTTTTGTTGACCAAATGAATTTTTAAAACGTCGGAATAAAAATAAAATATAAAGGCTCATTTTTTTTTTTTTTAATAAAAAATATTTTAGCCGCGTTTGACAAGTGTGATTTGATTTCTGTTGAAATTCAACAACCATCTTAGATCTTAGATGTTTTCAGAGCAAATGTAAACAATCGGCCCCATTGGCCAAAAAGTGAGAAAGGGAAAATTTCTGAACTTAAAAAGTACGTGTCGACCTGGCTTCCCTGTAGATATGTGTCCCGAGAAAGTTTGAATAGCGTAGCTTAAAAAATGTATGCGTGCATAGGGAACAGTCACACACAGACATACAGATTGCCTCATATATATACATATATATATATAGCATCTAATGAGCCAGACGAACTTACCTAGGTTTCACCTAAACGTATCGTCAGTTAGTCTGGCTCATTAGATGCTATTTAGTTTGGTCTACTTTGGTATTGAGCGCTTTCTGTCGGGTTTTTTCGTTGGGCTTCGTGCTGATTTCGGTCCGAACACTCTTGACTGACGTTCATGCCCTAAATTCTTTCTTTTTTTACAACTATTTTCCCTTCATTGGCTAGTTTTCGAGGAAGGTTTGCGACACGAGTATAATTTTAATCTCCTTTATATATATATATATATATATATATATATATATATATATATTCCATTTGTAAACGAGTTATTACACGACCAAGGTTTCTACCGTGAGTGGTGTTTTCAGGCAATTTTCAGTAACTGATTTTACCGTTTGCTGTTTTTTATTTATTCTTTTTATTAGGAGCGCTCACGTAACGTTTTTCTTTTGTTTTTGTTTTTTTTTAAGAACATTCACTCTTCGGTTCTTACAACCATGGATGAAAACGTTATTATTTCTTGTAATTTTAAAAATTGCACGTTCAACAATTCCCTGCCACGTGAGCGTTAAAAAAAAAATTTCAAAATTTCTTTTAATGTTGTAATGTCATGGTCATGCGCGTGTTAACGCATAAAAAAAAAACTGTTCTTTTTACAAACATTTTAGAACATTACTACAGTATTCATAGCTGATTCTATTAATTGACGGCTTAAGTCTTTTAATGAATATTGCTGAGAGAATCTGTAGTTTGCTTTTGTTGTTTTCTTGGTGTAGGATAGTTATATTATCGGTCATTGTTGTTTTATATTGTGAATGTAGACAGGAATGTTGTTGTATAAAAATGATTATTTTAGATAATTTTCACGTTCTAATGAACGCTATCAATTTGTCAACCGTTATATTTGAAGCAGAAAAAATGTACAGTAATTTTTAGAAACACAGTTTTCCGGTTACATTTGTTACCATAACTCATACCCCAGAAGATGATCTTTGAAAGAGATTGAAAGTACTTGGGTACCTTGAGAAATAAATGAAAATATCATCGGTCAACGTTACAGCTCATTTCTGACATCTTTTGATTATAATACGCGAAAGATTATCCGTGAGTATGAACGGATTTTATTCAAAATAAGCAAACGTAATGTTTGCAATTTATTTAATCTGACATGTTTAAAAGAAAATTTGCTGACTAAATACACAAATTTAAATTATATATATAAAGGATTATTGGTCAGAGTCAAATTAGACCAGTAAATATTCGCATTAAAATTTCTCAATACACTTTTAAAGAAAAAAAAGACAAAGATGCTGAGCTTTTAAATATTAAAATTAGAAAGGTCAGCCAATTATGCTACCATGGTTTCGGCAAGATATCGTTAATGAAAAATGTAACTGTAGAGATAAAATTAAATGTCCGTTTGATGGAGTTTGTCAAACTGAAAGGGTTATTTACAAAGCAGAACACCAAGATATAAAGAGAAAGAGCAAAATATGCACTGAAAGAATTTTATAGTATAGCCACAAATCACCATTCAAGTTAGAATGCTTTAAGTATTGTATAGAACTAGCCAACTACGTATAGAAATTAAAAGAAAACAATGACAAAAAAACTATGTATAGAAATTAAAACAAAATGAAAAAAACAAATTGAAACAATAAAAAAACTATGTATAGAAATTAAAAGAAAACAATGACAAAAAAACTATGTATAGAAATTAAAAGAAAACAATGACAAAAAAACTATGTATAGAAATTAAAAGAAAACAATGACAAAAAAACTATGTATAGAAATTAAAAGAAAACAATGACAAAAAAACTATGTATAGAAATTAAAAGAAAACAATGACAAAAAAACTATGTATAGAAATTAAAAGAAAACAATGACAAAAAAACTATGTATAGAAATTAAAAGAAAACAATGACAAAAAAACTATGTATAGAAATTAAAAGAAAACAATGACAAAAAAACTATGTAAATAAGAAATTAAAAGAAAACAATGACAAAAAAACTATGTATAGAAATTAAAAGAAAACAATGACAAAAAAAACTATGTAAAAAAAATAGAAATTAAAAGAAAACAATGACAAAAATCCTAACGTTGTACTTTCTCAATATACTCCAGCTGACATTAGGATTTTTGTCATTGTTTTTTAAAGTCCCCCTTCCTCTACCAAGCACCCATAGCTCAGAGGTAGAATCGCCGACTGATGTCAGTTTGGTCGGGTTTCAATTGTCTACAACACATCGGATGTCTAACTGTACTGATGAGCTGTGATATAGCGAAACAGATCTGTATGCGGATGACTATATATATATATATATATATATATATAATCTACTCTCTATTTTTAACTCTCCCTCCCACTGTTCCTTCTTACGTCTTTCCTTTTTTTTTTCTTTTATGTCTGGTATATGAATTTCTTTTTGAATTTTCTAAAATAAAAATGGTCACTGTCAAATAAAATTTACTTTGCAGAAATGATCATACGACATATGTGATAATAACTGTGTATGCTTGCTTATGTGCATATATGTATGTGTGTGTGTGCATATATATTTTATTGCTTTTTGTTGTGTTGATCTCTTTTTACTCTGCTGTAGTGATGGAAGGTAATTAATTGCATTTGATTTGCTTTTATTGAGTTAACTTCTTTTTGGCACGCTTAAGTGGATGTCCGCTTAATTGCTTCATAATGAACTCTTCCTGTCATTTTGGGTGTACCTCATTTTACTCTGTTGGGATGACCTTTGTAACCCTGTTAATATATGTGACTGCTTAAAAATCTTAGGCTATGCATGTTTATAGTTATTAACCCATAACTGAAGTGAGAAGAAATTACTGTGAATGTATAGTAATAAAACAGTACGATATCAGTAAACTTTACACAATTGATAAACACGCATTTTAATCATGACATTCATACTAATCAGTTTTAAACTAAAATCAACTATAGATTTTGTTTTTAATCATTTCACCCCAAGCAAGGCATTCCACTGCCACTCTTGCGCAAGGGGAAGGTGAAGAGAAAGAGTTGTTAGATATAGTAAATGTCAGAAGGAGGGTGATAGACAGGTACCGAGGCTGAGGGTAGGGCAGATGGGAAGAGTGTTTGAGAGAATGGATGCGAGTTAGTGTCTTAGGAGATATCTATTGACCTTACATTTAAACTTTTGGAGATTGTAGTTGTCGGGGAAGCAATCACGTGGGAGGGAATTCCACAGGTGGGAAGTGCGACAAAAGAAGCTGTTGGAGTAGATGCACACAGGGAAAAAAACTGTATGATAGCAGAGTTTTACTATATTTAATAGACCTTCCTACGTTAAAGCAAATATAGTGCCCGAGAGTGAATCACTTTAGCGTCATACGTGATACACACTTGGGCGATCATGTCTCGAAAGAGACATGACTGTCTGGGCAGAAGATTTTTCCCGCAGGTAGCCATTACTTTCCGCGGTAGACTGGTTGCGAACCAAGGCTATAGAACCCAATCTGTCCTGTTATTTAACCCATAACTGAAGTGAGAAGAGATGAATTATATTATATCATTATATTAATAAGTAGTAATTAGTGGGGGATCAGTTTATTACTTCTTATCAGCAAATAACCGATCACCCACTTTATGCCCAGTAGAAGTTTTAATTATTTTCAGATATTATATTTAGTCAGTCAATTAAGTGCCATACGGGATACACGCTTTGGGTGATCATGTCTCTTTCGAGACATGACTGACTAGGCAGAAGATTATCAAGCAGTTGGTTGTCATTGCTTTCTGTGTAGACTGGTTGCCAGCCAAGACTATAGAACCCAATCTGTTCTGTTATTTAACCCATAACTGGAGTGAGAAGAGATGACTTATATTATATCATTATATTAATAAGTAATAATTAGTGGAAGATCAGTTTATTACTTCATAGCAATAGAAAACCTACCCCCCACTTTATGCCCCGTAGAAGTTTAAATTGATTTCAACTATTATATTCAGTCAGTTAAGTGCCATACGTGAAACACGCTTTGGGTGATCATGTCTCGAAAGAGACATGACTGACTGGGCGGAAGATTATCCTGCAGTAGGTTGCCATTACTTTCTGCGGTAGACTGATTGCCATCCAAGGCTATAGAACCCAATCTGTTCTGTTATTTCACTCTTGGCTAGATGGGGAAGAGATGTATTATACTAATAAATAGTAATTAGTGGAAGATCAGTTTATTACTTCATAACAATAGAAATCCTATCCCCCTCTTTATGCCCAGTAGTTTTAATTGTTTTCAACTATTATATTCAGTCAGTCAGTTAAGTACCATACGTGATACACGCTTTGGGCGATCATGTTTCGAAAATGACATGACTGCCTGGGCAGAATATTTTTACTGCAGTAGGGTGCCATTATTTTCTTTTTGCGTTAGACTAGTTGCCAGCCAAGGCTATAGCACCCAATCTGTCCTGTTATTTGACCCATAACTAGGAGGAAGAGACGGATTAATACCGTTCCCAAGGGTATTTGTGCATAAATGAATGGCATCTATTAAGCTGGAATTGCCCCCTGATTTGTCGGTCCGAGTCGATATCCACTATATATATATATATATATATATATATATATAAATTGAAGATTTGTAATTTAGCATTTGAAGAAAAAAGAAAATTTACGTTAATTTTTAGCAACACAGTTTTGCAGTTAGTTTTTGTTACAACAACTTACATCCCTAAAGATGATCTCAGAAGGAGCTTGAAAGTACTTGGGAACATTCATAAATGGATAATGAAATCAACTGTAAAAGTTACAGCGCATTTCTTACATGTTTCAATTATAATACACGAAAGATCACCCATGAGTACGAACAGATTTTATTAAAAGATAAGCAGACATAATGTTTGCAGTTTATTTAATCTGATATATATATATATTATATATATATATATATATATATATATATATGTAATGAGTAAAGAACAGGCATTTATATCTGTCTATATCTCTCTACCTTTATTTCTCTCTATATCTATCTTTGACACGTGTGATTTGATTTCTGTGACGTAATCTAGCAACCATCTTAGATCTTAGATATTTTACGGAACAAATGTAAACAATCGGCTCCATCGGCGAAAAAGTACGAAAGGGAAAATTGCTGAACTTAAACTCAAAAAGTATGTGTCGACCTGGTTTTCCTGTAGATATGTGTTCCTAGAAAGTTTGAATGGCGTAGCTTAAAAAATGTACGCGTGCATCGGGAACAGTCACACACAGACTGACAGATTGCCTTATATATATATATATATATATATATATATATATATATATATATATATGAAGATAATCCAGAGCCGAAACTGGGATCAAACCGCCTGTATACGGATGGAAAATGAATTCAGCGAACACGGAAAAATCGACAAGGCTGTGTCTGGATTTATTCAGTCTATTCAGCGCAGTGATTGAGAGAGAATTAGAATTTCTAATAGGATTAATTATTGGTGGCCACAATCAATATGAGATATGTAGATAGACACAGAAATTAAGCTACAGACACTTGTGGAAAGGGTAATAAAAGAAAGGCGGACCTGAAGCAGACTAACACCGCGTTTAATTTCGTTTTTTTGGGGTTTTTTTTTTCATTTTTTTTCTTTTTACTTTTTTCAGCGCAGTCCTATCGATTGCTACTGAAACTTTCCGATTATCAAAACAATTTTGAAAAATTACAATATTTAAACAAATTTCGTATGGGATCAGTTTCTTATATAACGTTATAGTAAATCGATCCTCCATTTTCAATCCACTGTAAGGTTGTATGAGAAACGGTCTCCCACCTAAAATTGTTTAAATATTGAAATTTTTGAAAATGTTTTTTGTCTTTCGTAAAGTTTAAGGTGTAAAAGATAATATTGCACTGAAAAAGTTCCAAAAATTTGATAACGAACAAATTTACAGGTGGCGGAAATGTGTTACCGGCGACTGGTTTCAAAATGGAGGCTCGATTTACTATAACGTTGTATAAGAAACTGATCCCCCTCAGAAAATGTTTAAATATTAAAATTTTTCAAAATATTTTTGTCAATCGTAAAGCTGAGTGGGTGATCGATAGGACTGCGCTGAAAAAAGTAAAGAAAAAAAATGAAAAACAACGAAATTAAACGTGGTGGTAGTCTGCTTCAGGTCCACCAAAAGAACTAACAATCGTAAGAAGAAATAATGTACAGTTGTTTGCAAAAGGAAAAACCCAAGAAGTAAATTACAAATTAGCAACACTAAAATCAAACAAGTACTCAAATTTAAAGTGTTTTAACAAAGGACAGAAAATACAACACAAAAATCCAATGGTACATGCAACAACCTAAAAGCTAAGCAAATTATTAAGAAAACCGAAACTAAGCAAATTATTAAAAAAGCAAAGCTAAGCAAGTTATTTTAAAACACTAAGCAAATTATTAAGACAAACAAAGCTAAGCAAAGTATTAAAATAACAAAGCAGAACAAATTACTAAAAAAGTAAATCGAAGCAAATTATTTTAAAAGCAAAGCTAAACAAGGATGTACAAAGCAAACCTATGCAAATTATTTAAGAAGCAAAGCTAAGCAATTAGCAAAGCAAATTATTTTAAAAACAAAGCGACGCAATTATTTCAAAAGCAAAACTAAATAAATTAAGAAAAGCAAATGTAAAAAAATTATTAGAAAAGCAAGCTAAGTAAATTATTAAAAGAGCAATGCTAAGCAAATTATTAGAAAACAAAGCTGTGCAAAATATTATAAAACAAAGCTAAGCAAATTATTAAAAAAAGGAAAGTAGGCAAATTAATAGAAAAGCAAAGGTAAGGAAATTATTTGAAAAGCAAAGCTAGGCAAATTATTTACAAAGCAATACTAAGCAAATTATATAGAAAGCAAAGCTAATTAAACTATTAAAAAAGCAAAGCTTAGCAAATTATTATAAAAGCAAAGATAAGTAAATTATTAAAAAAGCAAAGATAAGCAAATTATTAGAAAAGTAAATCAAAGCAAACTATTTAAAAAGCAAATCTAAGCAAATTACGAAGAAAAGCAAAGCTATACAAATTGGTAGAAAAGCAAAGCTAAGCAAATTATTAAAAAGCACAGCTAAGTAAGTTATTAAGAAAAGCAAAGCTAAGCAAATTATTTTATAAGCAAAGCTAAGTAAATTATTTTAAAAACAAAGTTAAGAAAATTATTAAGAATCAAGTAAATACCATTTGAAGCACAGAAAAAATTACAGGACTGTAATCTAATACTAGCAGCATAGCCCGGCGTTGCTCGGGTGTAATGAAAGCGTTAAAACTAATCCATGGTCCTGGAGCTCAGACTCTTTGGACGTTGGCACGAAAGACTAAAAATCAATAGTTCTTTCCAGTTAAAGCGAAAAAAAAAATCGGGTTATAGAAGGAGTGGTCCGATTTTAATCAAATTTGATGCACTCAGAGACAAATATATAAGAAACGAAATCCAGAAGTTTCAAGGTTTCAGTTCTTACAATAATGCAGAAAATCGATATATATATATATATATATATATATATATATATATATATAAGACAAAATGTTTGTGTGTGTGTCTGTTTATCTGCCTGTATGTCTGTATTTTTTCAGCCCTTTTATTTAAGTTTTTGCTTCGGATTAGGCTCTAAGTAGGTATAATTGTAGTTCTTAGTCTCAGCCATGATACCATTTACTCAGGGGACTTATTTAGCCTTCAAAATTCAGTTTACGATGAAAAATACTTATTTGATATCGATACCACGAAATGAAAATTTGACTTACATCCATTCATTTTTCTTTCGGTCTGCGGTTTCGCTTTAACTGGAAACCACTATTCCTTTTTAGTCTTTCAGGACCATGGATTAGATATAAAGCTTTCATTACACCCGAGTAACGCTGGGCTATCCTGCTAGTATGATTATATAAGTATAGATATTTATGAATGCAAATACATATTTGCTACCATTTGTAGATGGATACATAGAAACGTCTAAAAATTATGAAAACAAAATTTTTATCATAAGCTAAAACAATGCTGGACATTTTCTTATCAGATGAAGCGGAGACTTGAAGCAACAGAGATGTAGTGCTATGAAAGGATATTGGGAATACGATGGATAAAGAATGAAAGCCTTGAGGATGTTTTAAGCAAAATGAAAACAAAAAGGGCAATCAGAAAGAGAAAATACAAATTTTTGTAACATAAATAAGGAAAAAAGGCTTGTTGAATGACACTCACAAGGTGTGGCAAAGGTAAACAGTGAGTGACCTACTTAACAAGCTTGTATGAATGGATGTCAGATCAGGGAGTTTTACTGAGAGCTATAAAGAAGAGGAAGTTGTGGAGAGCTGTCTACTTTCTGTAAGAATATGGCACAGAAGAAATTCTGTATTATTATTATTTATGATTTTCTTCGAATGTTCTTCCTTCTTTCGGTCCTGGGTATGACGGTGAACTTCATCTGGCAGCAAGACCTCTGATTGGGAGGTTATGAGGAATATGGAACCAACACTTAATTGCTGTTGTTCTCAGGTCCACCCTGACCCGGAATGGTAGCACCTGTTAGGGTCACAGCTATGGATAAATAGTTAACCCCCAAAATGGGGTCAAAACACAATGAAAGTATAAAAAGACACTTTCATAGAAATATATACATAAAAATAGACTTTTATAAAAAAAAAATATATATATACATTTTTTAAGGAAAAATGTTACCAACAATACATTGCTTAAGAAAAAAATTATGACCATAACACATTTTTGAAAGAAAAAATGATTCTCAGCAAAACATTTTTCATACAAAACTAGAAGACATTGTCAGTTTCCTAAAATAAAAAAGAATATAAACAAATATTTTCATGAGGATTTAATTACAGTATTTACATTATTCGGACTATTGTCCTCATCTTTGTTGCCATTTGTACGACGTTTAATAATAGATCATTCTATTTGTCTATATTTCTGAGATGAGGTAGTATTTACAGTATTTACATTATTCGTACTATTGTCCTCATCTTTGTTGCCATTTGTACGACGTTTAATAATAGATCATTCTATTTGTCTATATTTCTGAGATGAGGTAATATTTACAGTATTTACATTATTCGGACTATTGTCATCATATTTATTGCCATTTGCACGACGTTTAATAATAGATCATTCTATTTGTCTATAGTTCTGAGATGAGGTAGTATTTACAGTATTTATATTATTCGGACTATTGTCCTCATCTTTGTTGCCATTTGTACGACGTTTAATAATAGATCATTCTATTTGTCTATATTTCTGAGATGAGGTAGTATTTACAGTATTTACTATTGTCCTCATCTTTGTTGCCATTTGTACGAACCGAACCCTTTATCACAATTACTGGGGTATATGAACTCCATTTCTTGCGTAATGCCTCGATTGGAAGTCCTGAGTTATCTCCCTCTAACCCTGCAAGTTACTTGTTCACCGCTGCTGTAGCCTGGTATTGAACTTACAACTCTAAGAGTCAAGTCAGGAACTAACCATCGTCTATATCCACTAAGCTGAGCAAGCATAAAGATGAACACAATAAGAGAACAAGTAATACGGAATGCCAGAGAAAATCATTAGTGTCAAAATTGCAATATGAGCTCTGGTAAATTAAAGAGGGGTATTGTACATTAGGTTTATAAGTCCCAAACTTTCAGTTGGACACATGGCCCAGTGGATATAGACCTTGGTTAGTTTCTAACTTGACTTTTAGAGGCTAGAGCAGTGGTGAATAATTAACTTGTAAGGTTAGAGGGAGATAAGTCATGACTTCCAATTGAGGCGTTACGCAAGGAATGAGAATGATATACCGCAGTGGTTGTAATAAAGTGTTCGGTTTGAGATTCCTAGCACCTGAAGAAGGCCAGAGCGTACAAGGGCCTAAAACGCCATACAAATGGCAACAAGAATGAGGACAATAGTCCGAATAATGTGAATACTGTAAATACTACCTCATCTCAGAAATATAGACAAATAGAATGATCTATTATTAAACGTCGTACAAATGGCAATAAAGATGAGGACAATAGTTCGAATAATGTAAATACTGTAAATACTACCTCATCTCAGAAATATAGACAAATAGAATGATCTATTATTAAACGTCGTACAAATGGCAACAAAGATGAGGACAATAGTCCGAATAATGTAAATACTGTAAATACTACCTCATCTCAGAAATATAGACAAATAGAATGATCTATTGGTAAACATCTTACAAATAGCAACAAAGATAAGAACAATAGTCCAAATAATGGAAATCCTACCTCATTTCAGAAATATTAACAAATAGAATGATCTATTATTAAACGTCATACAAATGGCCAGAAAGATGAGGACAGTCGTCCGTATAATGTAAATACTGTAAATACTACCTCATCTCAGAAATATAGACAAATAGAATGATCTATTGGTAAACGTCGTACAAATAGCAACAAAGATGAGGACAATAGTCCGAATAATATAAATACTGTAAATACTACCTCATCTCAGAAATATAGACAAATAGAATGATCTATTATTAAACATCTTACAAATGGCAACAAAGATAAGGACAATAGTCCGAATAATGTAAATACTACCTCATCTCAGAAATATTAACAAATAGAATGATCTATTATTAAACGTCGTACAAATGACAAGAAAGATGAGGACAATAGTCCAAATAATGTAAATACTGTAAATAGTACCTTATCTCAGAAATATAGACAAAGTGTTTGGTTTGAAATTCCTAGCACCTGCAGAAGACCGGAGCGTACAACGGCCGAAATGTCGCAGAAATTGCAACAAAGATGAGCGCAATAGTCCGAATAATGTAAATACTGTAAATACTACCTCATCTCAGAAATATAGACAAATACTAAGATCTGACTAAATCAAAGTTCTCATCATAACCGAACATTAAAAAATACCTTTAAAACCCCACCTTTTTTGTATTAAATAACCCACAAACGTGTTAATATGCCGTTAAACAAAACTCAAATTCAAACACTTCTTTTTTGTTTTTCTTTCTTTTAGGGAAAACAAATAACCTATTTAGCGATCGGATCAAAATTTAGGAAGGTTGATTTTCTAAGCACTGCTTACATGGGGTTGAAGGCCGAAAAGTACGGGGTACTCAGTGAGGATCAAACTCAATACTCAGTTGTGATAGGTTCTAGGAAAACAAGCTTGTTAACTATTGTCGAGGCGTCCAAATGACTTTTAAGCGTAACTTAGATATGGTACAAATCGAAATTCATAGTCGTAATTGTTCTAGCGATACGAGATTTCTACAGCACGTCGCGATGTTTAGGAGAAATAACAAAAAGAGAAAATTTGTTAAGACCTTTAGGAAATTGTAAAGAGCCATGATCGCCTACGTCTTGAGGGAGTATGACACATAGAAAAAGAATCATTTTCTTCATCGTTTTAATACAATCTTCTTCGTTAATATCAATGATCAATTGCATGATAAAAAAAAATGCTATTTCGTTTTCAAGAAATATACGAAGAAACAAACGACTACCAGAGATAGTCAGTAAAGTGCCATACGTGATACACTCTTTAAGCGATCATGTCTCGAAAGAGACATCACTGACTGGGCAGAAGATTATCCCGCGGTAGGTTGCCATCGCTTTCTGCGATAGACTGGTAGCCAGCCAAGGCTATAAAACCCAATCTGTCCTATTATTTAACCTATAACTGGAGTGAGAAGAAATAAATTATATCATATCATTATATTAATAAGTAGTAATTAGTGGGCGATCAGTTTATTACTTCATAATAATATAAACCGATCCCCCACTATATGCCCAGTAGAAGTTTTAATTGTTTTCAATTATTATATTCACTCAGTCAGTTAAGTGCCAAACGTGATACACGCTTTGGGCGATCATGTCTCGAAAGAGACATGACTGATTGGGCAGAAGATTATCCCGTCGTAGGTTGCCATTGCTTTCTGCAGTAGACTGGTTGCCAGCCAAGGCTATAGAACCTAATCCGTCCTGTTATTTAACCCATAACTGGAGGGAAGATACGGATTATTACCTTTCCCAAGAGTATTTGTGCGTAAGTGAATGCAAGGAATTCAAGTGGAATTCGAACTCGGCACCCCGAGTTATCGTTCCTGGTCGATATCCACTGCACATTCACAGAGATAGGGGTTTACGAAAAAGAAGCAGACAGTTGCATTATTACCGATCTTTGGATAGTGTTTGGAGAATTTGCTAAAAATCTGCTAATTTCAATTTTCCAAAGATATTTTTACATTGCCAGACTCGAATGATTCTAACTAAGAAATTGTATGGAAAGATAACAATTAAATACAAATGTCGAGAAAAATGAAGAAAAAAATTATGGTTACGAGGTTAATTTGCTGTTTAGGAACTTAATGCTGTTGCAAAATAATGTTTGGATTCTTATTTATGATCACCGGTGTCCTGAGGGGACGCAGCTCTCAAAAAAAAAAAAAAAAAAAAAAAAAAAGTGTCATTTCTTTCAAAATGCTTATATAATAAACATGTCTGACTAACAGAAAATTTGCACCACTGAAATTTGCACCACTGAAATTTGCACCACTGAAAATAAATTCCGATACGGGAGGACAGGAAATTGATGAAAAAATTTGTGGAATTTAAATTAAATGAAGAAATTATTTGAAATAAAAAAAATGTCTGAAATTGTTTTTAAAAACTGCTGAGAATTTCATTTCCGAATAATAATAATAATAATAATAACGTCTAAGAAATTTTCATATTTCTGTTTAATAAATACACATTTCTCAAATGAATAAAATTTCCTTTGTAAAAACTGTAAGGTGCGTGCATTTTCAACTTGATGCAGTTTAAGTGATTGCAATGTAATTTAAGTGGAAAATCCTTTTAGTGACGCTCATAGCAACAAATTATTCAAATTATTAAAATTGATGAAATGATTAACTGTCTGATGAGCAAACAGACAAGAAAGGTTTTAGATTTGCTAAAACTAAGGGTTGTCAATAGATGTGTACATCATACTAGTCATATCTGAATTTAAGAAGTGTCGTACACGGTCAGTATTTAAATGGGAGACTACTTGGAAAAATAGGGTACTTTTTTTTAATCATATCACCCCAAGCAAGGCATTCCACTGCCACTATAGCGCAGGGGGTTTCATAGAGGATTGGATATAGGAAATGTCAGAAGGAGAGTGATAGACGAGTAAGTAGGTACATAGGAAGAGTGTTTGAGAGAATGGGTGCGAGTTAGTGTATTAGGAGGTGTCTATTGACCTTACTTTTAAACTCCTGGAGGTTGTAGCCGTCGGGGAAGCAAGTATGCGGAAGAGAATTCCACAGGCGGGAAGTGCGAGAAAAGAAGCTGTTGGAGTAGAAATTGCGGTTACATTTCATCGGTTTCACTGTAAAATGGTGGGACCTAGTTACTAATCTAGTATCTCGTGCAAATTCATACCTAGGGGGCACCAGTGATCTAAGTTCATCAGAGCAGAAGCCGTGAAAGTATTTATAGAAGAGGCACAGGGAACCACGTCACGGCGGTGAGAGAGTGACTGCAGGCTGTCAGCCAAGTCGGTATCGATCACATTACAGATTCTCCGTTTGGATTTTGTCAAGAACCCCGAGGAGAATAGCTGTGGCACCCGACCAGATGTGGCAGCAGTATTCAATACACGGGCGGATGGTAGATTTATATTTTTACGAATTTATATGTCCTTTGAAGAATTGTGTTTTTGATTAATCTAATTTCGTAAATAATTATATCGGCCATACAACCACGAAACTGACAAGAAGATTTACGCTGCATATCTCAGAACAGAGCTCAATTCGATCTCATTAAAAAACACACGGAGACCTACAAAATACTTGTTGACAACCCAAATATCATCGTATCATCTGCATAAAAATGGCTTATAATAATGGAGACATTACTCATAATACAGAAAAACTTAACCCTCAGTAATATCAACGACGAACACGCTAACAACTTGCTTACCGTGTTCAGTATATAAAGCATACACCCTACTCTACAGAAATATATAACACCACATACATTCTGTTACACGCAAAATACATCCTCAATAATGGCTAAAAGTATAGTCGAAATCTCTCGGATAAACAAAACATTTTACATTTTTATTTATATAATTTATGACCTCAAAAGAAAAAAAAGATCTCTTTAAAAATTATTTAAAAACCTTGACCCTAATACTTTTTCTGTAATTTTTAATGAAACCTACATAAATATATATATATATATATATATATATATATATATATATATATATAATAAACTTTTCCGTTACACCAAGTGGTGTGTAGGGCAGCGTTTTTGGTGTTTACGTAACAGGCGAATAAATTTGTGATTTTATTTGTCCAGTTCCTTTCGTTTCTGATCGCCAAGTTTTTGTTTTATAAATAAGTAGAAAAGACATAAAGTCACAAATTTATTCGCCTGAAGAGAGTCGATGTTAGACTCGAAACACGTGTAGCGTCACAAATACCATACTTAATGTATCATAACATGTATAATAACAAAAACAATAAATATATACTTTAAAGAAAACGTTCACGGCTTCTCACACTTTTTATTCTATACCAATTTCTCTCATTGGAACAACCCTATTTCTTTATCCAATATATATATATATATATATATATATATATATATATTTTGCGAACCCAAACGATGTCAATTTTTTCTTTTCTTATTTATTTGATTTTATTTTATCTTTTTCTTTTTCTTTTTCTTTTCCTTTATTTTTATTTTTTATTTTTATTTTTATTTTTATTTTATTTTTTAATTTCTTTGCAATCTATTTAAAAAGGAAAAGTAGACTAATTTTTCTCCAGTTTCTGAAAGGATTTTTCTGTTGCTGAGGTGATGTGTTATCCCCCGTGGGGATCTTCATATCGAAATGGCCATTCAACATCTTTGAATTAATCCTTTTTTAATATATATATATATATATATAAGAGTACGAACAAATGGAGTAAAAATCCACAGTTCGTAACATTTACTTTTTGAAAGTGCTCAATACAAAGCAGAGCAATATTTTTATGTTAAGTGATAAGATGCGCGTTGTGCTGCAGTGGATATCAGCTCAGAACGAGTAATCGGGGAGCCGAGTTACAAATTCCAGTTGAATTCCTTGCATTCGCTTACGCGAAATACTCTTGAGAAAGGTATTAATCCGTCTCTTTCCTTCAGTTATGGATAAAATAACAGAATAGATTGGGTTCTATAGCCTTGGTCGGCAACGAGTCTACCGCAGAAAGTAACGGCAACCTACTACGGGATAATCTTCTGCCCAGTCATGTCATGTCTCTTTCGAGACATGATCGCCCAAACATGTATCACGTATGGCACTTCAATGACTGATTATAATAAAAATCGCTAAACTTTCATTTTTCAGTGGTAGTAATTCATTCTAACCTTATTTCTCCTATTTTAACTGTTGAAATAAGTTACCGAATTATTTTAAAACTTCCATAAAAATCATTTGTTATCATCAGTTACCAGCTATCGCATGACAAAGTACCATTTATAGTACAGAAACATGAAAGCTTTTGTATAGCGATGTAAAATATTTTCATCATAATCACTTACAATATATATATATATATATATATATATATATATATATATATATGTCCAGGTAAAGAGGAACCAAAGTTTTATTATTTTGAGTACCCCCGGCATTTATTTTATTATAAACAGTGCTCAATATAATAAGTATTATACAGCTTAATATAATCATATAATTATGAATTAATACTACATTGCTACACGGAAATTTCTATGTTTCGAGATAGATTCTCTTCATCAGGCAATGTTGGATGGTGGTTGTGAAAATAATTTACATTCCTAAACATGTAAATCATATTCACAACCAACAACCAACATTGCCTGATAAAGAGAATCTGTCTCGACATATAGAAATTTTCGTGCCTCTATGTACTATTAATTCATAATTATATGAAATAGTATATATATATATATATATATATATATTTATATATATATAAATAGAGAGAGAGAGAGAGAGGGGGGATAATAAGAAATATACATATGGATATAAGCGTATAAATATTTTCTGGTGTTAATAAAACAGTGCTCGATGTAATATAACAGAGCTATTAATATGCATTAATAAATATGCATATTATCCTACGTCTATAGCTCGACTCGGAGTTTTATGCCCTACACAATAATCAGGTGCATATTATGAAGTGACCGTTTCTAAATTTAAATTTTTAATTTTTACTTTTTATTTAATTATTACTAGAAGTATAGCCCGGCGTTGCTCGGGTGTAATGAAAGCTTTAAAACTAATCCATGTTCCTGGAGCTCAGACACTTTGGACGTTGGCACGAAAGACTAAAAAGCAAAAGTTGTTTCCAGTTAAAGTGAAACCGTAGACTGAAAGAAAAATGAACGGATGGAAGTCAAATTTTGATTTTCTGGCATCGATATCAAATAAGTTTTTTCGTCGTAAACTGAATTTTGAAGGCTAAATAAGTCCTCTGAGTAAATGGGATCATGGCTAAGACTAAGAACTACAATTATACCTACTTAGAGCCAAACCCGAAGCAAAAACTAAAATAAAAGGGCTGAAAAAATACAGACATGCAGGCAGATAAACAGACGCTCACACAAACATCTTGCCTTTTATCTATATATATATATATATATATATATATATTATCGATTTTCTGCACTATTGTAAGAAGTGCAACCTTGAAAATTCTGAACATCGCTTCAGCCGTTTCGGAGTCTATAGGTAACGGACACACATACGCACAGACACACACACACACACACACACACACACACACACACATGAACACACACACAGACAAAGTTCCGTTTATAAATAAGTTTAGATAAAATTCACATCTAGAATCAATACATAATATATACCTGATGATTGTATGGGTCATGAAACTCGAGTCGAGCTGAAGACGTAGGCTAATATATATATATATATATATATATATATATATATACAAACTTATTTATAAATGGAACTTTGTCTCTGTGTGTGTGTGTCCGTTTCCTATAGACTCCGAAACGGCTGAATCGATTACCTTGAAAATTTACACAGTTGTACTGTAAGCGTCTGAGAGTGTTCTTAGCTAGATGTTGTTGTCGAGGTACCCCCGATAAATATGGAAAATCGATAATCGAAAAAATCGGGTTATAGAAGGAGTGGTCCGATTTTAATCAAATTTGATACACTCATAGACAAAGACATAAGAAACGATATTCAGAAGTTTCAAGGTTGAAATATATATATATATAAAAGGTAAGATGTTTGTGTGTGTGTCTATTTATCTGCCTCTATGTCTGTATTTTTTCGGCCGTTTTATTTTAGTTTTTGTTTCGGTTTTGGCTCTAAGTATTTATAATTGTAGTTCTTAGTCTCAGCCATGATACCATTTACTCAGAGGACTTATTTAGCCTTCAAAATTCAGTCTACGACTAAAAAAACTTATTTGATATCGATACCAGGAAATCAAAATTTGACTTACATCCATTCATTTTTCTTTCAGTCTACGGTTTCGCTTTAACTGGAAACAACTATTGCTTTTTAGTCTTTCGTGCCAACGTCCAAAGAGTCTGAGCTCTAAGAGCATGGGTTAGTTTTAAAGCTTTCATTACACCTGAGCAACGCCGTGCTATAGTGCTAGTACATATATATTCCATTTGTAAACGAGTTATTTCGCGACCCTGGTTTCTACCATGAGTGGTGTCTACAGGCGATTTGCAATAACTGATTTTACCGTTTACACTCACGGAACGGTGTTTCTCTTTTGTTTGTTTGTTTGTTTGTTTGTTTGTTTGTTTGTTTGTTTGTTTTTGTTTTTTATTTTTTAACGCTCACGTGGCAGTGAATTTTTGAACGCGCAATTTTTAAATTTACAAGAAATTATAACGTTTTCATCCATGGTTGTATGAACCTAATAGATATTTTATGTCATGGTTACACTTAGTCATAATTTCCGTTCTTTTATTCAATAGTTCGTTTTTGTTTGGGAATTGCATAATCGCTAATTTTTCTTCTTGGCACAGTCTACATATTTTACCACCGTTGTAAGGCTTGGCAGTTTTTACTATATTCCACGTTATGTCTGGGTCTTTTCCATATTTTGATTTTAATTTCCACGTGTGGCTAGCCAATTTTGTACAGTTTTTTTAAGTTTTCTATTTTGAATATCGACTTGTGATTGAACCACCTAGTCTTAAAGGTGTCTTTGTTTGATCCCTAATATATTTCATTTTGGACATTGAATGAAAGAACGGAAATTATGACCAAGTGTAACCATATTAAAAAAAAATCTATTAGATTCATACAACCATGGATGAAAACGTTATAATTTTTAAAATTGCGCGTTCAAAAATTCCACCACGTGAGCGTTCAAAAAACAAAAAAAAAAAAAACAACCGTTACGTGAGCGTTCTTACAAAAAAATGTTAAACGGTAAAATCAGTTATTGAAAATCGCCTGAAGACACCACTCATGGTAGAAACCTGGGTCGCGTAATAACTCGTTTACAAATGGAAAATATTCAAAAGTTCTACAATATAAATGTATTGAACACTTTTTAATACGAATGTGCACTGGTCTAATTTTATTATGATCAAAACCCAAGTAATTAAACAATCAATATATATATATATATATATATATATATATATAGGAACACACACACATATCGATATAAATACAGACAATTAAAAGAAGATGAAAGACTGTCTGAAAAACACTTTGAGTTAATTTATGTTTGATTAGCAATTTCCATTCCAGTCTCTGTTGTTGGCTAATCACATATTGATTACGTCTATGCGTAATTGTTCCAATCAGATTCCACTACAATGTTTTTATTTGTGGTTGTATGGATGTTCGGCATATATGTAAATATTTTTTCGCACGCGCACACATGGTAGACATGTGTGTATGTGTGTGTGCGTGTGTGTGCGCGCGTGCGTGTAATCAAACATTAATAATGTGTATGCGTCAGTTAGTCAGTTAAAGTGCCATACGTGATACACGCTTGGGCGATCATGTCTCGAAAGAGACATGACTGACTGGGCAGAAGATTATCCCGCAGTAGGTTGCCATTGCTTTCTGCGGTAGACTGGTTGCCGACCAAGGCTATAGAACCCAATCTGTCCTGTTATTTGACTTATAGATAGAGGGGAAAGAGATGTATTATATTATTAAGTAGTAATTAGTGGGGGATCAATTTATTACTTCATAACAATATAAAACTGATCCCCCATTTTATGTACAGTAGAAGCCTTAATCATCTTTCCAACTATTATATTCAGTCAGTCAGTTAAGTGCCATACGTGATACACGTTTTGGGCGATCATGTCTCGAAAGAGACATGACTGACTGGGCAGAAGATTATCCCGCAGTAGGTTGCCATTGCTTTCTGCGGTAGACTGGTTGCCGATCAAGGCTATAGAACCCAATCTGTCCTGCTATTTAACCCATAACTGGAAGGAAGAGACGGATTAATACCTTTCCCAAGGGTATTTGCGCGTAAGTGAATACAATGGAGTCAACTGGAATTCGAACTCGGCTCCCCGGTTTCTCATTCCGAGCTGATATCCACTGTACCACAACGCACATCCTTTAAAATAACGTGATACACGCTTGGGCGATCATGTCTCGAAAGCGATATGACTGACTGGACAGAAGATTATCCTGCAGTAGGTTGCCATTGCTTTCTGCGGTAGACTGGTTGCCGACCAAGGCTATACTATAGAACCCAATCTGTCCTGTTATTTAACCCATAACTGGAAGGAATAGGTGGATTAATACCTTTCCCAAGGGTATTTGTGCGTAAGTGAATGCAATGAATTCAGCTGGAATTCGAACTCGGCTCCCCGATTTCTCGTTCCGACCCGATATCCAATGCACCACAACACACATGTGTATGCGTATACATACATAATATATGTATCTATGTATGGGTACGTATATACATGCATATTGTATCTACGGGCGCGTGCGTATATGTATGGGGTATATATACATACACTAGCATCATAACCCGGCGTTGCCCGTGCAACTAAGAACATTTTAGTAGTGGGAGAAGATGCCAATGAAAGGAGTAGATGGAAATCATTTATTGAAAGTTGGAAAGGAGAGCTGAGGCTGTTAGTAACCATTTTCAGCATTAAGAAGAAGGCATTGAATGCATATATATTTTTAAATATTTCTTTTGTTTCAAAATTACAGGGGAAAATATTCATATTTCTTGTTGACCAAATGAATTTTTAAAAAGTCGGAATAAATATTAAATATAAAGGCTCATTTAATTTTTTGTTTTAATAAAAAAATATTTTAGTCATGTTTGACATGTGTGATTTGATTTCTATAACGTAATTTAGCAACCATCTAAGATCTTTGATGTTTTACGGAGCAAATGTAAACAATCGGCTCCAATGTCCAAAACGTGCGAAAGGGAAATATATATATATATATATATATATATATATATATATATATACTAGCATCATAGCCCAGCATTGCTCATGAAACTCAGAACATTTTAGTAGTGGGAGAAGATGCCAATGAAAGGAGTGGATGGAAATCATTTATTGAAAGTTGGAAAGGAGAGCTGGGGCTAGTAACCATTTTCAGCATTAAGAAGAAGGCATTGAATGCATGTTGCTGTAGCATTTGAACGGAGTATAAAGTGCAGTTTTAGTGCCGGTCATACTTTTGTCTCCTTCTAAGTGGGGTGGGGGTTCTTTGATCTGGAAATGAATAGAAAACATTTGCAGGAAGTGCAGTTAGTAATAAATAAGATAGAAATTTACCTGTTTTAAATTTAGATAGTCAAACTGATCCCAGTTTAGAAATCTCAGTGCCGCGGCTGTAATGCATGTATAAGGAGTTTGGCCATTACAGTTTTGTGCATTCTGTTCCTTTCGACACCACTCCCCTACGCCTAACTGGTCTTGGGTCTAACACACAAAGTCTCATCAAAAGGAGATTTCATGTTGTAAGGCACAGTCGGTTATGTTCTGACCACAAATAGACTTCAGCTATGGAAAATTATGTTAACCTATGAAAAGGGACTTGGGAGCCTATAGTAGTTAGAATATAGTCCCAGTCAACGAAACTTCACTGTATGCTACGTTACGCGTTATTCCTTCAAATGCAAACGCAAAAATGGAAGTTTTGCTTCCAACACGGGAACAGACGACGTACAGTTGGCCATGGGCGAAGCATGGCTCGCTTAAAATAATGCCCGTGGTGATGAACGTCTGTCCCTGAGATTTGTTGATGAACATTGCGAAACATAATTTTACTGGAAATTGAGAACGCTTTAACGGTCATCCGCCCCAACCGAGCTCTTTTTTAGGAGGCATGTGAAAAAATCTACAAAACCTGAGCACACCTATTGTTACTTTAATCGAAGATGGCTGCTAAATTACATAAAACGCAATGTTTACAATACTCACACAAACATCAACCCTCGTGATGCAATAATGTTTATAATATTAAGTGGATAGATTCCTTTAAAACTCGGTTATATAAAAAAAATAATTACAAAAGAAATGGTGTTTCAAAATGTTCAAAAATTCCATTAAAAAAATTTATTTTCTTTTGTTTTGCGTAAACGTGATTTGATGTTTTGTGTGACATTGAAAACAACATTGCGTTTGTCTTTGTTTCAAAATTACGGGTGGAAATATTAACATTTTTGTTGACTAAATGAATTCAACATAAAAATAAAAAATTATTTATTTTGTTTTACTGAAATAAGAAATATAAAAACTATTACGCTCTCAGTTCAGAAATTTTCGAAGAATACTTAAAAATATAGACATTTAATTTTAGAGGAAAAAGTTATATTAACGCCACACGAATTTGTTGAGCAAATTAATTTTTAAAACGTTGCAATAAAAATTAAATATAAATGCTCATTTTGTATTTAATAAAAAATATTTTAGTCGCGTTTGACACGTGTGATTTCATTTCTGTGACGTAATCTAGCAACCATTTTAGATCTTAGATATTTTACGGAGCAAATGTTAACAATCTGCACCATTGACCAAAAAGTGCGAAAGGGAAAATTGCTGAACTTAAACTCAAAAAGTATGTGTTGACCTGGCTTCCCTGTAGATATGTGTCCCTAGAAAGTTTGAATGGGGTAGCTTAAAAAAATGTAGGCGTGCATAGGGAACAGTCACACACAGACTCACAGATTGCCTTTTATATATATATAGATAATGTGTATATATGCGTGGCTGTGTACTGTGTATGTACATATATAATGTGTGCATGTATGAGTACGTTCATATATGCATACATAATTTGTTTATGTATATATACTTTTCTTTTTAATCATTTCACACCAAGCAAGGGTGGGCAGCCATGAGCATGCAGGGGGTTACAGTGACAGAAAAGACTGTGTACTGAGGGGGTATAGAAGAAAGGATAAAGGATTACAAGATTCAAGAAGATGTTGCATTTACATTTTTCGAGATTGTAGTTATCAGGGCTGTAAATATACGGAAGTGAGTTCCACAGGCGGGAAGAGGGAGAAAAGAAACACTTAAAGTAGAAGTGACAATTACATTTAAATATTTCGACGGTAAAACGGTTGAACCTAAATAGATGGCAATCAAGTCAGTCAGTCAGTTAAGCGCCATACGTGAGACACGCTTGGGCGATCATGTCTCTTTCGTGACATGACTGACTGGGCAGAAGATTATCCCGCAATAGGTGGCCATAGCTTTCTGCGGTAGACTGGTTGCCAGCCAAGGCTATAGAACCCAATCTGTCCAGTTATTTAACCCATAACTGGAAGGAAGAGACGGATTAATACCTTTCCCAAGGGTATTTGCGCGTAAGTGAATGCAATCAAGTACCAGGCTTAAATTCACGTGGTCGGGTCGCAATGGTAAAAAGCTTATCAGAACAGCTGCCATTAAAATATTTGTAGAAAAGACATTTACATTATGACTGTTTTTTATTATTTGTATCATTTCACCCCAAACAAGGCAGGACAGCCACTGATGCGCAAGTGGGTACAGAGAGAGAGAAAACATGTCACAGGGAATGCAGAAAAAAAGGATAAGTGGTGGTGAGCTTTAGGGATGTGTGTGTATATACATAAGCTATGTGTCTACATATTGTGATCTAAACTTATTTATAAATGAAACTTTGTCTGTGTGTGTGTCTGTGTGCGTGTGTATCCGTTACCTATAGATTCCGAAACGGCTGAACCGATATTCTTGAAAATTTACACTGTTGTACTATAAGCGTCTGCGAGTGTTCTTAGCTAGGTTTTGTGTCGAGGTACCCCCGATAAATATCGATAATCGAAAAAATCGGGTTATAGAAGGAATGGTCCGATTTTAATCAAATTTCATACACTCATAGACAGAGACATAAGAAACGATATTCAGAAGATTCAAGGCTGTAGTTCTTACAATAATGCAGAAAATCGATGATATATATATATATACGCAGCAAGATGTTTGTGTGTGGGTCTGTTTATCTACCTGTATGTCTGTATTTTTTTCAGCTCTTTATTTTAGTTTTTGCTTCGGGTTTGGCTCTAAGTAGCTATAATTGTAGTTCTTAGTTTCAGCCATGATACCATTTACTCAGAGGACTTATTTAGCCTTCAAAATTAAGTTTAATACGAAAAATCTTATTTGATATCGATACTAGGAAATCAAAATTTGATTTACATCCATTCATTTTTCTTTCCGTCTACAGTTTCGCTTTAACTGGAAACAACTATTGCTTTTTAGTCTTTCGTGCCAACGTCGAAAGGGTCTGAGCTCCAGGTCCATGGATTAGTTTTAAAGCTTTCATTACACCCCAGCAACGCCGGGCTATACTGCTAGTATGCTTATATATAGATACATATTGTGTGTGTGTGTGTGTGTGTGTGTGTGTGTGTGTGTGTGTGCTAATCTGTTTAATTTTATTAACATGTCATGCAGGATGTGCATTGAGGTGCAGTGGATATAGTCTCGGAATGAGAAATCGGGGAGCCGAGTTCGAATTCCAGTTTAATTCCTTGCATTCACTTATGAGTGAAAGGTATTAATCCGTCTCTTCTTTTCAGTTATGGGTTAAATAACATGACAGATTGGGTTCTATAGCCTTGGCTGGCAGCCAGTCAACCGCAGAAAGCAATGGCAACCTACTACGGGATAATCTGCCCAGTCAGTCATGTCTCTTTCGAGACATGATGACCCAAGCGTGTATCATGCATGGCATTTAATTGATTGACTGAATATGATAGTTGAAAACAATAAAAAATTGTACTGGGCATAAAGTGGGTGATCTGTTTTCTATTGTTATGAAGTAATAAACTGATCCCCCACTAATTACTACTTATTAATATAATGATATAATATAATTTATCCCTTCTCACTCCAGGGTTTTATAGCCTTGGCTGGCAACCAGTCTACCGCAGAAAGCAATAGTAACATACTCTGTGATAATCTTCTGCCGAGTCAGTCATGTCTCTTTGTTATGGCACTTAATTGACTGAATTTTATATCATACGTTTCTGTTAAATACCGCAAAGAGTTGAAAGTCTCTGACTGACACAGTTCATCATTGACATTATAAATTGCGGGTACACGCACGCATTCGCTCATACATTTGCATGAACATAACAGTATTCCGGCGCCTGTGTACATTTGTGTCAGTGATGAAGTGAGTTACAGAAGGATGCTGCAAATATCATGGATCGAGCATGTGAGCAATAATGAGGTCTTGGAAATGATAGGAAAAAAAAAAAGGAAATTAATACTGAGCATCAGGAAGAGACAACTGAAATTCCTGGGACATACAATGAGAAAGGAGAGCTTGGAGAACCTGATACTGACTGGCCAGGTAGAGAGAAAAGAGACAGAGAAAAGCAACAGGTGGATGACGGAACGAGGACTGCATGGTATAACAGGAGAAGGCGTGCTCAGAGCCACCAGGGATAGGGAGACTTGGAAAGCCATGATCGCCTACGTCATGAAGGGACATGGTACATAGAAGAAGAATATATATGCCAACTGTTTATAAGAAATTATAATGTGCATATAAAATGGGGGATCAATTCTATATTATAATCAATATATAAACTAATCCCTCATCTTGTGTCCATGCTAGTTTCTATTCATTTATATTCTAGATTTATGGGCTTGAGCTAGCGGATGGCAGAGCGGAGTTTGGGTGGTGTAACAGGAGAAAGCGTGCTCAGAGCCACCAGGGATAGGGAAATGTGGAAAGCTATGATCGCCTACGTCCTGAAGGGATAGGGCACATAGAAGAAGAAGTGAAGTCAGTATGACATGCCTCTATAAGTAGTTTTAAGTAATTATCGTACGATAAATATGTGTATAAAAATTTATAGATTTGGTTTTATAGTCACACGCCTATGGGTAGAATTTAGAACAAATGTGTTTGTTTAAAAAAAAAATGTATGTATGACCGTCCATGCATGTATATTTGATTTCTCCATCCCACACTGGACGTTTCGACCTTCCAATGACCTTTATATCCAATCCAGGAACATTTTTTCTTTTTTCGTATTTCCTGACATTTCTCCTCGATTGGCAATTTTCCCAGGCGTACAGATTTGGCCAATTATTGATAAAAATCAATCGATTGCTATTCTTTGATCTTTGTTACATAAGGTCATTGCACCTCGCTGTAATAAACTTCATCTTTGGCGACCATTATTTTATATATCCTTGGTGTTAATAACTGGTTTTGATTTAAAGGGGGCTTACGGCCTATCACGTTGAATACACCGGTTCTCGCTCGATCACCGAAGTTAAGCAACGCTGAGCCTGGTTAGTATTTAGGTGGGTGACCGCTGGGGAATACCAGGTGCTGTAAGCGTTTAGTGACGGATGTGCGTTGTGGTGCAGTGGATATCGGCTCGGAAAGAGAAATCGGTGAGCCGAGTTTGAATTCCAGTTGAATACCCTGTATTCACTTAAGCACTGGTACCCTTGTGATAGGTATTAATCCGTCCCTTCCCTCCAGTTATGGGTTAAATAACAGGGTAGGACTTGGGAACCCTGCCCTCATAAACAAATCCAAATGAATCTTGATACTCGAAAAGAAAAAAGTATTACTAGACACAAAGCTTATATAAAAACAACAATAAATTGTTGAAGGAAAAAGGTATTACCAGCAATAAATAAATAGAATTTAGTTGGCAATAAATGACCCACCGAGGTTGATATGCCATAAAAACAAAACAACCAACCAACCAATGATTCAAAGGGAAAACTTTCACAGACGTTTTGTTTTTTGCAGTTTTAAGTCGGGCTGCAACAGAAGTGTACCCCAGATTAGTGTACCCCAGATTAGTGTACAGTGACTCAGTGATCATTAAACGGCCTTGTAGTAATTTGAGTATTTTGCAGTATTTATTTAGTACCAAAGAAGCATTTCAAAAGATAAGCAGGGTATTGAGAGACAGGAAATTTCCGTTGAAAACATAAGAAAGAGTTATATAATATTGGTCTTTATATATGGCAGCGAATGTTGGATGATCTCGAAGCAGCAGAAATGTGGTTCTACAGAAGGATACTGAGGATACCATAGACCGAACATGTGAAAAATGAATTTATATATATATTATATATTTCTTTCTTTTTCTTTTTTTTTTTTAATCATTTCATCCCAAGCAAAACATTCCACTGCCACTAGTGCGCAGGGGGTTACATAGGGGAAAGTGATGAGAAAGAGTGGTTAGTTATAGGAAATATCGGGAGTAGGGTGATAGACGGATGAGAGTACCGAGGATGGGGGTTGGGTAGATGGAAAGCGAGTTTCAGAGAATGGATGCTAGTTAGAGTGATAAGTGGTGTCTATTGACCTTACATTTAAATTCCTAGAGATTGTAGCTATCGGGGAAGCAAGTATATAGAAGGGAATTCCACGGGCGGGAAGTACAAGAAAAGAAGCTGTTAGAGTAGAAATTGCGGTTACATTTTATCTGTTTTACTGTAAAAGGGTGGAACCTAATTGCTAATGTAGTATCTCGTGCAAATTCATACTCAGGGGTCACCAGTGATCTAAGTTCATCGGAGCAGAAGCCGTGAATGTATTTATAGAAGAGGCACAGGGAAGCCACATCACGCCGGTGAGAGAGTGACTGCAGCCGGGCTGCCAAGTCGGTATTGATCACATTACAGATTCTCCGTTGTATTTTGTCAAGAACCCCGAGGAGAATAGCAGGGGCACCCGACCAGATGTGGCAGCAGTATTCAATACACAGGGGGATGTTAGATTTATATATGTGCAGGATGGACTCAGACGGGAAAAAATTCCTGGCCCTGCACAGAGAACCGACTTTCATAGCAGCGGATTTAGCAATGGATTCGATATAGTCATTCCACTTGAGAGTGTGAGGCCAAGTCGGCGTAGTGTTTTACTCTCAGGGAGGTTAGCCTGGTCTATGCTAATGGGAGGTAGAAGCGATTGTCTTTGAAGGTTAATTGATAGCAGCTTCGTTTTGGAAGCATTAAAATTTACGAGCCATTCCTTCTCCAAAATTGCGTTATGTGGTTTTTGGGTAAGATCAAAGTGTAGTATCTGTTCCATAGTAGCTTTTACTAACACTGTGGTTTGACTGGCAATCAATTCCACTCGAGTTCATTGCTCGAGCAGCGTAAAAGTAGTGGCTATTTTATAGCTGCGAAACACCGGAAGCGATTGTCAGGTGTTCGGCCTCTTAGGAGGCATGGCCGCGGAAAGGCCAGAAGTGATCGTTCCTCCCACCACGGACTCGGTGGGAGGGAAAGAGGGTGACTGGCAACTACCGCCACGGGAGTCACCCTCAGTTCCAGCAGCATCAGGATCCGGACCAGTACCGGCACCGGTAGCAGCTCCTGCTTCTCCCAAACCTTCGACCTCTGGTTGGACAGGAGGCAAGGTCCCACTGAAGGGAGAACAGTATTATGAGGATCAGAGGCAAAAATATGCCGAATATATTAAGGGCACGGAGCTGCTGTCGGTGCCCGACGAGTTGGCCGACATCGAGGCCAGAATTGTGACGCTCATAACCAAGGATCTGAAGACCAAAAAGTACATAGGCATCAGCAGAGACAACCTCGAAGAAGCCATTAAGGCCCTAAACATCAGGGCTAAGGCGGTGGCAAGGCAGAGCAGCGCAAGCTGGGACGTCTTGCTGGGTACCGCCGACGAGGCAAAACGTTTGGCTGGAGTGGTTCTCGAAACCAAGACCCTCCAGATCCAAACGGAATACATGGGGATGTGCAAGCGCAAAATCACCTTGCATGGCGTCCCCATGGACATTTCTCAGAACCACATCGGCGCCTTCTTCGCTCAATACGGGAAGGTGGCTGAGGTGTCCGCGCTAAGTTCAAAAGCAGGCTTCCTGACCGGTGACATGGCCCTGCAGGTGACCTTGACGAAACAGCAAATCAAGGAAATACCCAACATTCTCACCTGCAGGAAGCGTGCTATCTTTGTGATAGTGGAGGGCAGGAAGCCTTGCTGTTGGGTCTGTGGGGCGGCGGAGCACGTCGCCAAGGCGTGTACGGCCAGGAATCCGGCCCCTAAGGCCCAACCAACCAAGAAGCCTGAAGGACCGGCTCCAGTAACTCCAGCATCACCAGCAGCAGCTACAGCAGCACCACCAACACCAAAGTCGGCGGCGAACAAGGAGGGAGAGTGGCAGGTGGTGAGCAGGAAAAAATCCAAAACGCCTTCACCCGTGAAGGTGCCATCACCTGCCAAAGCTCCAGCAAAATCAAAGGAGCTCACGTTGGAGAAAGCGCCTGCCAAGCGGGAGAAGAAGTCTCCCCCAAAAATAGTGCAGGAGGAGGAAAGAATGGAGGAAAAAATGGAGACGCAGAGAGCAGCATCGTTAAAACGCGGCAGAGAGGAGGAGGAGGAGCGGCAAGAGATCGCCAAGAGTCGGCGGAGAGGAAGAAGCAGAGAAAGATCGGCAACAACACCAAAGTGTTCTTCTCTGCCAACATCGCCGGTGCGTACATCCTACGCCGAAAAAGCAAGGAGCCTTCCCTCGTCCCCGCAGAAAGCTTCCCAGTCCCCTACCTTTAAATTAACCCCCCTGAGACCAGCTTCTTTAACCCCCACTCCCTCCCCTTCTCCTATGTCCACTCCCACTCGGGCAAAAAAGAAGAAAGCCCTGCCCCAGGGGGAAGCTCTACTAAAAGTGAGCGAGGATGTAGCCTCTGAGTGGTCATCTCAGAGGCGAAGACTTTTAAAACCTCTGCTGAGGCTGACCTCAGTGGAAGGCAAAGATGTAGAAGATCCCAGAAACTTTCCCCAGGCCCCAGGTGTCATCACCCTGGTAAGGAATACCGGTGGCAACCTGAGGGTCTGGGACCATATTCATGAAGCGAAAAGACATTTTGCAAACTTAAGATTGGTGCAGGAGAATACTCCGGCCCTAAAAAAAATGGCGAAGAATTGCTCGGGGAGGTTCCCTGTTTTACTCCACCCCAGTCTCTATAGGGTGGTAAAACTAACTTACCCCACGGACGTCGGCGGAATTGTCCTAGACGGACGGATTACGTCCGATGTAGGAACAGGGTCCCTAGGACAGTCCGTCGGGGTCCTATCTGCCAGAGATTTCCGGCCCGTATGCGAGTAGAGCCGTTTGTTGCATGTTTTTCTTTTTTTTTCTCTTTCAGAACTAAAGAATGTCTATTAAGATAGCCAGTATAAATGCGAAGGGCCTGAGGGATCGGGGTAAGGCGGCTCGCCTGCTTCGTGACCTCTTGTCCTTCGGCGTGGATGTGGCCGCGATCCAAGAGACTCACTTTGTTTGCGAAGTCGACTCGTGTGTGCTGTCTAACGACTTTGTCGTCTATTCAGCATATGGGAGCCGGCTGGCCAGAGGTGTTTCTTTGCTGGTCAAGCGTACCCTGGACGCGAGGGTTGGACCTTGTCCATGTCGGTGCCGAGGGCCGGCTGATCGTGGCCGATATTGCAGTGAAAAGCAAGTCGTTCCGGCTGATTGTGGTTTATGCGCCCAATGTTCAAGGTGAGCGTGTCTCTTTCTTTCGGCTGTTGGAGCCCTTCATGGTGCATTCAACACGGCTAATCTTAGTTGGGGACTGGAATGCCGTCCTAACCCCCAAATGGGATAGAGGAAGGGGCGCTAGCGGGTGGAGTGGTGATCGTAGCCTGGTTGATCTGATCGGCGAATTTTGGTCTCGTCGATAGATACCGGGTCGATCATCCGGAGGGAGCATGTGGACGTGGACGCGTAGTTGGCCTTCTACCCGGGTATCTGCATACCTGGATAGGATGTTAGTGAGAGAAGCCGATATAGACTTCCTTAGAATGTCCAACGTTCCACTGGTTAGGCTACTCGGACCACAAACTCGTTTGTGCCCGGGTGGCGTTAGAATTTAGGCCTAGGTTGGCTGGTTATTGGAAGTTCAATCAGTCCTTACTGGACAGGCGGGACTTTCGTGACCAGCTGACAAAACTAGTGCAGCGGGCGTTAATTGGGCGAGTCATTGGGAGTAAGTGGTGGGTTAACCTTAAGGACTCCATTAGGTCTTTCGCCACCAAATATAGCCAGCGGCTCAACCTTAGATAAGGCTGCGGAGGCAAAGACACTTAGTGCTAATTTCGCCCGGGCGGAGGCTGGTGGGGATCCCCTAGAAATAGCCTTAGCCAGGGAGGCCCTGGAGCGCTCGACTAGCGGGCGCTACATGGGTCAGGTAATTAGGGCTAAGTTAAGCAAGATGTCTTCCGAAGCTGTGAACATGGGCGCGGAACTGCGCAAGGAAGAAATTCGCCATGCCGGCGACCGGTACATTCGAGAGGTACGCGACCCGGAGGGACATCTCCTTAGGTCCACCGACGACATGTGCGAGGCGTTCCGGCAGCATTTCGAGCACCGATTTACCAAGGAGCCTGGTCTCCGTGACGAGGAGTTTCGCAGCTATTTGGCTGACTTTCCCCGGCTTTTGCCGGCTGAAGCGGCTAGCTGCGAAGGGGAGATTACGGAGGACGAAATCTACGTGGCTTTGAAGAAGGTCGGCAGTGGCAAGTCGCCAGGTTTGGATGGTTTGCCCTATGAATTGTACTTGAGGATGTCGCACCTTTTTGTCCCGCTCTTGGCTGTCGTGTTCAACCACTGGTTTCGGCAGGGGTCCATCCCCGGTCGGATCACCAGGGGCGTGATCACGCTGTTGAGAAAAGGCAAGAAGGTTGGGAGGGAACTAGATGACTACAGGCCCATAACTCTGCTAAACACAGAGTTAAAGATTTTGGCCAAGATCCTGACGAATCGCTTGCAGCTAGTTGCCGAGTCTCTGTTGGAACCGGATCAGACTTGTTCTGTGAAGGGGAGAACAATTCAGAGCAACCTGCACTTGATTCGCACGATCATAGAGGGTGTAGAAGACGACGATGAGGCCGCGCTGATCAATTTAGATCAGTCCAAGGCATTTGATAGGATTGACCATGGCTACCTGGCTGCTGTCCTGCAGGCCGCCGGATTCAAACCCGACTTCAGCCGCTGGATTAGCCTTCTGTATCGCTCCCCCAAGGCTGTGGTACAGGTGAACGGGAAGCTGTCGGGCGCTTTCGCGCTGTCTAGGTCGGTCCGACAGGGTTGTCCACTGTCTTCTCTCCTTTATGTCCTGTGTTTGGAGCCCCTCCTTCGCAGGCTAAGGGACGAGACGGGCAGTCCGGTCCTGCGTGGAATTGAAGTCCCTGGCGGAGCTCGAGCCAGGGTTTCTGCGTACGCCGATGACGTAACGACCTTTGTGTCCTCCCGCAGGGACATAGAGGCGGTACACCAGGCGCTTGTACGGTACGAGAAGGTGACAGGGGCCAGAATTAACTGCGACAAGTCATCCGGCTTGCGGTTAGGTGCCTGGAAGGGAGTTTCCCTCCCGGGGCCCTTCAGCTGGACGGACGGGCCGGTCAAGCTCCTCGGAGTTTGGTTCGGTCCGGACTTACAGCTGGAGAAAAACTGGTCAGAAGTACTGGCAAAGGTCGGCGCGTCGGTCAAGATTTGGCGTCGACGGGGTCTCTCCGTGAAGGGCTTGGCGGAGGTGTGTAACACATACCTCTTTCCCATGATCCTTTACCGGCTGTCAGTACTTCCCCTTTGTGACGATCATGAGAAGGCGCTCGAGCGTTTGCTATTCTCCTGTCTGTGGAGAGGACGCAAACACATGGTCGATAAAGGAGTCTGTTGCCTCCGTCCGTGTCAAGGGGGTCTGGGGATGCCACACTTGAGGAGCCACGTGCTCGCTTCAAGGTTGGCATTCCTCAGGCGCGCGTTGGAGGAAGATCGGTTGCTTGCGGGGGTAGTGAGGGACATGTTCCCTTGCCTTACCATCACGCCCCCGACCCTATGGCTGACCGTCAGGCCTTGGGTGCGACCGAAATTCCTGCTCGAATGTCTGGCGGCTTTACAGGCCATTCCACGGTCCAGTGACCTTTCACAGCCTAGGAAAATCTTCTATCGGGGATTAGTGGAGGGTGCCGTGAAGGATAAGCTGTGGAGTAAGCTCGGCATGTCGAGAGTGGAGTACCGCTCTCATTGGTCTTGGGCGCCAGGCGCGGATTGGCTCAGCAACTCTGAGTTTTCTCTGACCTGGCGATTGGCTCGGAATGGTTTGTCGCTCAATGACAAGCGTTTCGCAATGGGCCTGGCGGATTTGCCAGATTGTGAGCGTTGCAACCTTGGAATTAAGGAGACGTCTGCGCACGCCTTCTTCCATTGTTCGCGCGTTCGCCCGTTGTGGGCGCGTGTCGGCGAGTTGACTGCTCGTATCGCGCCGCGGGAGCTTGTGCTCATTGATCGCGCATACGCTGTGGACAATGTGTCGCCCCCGTACTCTGGAGTGAAGCGGATGGTGTTTCTGTCGCTACTGGCCACGGCTAGAATGGTGATCTGGATGACGCGACTGGAGGAAGTCTTGCGGGGAGGTCGTCTTTCGGATCAGGATCTAATCCGATATTTTGAGCACCAGCTCAAAATGAAGATTAGAACTGAACGGAAACGGCTGCACCCGACAGACTTTAGCAAAAGGTGGATATATGCAGCGAGCCTGGTTCGTGTGACCGGGGCTAGTCTTGATTTTCTTTTTTAGATCTACTGCTCGCATCGGGGTGGATTCCTTTGGAACCCCTCCCGTGGTTAAGGTAAAGTATTCTTTTGTGTACCTAGTTAATGTGAGTGAATGTGTTTGTCCTAGCCTGTTCCCGGCTCCCTTGCTTTTGTTATGATCCAGTTCGAGATCCCCATTGTCCAGAGTTATTTTGTCCCGTTTCATTCTCGGCTGGGTCAGCCTTATATATTCTCCAGTCCAATTTATTTTTGTTCCCTGCTTCTCCATTCCCCTTAGAAAGAGTGCTTCTTGATTTTGTCTTTTAAGACAGAATACAGCGGCCTCTTTAATTATGTGGGTGTGTTTGGGTCTTACTAACATTATGTATAAATATTCATTTGAAATTGTTTTTGTTTTGGGGATTTTTTGTTTCTTCATACCCCCTTCCCATCATATCATTTCATGTACAAATTTTTAAAGTTATTTTTGTATTATATTTGTATATAGTAATAAAATTTTTATGTACATTTGGGGCGTTTTTTAGGTCCCCGTTATGTTTCGCGGTATTTTGGTGCTTGATAAGGTATGAGTGGTGATGGACAAATTCTTATGGTAAATGAGAAGCATTGTAACGTATGTATGGGTCGTGAATCTGATTAGCTAGGTATAGGATAGAGTAGCTGAAGACCACCCCAAGTTTTTGTTCCCCCTCCCTCTTTTTTGGCCTTGAGCCACAATTCTGTACGCTCAGAATAAATAAAACGAGCCATTCCTTCTCCAAAATTGCGTTATGTGGTTTTTGGGTAAGATCAAAGTGTAGTATCTGTTCCATAGTAGCTTTTACTAACACTGTGGTTTGACTGGCAATCAATTCCACTCGAGTTCATTGCTCGAGCAGCGTAAAAGTAGTGGCTATTTTATAGCTGCGAAACACCGGAAGCGATTGTCAGGTGTTCGGCCTCTTAGGAGGCATGGCCGCGGAAAGGCCAGAAGTGATCGTTCCTCCCACCACGGACTCGGTGGGAGGGAAAGAGGGTGACTGGCAACTACCGCCACGGGAGTCACCCTCAGTTCCAGCAGCATCAGGATCCGGACCAGTACCGGCACCGGTAGCAGCTCCTGCTTCTCCCAAACCTTCGACCTCTGGTTGGACAGGAGGCAAGGTCCCACTGAAGGGAGAACAGTATTATGAGGATCAGAGGCAAAAATATGCCGAATATATTAAGGGCACGGAGCTGCTGTCGGTGCCCGACGAGTTGGCCGACATCGAGGCCAGAATTGTGACGCTCATAACCAAGGATCTGAAGACCAAAAAGTACATAGGCATCAGCAGAGACAACCTCGAAGAAGCCATTAAGGCCCTAAACATCAGGGCTAAGGCGGTGGCAAGGCAGAGCAGCGCAAGCTGGGACGTCTTGCTGGGTACCGCCGACGAGGCAAAACGTTTGGCTGGAGTGGTTCTCGAAACCAAGACCCTCCAGATCCAAACGGAATACATGGGGATGTGCAAGCGCAAAATCACCTTGCATGGCGTCCCCATGGACATTTCTCAGAACCACATCGGCGCCTTCTTCGCTCAATACGGGAAGGTGGCTGAGGTGTCCGCGCTAAGTTCAAAAGCAGGCTTCCTGACCGGTGACATGGCCCTGCAGGTGACCTTGACGAAACAGCAAATCAAGGAAATACCCAACATTCTCACCTGCAGGAAGCGTGCTATCTTTGTGATAGTGGAGGGCAGGAAGCCTTGCTGTTGGGTCTGTGGGGCGGCGGAGCACGTCGCCAAGGCGTGTACGGCCAGGAATCCGGCCCCTAAGGCCCAACCAACCAAGAAGCCTGAAGGACCGGCTCCAGTAACTCCAGCATCACCAGCAGCAGCTACAGCAGCACCACCAACACCAAAGTCGGCGGCGAACAAGGAGGGAGAGTGGCAGGTGGTGAGCAGGAAAAAATCCAAAACGCCTTCACCCGTGAAGGTGCCATCACCTGCCAAAGCTCCAGCAAAATCAAAGGAGCTCACGTTGGAGAAAGCGCCTGCCAAGCGGGAGAAGAAGTCTCCCCCAAAAATAGTGCAGGAGGAGGAAAGAATGGAGGAAAAAATGGAGACGCAGAGAGCAGCATCGTTAAAACGCGGCAGAGAGGAGGAGGAGGAGCGGCAAGAGATCGCCAAGAGTCGGCGGAGAGGAAGAAGCAGAGAAAGATCGGCAACAACACCAAAGTGTTCTTCTCTGCCAACATCGCCGGTGCGTACATCCTACGCCGAAAAAGCAAGGAGCCTTCCCTCGTCCCCGCAGAAAGCTTCCCAGTCCCCTACCTTTAAATTAACCCCCCTGAGACCAGCTTCTTTAACCCCCACTCCCTCCCCTTCTCCTATGTCCACTCCCACTCGGGCAAAAAAGAAGAAAGCCCTGCCCCAGGGGGAAGCTCTACTAAAAGTGAGCGAGGATGTAGCCTCTGAGTGGTCATCTCAGAGGCGAAGACTTTTAAAACCTCTGCTGAGGCTGACCTCAGTGGAAGGCAAAGATGTAGAAGATCCCAGAAACTTTCCCCAGGCCCCAGGTGTCATCACCCTGGTAAGGAATACCGGTGGCAACCTGAGGGTCTGGGACCATATTCATGAAGCGAAAAGACATTTTGCAAACTTAAGATTGGTGCAGGAGAATACTCCGGCCCTAAAAAAAATGGCGAAGAATTGCTCGGGGAGGTTCCCTGTTTTACTCCACCCCAGTCTCTATAGGGTGGTAAAACTAACTTACCCCACGGACGTCGGCGGAATTGTCCTAGACGGACGGATTACGTCCGATGTAGGAACAGGGTCCCTAGGACAGTCCGTCGGGGTCCTATCTGCCAGAGATTTCCGGCCCGTATGCGAGTAGAGCCGTTTGTTGCATGTTTTTCTTTTTTTTTCTCTTTCAGAACTAAAGAATGTCTATTAAGATAGCCAGTATAAATGCGAAGGGCCTGAGGGATCGGGGTAAGGCGGCTCGCCTGCTTCGTGACCTCTTGTCCTTCGGCGTGGATGTGGCCGCGATCCAAGAGACTCACTTTGTTTGCGAAGTCGACTCGTGTGTGCTGTCTAACGACTTTGTCGTCTATTCAGCATATGGGAGCCGGCTGGCCAGAGGTGTTTCTTTGCTGGTCAAGCGTACCCTGGACGCGAGGGTGGACCTTGTCCATGTCGGTGCCGAGGGCCGGCTGATCGTGGCCGATATTGCAGTGAAAAGCAAGTCGTTCCGGCTGATTGTGGTTTATGCGCCCAATGTTCAAGGTGAGCGTGTCTCTTTCTTTCGGCTGTTGGAGCCCTTCATGGTGCATTCAACACGGCTAATCTTAGTTGGGGACTGGAATGCCGTCCTAACCCCCAAATGGGATAGAGGAAGGGGCGCTAGCGGGTGGAGTGGTGATCGTAGCCTGGTTGATCTGATCGGCGAATTTGGTCTCGTCGATAGATACCGGGTCGATCATCCGGAAGGGAGCATGTGGACGTGGACGCGTAGTTGGCCTTCTACCCGGGTATCTGCATACCTGGATAGGATGTTAGTGAGAGAAGCCGATATAGACTTCCTAGAATGTCCAACGTTCCACTGGTTAGGCTACTCGGACCACAAACTCGTTTGTGCCCGGGTGGCGTTAGAATTTAGGCCTAGGTTGGCTTGGCTTATTGGAAGTTCAATCAGTCCTTACTGGACAGGCAGGGACTTTCATGGACCAGCTGACAAAAGCTAGTGCAGCAGGGCAAGCACTACGAGTCCATTGGGAGTAGAAGATGGTGGGTTAACCTTGCAAGGACCTCCACTTAGGTCTTTCAAGCCACCAAATATAGCCAGCGGCTCAACCTAGACTAAGGCTGCGGAGGCGAAAAGACACTTAGGTGCTAATTTCGCCCGGGCGGAGGCTGGTGGGGATCCCCTAGAAATAGCCTTAGCCTTGAGGGAGGCCCACGGAGCGCTCGACTAGCGGGCGCTACATGGGTCAGGTAATTAGGGCTAAGGGTTAAGCAAGATGTCTTCCGAAGCTGTGAACATGGGCACGGAACTGCGCAAGGAAGGAAAATTCGCCATGCCGGCGGACCGGTACAGCCGAGAGGTACGCGACCCGGAGGGGGACATCTCCTTAGGTCCACCGACGACATGTGCGAGGCGTTCCACCGGCAAGCATTTCCGAGCACCGATTTACCAAGGAGCCTGGTCTCCGTGACGAGGAGTTTCGCAGCTATTTGGCTGACTTTCCCCGGCTTTTGCCGGCTGAAGCGGCTAGCTGCGAAGGGGAGATTACGGAGGACGAAATCTACGTGGCTTTGAAGAAGGTCGGCAGTGGCAAGTCGCCAGGTTTGGATGGTTTGCCCTATGAATTGTACTTGAGGATGTCGCACCTTTTTGTCCTGCTTCTGGCTGTCGTGTTCAACCACTGGTTTCGGCAGGGGTCCACTCTCGGTCGGATCACCAGGGGCGTGATCACGCTGTTGAGAAAAGGCAAGAAGGTTGGGAGGGAACTAGATGACTACAGGGCCCACAACTCTGCTAAACACAGAGTTAAAGATTTTACCAAGATCCTGACGAATCGCTTGCAGCTAGTTGCTGAGTCTCTGTTGAATCCGGATCAGACTTGTTCTGTGAAGGGGAGAACAATTCAGATAAATCCCGCAATTGATTCGCACGATCATAGAGGGTGTAGAAGACGACGATGAGGCCGCGCTGATCAATTTAGATCAGTCCAAGGCATTTGATAGATTGACTATGGCTACCTGCTGCTAGTCCTGCAGGCCGCCGGATTCAAACCCGACTTCAGCCGCTGGATTAGCCTTCTGTATCGCTCCCCCAAGGCTGTGGTACAGGTGAACGGGAAGCTGTCGGGCGCTGCGTCGTCTAGGTCGGTCCGACAGGTTGTCCACTGTCTTCTCTCCTTTATGTCCTGTGTTTGGAGCCCCTCTCCTTCGCAGGCTAAGGGACGAGACGGGCAGTCCGGTCCTGCGTGGAATTGAAGTCCCTGGCGGAGCCTGAGCCAGGGCTTCCCTGCGTACGCCGATGACGTAACGACCTTTGTGTCCTCCCGCAGGGACATGAGGCGGTACACCAGGCGCTTGTACGGTACGAGAAGGTGACAGGGGCCAGAATTAACTGCGACAAGTCATCCGGCTTGCGGTTAGGCGCTCGGAAGGGAGTTTCCCTCCCGGGGCCCTTCAGCTGGACGGACGGCCGGTCATTCTCGGAGTTTGGTTCGGTCCTGGACTTACAGCTAAGAAAAAACTGGTCAGAAGTACTGGCAAAGGTCGGCGCGTCGGTCAAGATTTGGCGTCGACGGGGTCTCTCCGTGAAGGGCTTTGGCGGAGGTGTAAATACAGGCCTTCTTCCCATGATCCTTTACCGGCTGTCAGTACTTCCCTTGTGACGATCATGAGACAGTGGCCGAGCGTTTGCTATTCTCCCGTTCGTGGAGAGGACGCAAACACATGGTCGACAAAGGAGTCTGCTGCTCCGTCCGTGTCAAGGGGGTCTGGGATGCCACACTTGAGGAGCCACGTGCTCGCTTCATGGGTTGCGGCCTCAGGCGCGCGTTGGAGGAAGATCGGTTGCTTGCGGGGGTAGTGAGGGACATGTTCCTTTGCCTTACCATCACGCCCCCGACCCTATGGCTGACCGTCAGGCCTTGGGTGCGACCGAAATTCCCGCTCGAATGTCTGGCGGCTTTACAGGCCATTCCACGGTCCAGTGACCTTTCACAGCCGAGGAAAATCTTCTATCGGGGATTAGTGGAGGGTGCCGTGAAGGATAAGCTGTGGAGTAAGTCGGGCATGTCGAGAGTGGAGTACCGCTCTCATTGGTCTTGGGCGCCAGGTGCGGATTGGCTCAGCAACTCTGAGTTTTCTCTGACCTGGCGATTGGCTCGGAATGGTTTGTCGCTCAATGACAAGCGTTTCGCAATGGGCCTGGCGGATTTGCCAGATTGTGAACGTTGCGACCTTGGAATTAAGGAGACGTCTGCGCACGCCTTCTTCCATTGTTCGCGCGTTCGCCCGTTGTGGGCGCGTGTCGGCGAGTTGACTGCTCGTATCGCGCCGCGGGAGCTTGTGCTCATTGATCGCGCATACGCTGTGGACAATGTGTCGCCCCCGTACTCTGGAGTGAAGCGGATGGTGTTTCTGTCGCTACTGGCCACGGCTAGAATGGTGATTTGGATGACGCGTCTGGAGGAAGTCTTGCGGGGAGGTCGTCTTTCGGATCAGGATCTAATCCGATATTTTGAGCACCAGCTCAAAATGAAGATTAGAACTGAACGGAAACGGCTGCACCCGACAGACTTTAGCAAAAGGTGGATATATGCAGCGAGCCTGGTTCGTGTGACCGGGGCTAGTCTTGATTTTCTTTTTTAGATCTGCTGCTCGCATCGGGGTGGATTCCTCTGGAACCCCTCCCGTGGTTAAGGTAAAGTATTCTTTTGTATACCTAGTTAATGTGAGTGATAGTGTTAGTCCCGGCCTGTTCCCGGCTCCCTTGCTTTTGTTATGATCCAGTTCGAGATCCCCATTGTCCAGAGTTATTTTGTCCCGTTTCATTCTCGGCTGGGTCAGCCTTATATATTCTCCAGTCCAATTTATTTTTGTTCCCTGTGTCTCCATTCCCCTTAGAAAGAGTGCTTCTTGATTTTGTCTTTTAAGACAGAATACAGCGGCCTCTTTAATTATGTGGGTGTGTTTGGGTCTTACTAACATTATGTATAAATATTCATTTGAAATTATTTTTGTTTTGGGGATTTTTTGTTTCTTCACACACCCTTCCCATCATATCATTGCATGTGCAAATTTTTAAAGATATTTTTATATTATATTTGTATATAGTAATAAATTTTTATGTACATTTGGGGCGTTTTTTAGGTCCCCGGTACGTTTCGCGGTATTTTGGTGCTTGACAAGTATGAGTGATGATGGACAAATTCTTATGGTGAATGAGAAGCATTGTAACGTATGTATGGGTCGTGAATCTGATTAGCTAGGTATAGGATAGAGTAGCTGAAGACCACCCCAAGTTTTTGTTCCCCCTCCCTCTTTTTTGGCCTTGAGCCACAATTCTGTACGCTCAGAATAAATAAAACGAGCCATTCCTTCTCCAAAATTGCGTTATGTGGTTTTTGGGTAAGATCAAAGTGTAGTATCTGTTCCATAGTAGCTTTTACTAACACTGTGGTTTGACTGGCAATCATTCCACTCGAGTTCATTGCTCGAGCAGCGTAAAAGTAGTGGCTATTTTATAGCTGCGAAACACCGGAAGCGATTGTCAGGTGTTCGGCCTCTTAGGAGGCATGGCCGCGGAAAGGCCAGAAGTGATCGTTCCTCCCACCACGGACTCGGTGGGAGGGAAAGAGGGTGACTGGCAACTACCGCCACGGAGTCACCCTCAGTTCCAGCAACATCAGGATCCGGACCAGTACCGGCACCGGTAGCAGCTCCTGCTTCTCCCAAACCTTCGACCTCTGGTTGGACAGGAGGCAAAGGTCCACTGGAAGGGAGAACAGTATTATGAGGATCAGAGGCAAAATATGCCGAATATATTAAGGGCACGGAGCTGCTGTCGGTGCCCGACGAGTTGGCCGACATCGGGCCAGAATTGTGACGCTCATAGCAAGGATCTGAAGACCAAGTACATAGGCATCAGCAGAGACAACCTCGAAGAAGCCATTAAGGCCCTAAACATCAGGGCTAAGGCGGTGGCAAGGCAGAGCAGCGCAAGCTGGGAGCGTCTTGCTGGGTACACCGCCGACGAGCCAAAACGTTTGGCTGGAGTGGTTCTCGAAACCAGACCCTCCAGATCCAAACGGAATACATGGGGATGTGCAAGCGCAAAATCACCTTGCACTTGGCGTCCCCATGGACATTTCTCAGAACCACATCGGCGCCTTCTTCGCTCCAATACGGGAAGGTGGCTGAGGTGTCCGCGCTAAGTTCAAAAACAAACTTACTGACCGGTGACATGGCCCTGCAGGTGACCTTGACGAAACCAGCAAATCAAGGAAATGCCCAACATTCTCACCTGCAGGAAGCGTGCTATCTTTGTGATAGTGGAGGGCAGGAAGCCTTGCTGTTGGGTCTGTGGGGCGGCGGAGCACGTCGCCAAGGCGTGTACGGCCAGGAATCCAACCCTAAGGCCCAACCAACCAAGCCTGAAGGACCGGCTCCGAAGCTAACAGCATCACCAGCAGCAGCTACGACAGCACCACCAACACCAAAGTCGGCGGCGAACAAGAGGGAGAGTGGCAGGTGGTGAGCAAGGAAAAAAAAATCCAAAACGCCTTCACCCGTGAAGGTGCCATCACCTGCCAAAGCTCCAGCAAAATCGAGGAGCTCACGTTGGAGAAAGCGCCGCAGCAAGCGGGAGAAGAAGTCTACAAAAATAGTGCAGGAGGAGGAAAGAATGGAGGAAAAAATGGAGACGCAGAGAGCAGCATCGTTAAAACGCGGCAGAGAGGAGGAGGAGGAGCGGCAAGAGATCGCCAAGAGTCGGCGGGAGAGGAAGAAGCAGAGAAAGATCGGCAACAACACCAAAGTGTTCTTCTCTGCCAACATCGCCGGTGCGTACATCCTACGCCGAAAAAACAAGGAGCCTTCCCTCGTCCCCGCAGAAAGCTTCCCAGTCCCCTACCTTTAAATTAACCCCCCTGAGACCAGCTTCTTTAACCCCACTCCCTCCTTACTCCTATGTCCACTCCCACTCGGGCAAAAAGAAAGAAAGCCCTGCCCCAGGAAGGCTCTACTAAAAGTGAGCGAGGATGTAGCCTCTGAGTGGTCATCTCAGAGGCGAAGACTTTTAAAACCTCTGCTGAGGCTGACCTCAGTGGAAGGCAAAGATATTGAAGATCCCAGAAACTTTCCCCAGGCCCCAGGTGTCATCACCCTGTTAGGAATACAGGCAGCAGCAGGGTCTGGGACCATATTCATGAAGCGAAAAGACATTTTGCAAACTTAAGATTGGTGCAGGAGAATACTCCGGCCCTAAAAAAAATGGCGAAGAATTGCTCGGGGAGGTTCCCTGTTTTACTCCACCCCAGTCTCTATAGGGTGGTAAAACTAACTTACCCCACGGACGTCGGCGGAATTGTCCTAGACGGACGGATTACGTCCGATGTCTTAGAACAGGGTCCCTAGGACAGTCCGTCGGGGTCCTATCTGCCCGGGAATTTCCGGCCCGTATGCGAGTAGAGCCGTTTTGTTGCATGTTTTCTTTTTCTCTTTCAGAACTAAAGAATGTCTATTAAGATAGCCAGTATAAATGCGAAGGGCCTGAGGGATCAGGGTAAGGCGGCTCGCCTGCTTCGTGACCTCTTCGTCCTTCGGCGGCATTAGATGTGGCCGCGATCCAGAAGACTCACTTTGTTTGCGAAGTCGACTCGTGTGTGCTGTCTAACGACTTTGTCGTCTATTCCAGCATATGGGAGCCGGCTGGCCAGAGGTGTTTCTTTGCTGGTCAAGCGTACCCTGGACGCGAGGGTGGACCCTTACATGCATGTCGGTACCGAGGGCCGGCTGATCGTGGCCGATATTGCAGTGAAAAGCAAGTCGTTCCGGCTGATTGTGGTTTATGCGCCCAATGTTCAAGGTGAGCGTGTCTCTTTCTTTCGGCTGTTGGAGCCCTTCATGGTGCATTCAACACGGCTAATCTTGGTTGGGGACTGGAATGCCATCCTAACCCCCAAATGGGATAGAGGAAGGGGCGCTAGCGGGTAGGAGTGGTGATCGTAGCCTGGTTGATCTGATCGGCGAATTTGGTCTCGTCGATAGATACCGGGTCGATCATCCGGAAGGGAGCATGTGGACGTGGACGCGTAGTTGGCCTTCTACCCGGGTATCTGCATACCTGGATAGGATGTTAGTGAGAGAAGCCGATATAGACTTCCTAGAATGTCCAACGTTCCACTGGTTAGGCTACTCGGACCACAAACTCGTTTGTGCCCGGGTGGCGTTAGAATTTAGGCCTAGGTTGGCTGGTTATTGGAAGTTCAATCAGTCCTTACTGGACAGGCGGGACTTTCGTGACCAGCTGACAAAACTAGTGCAGCGGGCGTTAATTGGGCGAGTCATTGGGAGTAAGTGGTGGGTTAACCTTAAGGACTCCATTAGGTCTTTCGCCACCAAATATAGCCAGCGGCTCAACCTAGATAAGGCTGCGGAGGCAAAGACACTTAGTGCTAATTTCGCCCGGGCGGAGGCTGGTGGGGATCCCCTAGAAATAGCCTTAGCCAGGGAGGCCCTGGAGCGCTCGACTAGCGGGCGCTACATGGGTCAGGTAATTAGGGCTAAGTTAAGCAAGATGTCTTCCGAAGCTGTGAACATGGGCGCGGAACTGCGCAAGGAAGAAATTCGCCATGCCGGCGACCGGTACATTCGAGAGGTACGCGACCCGGAGGGACATCTCCTTAGGTCCACCGACGACATGTGCGAGGCGTTCCGGCAGCATTTCGAGCACCGATTTACCAAGGAGCCTGGTCTCCGTGACGAGGAGTTTCGCAGCTATTTGGCTGACTTTCCCCGGCTTTTGCCGGCTGAAGCGGCTAGCTGCGAAGGGGAGATTACGGAGGACGAAATCTACGTGGCTTTGAAGAAGGTCAGCAGTGGCAAGTCGCCAGGTTTGGATGGTCGGCCTCAAGAATTGCATTTGAGGATGTCGTACCTTTTTGTCCCGTTTTTGGCTGTCGTGTTCAACCACTGGTTTCGGCAGGGGTCCATCTCGGTCGGATCACCAGGGGCGTGATCACGGCCAAGTTGAGAAAAGGCAAGAAGGTTGGGAGGAACTAGATGACTACAGGCTCCATAACTCCAGCAACACAGAGTTAAAGATTTTGGCCAAGATCCTGACGAATCGCTTGCAGCTAGTTGCCGAGTCTCTGTTGGAACCGGATCAGACTTGTTCTGTGAAGGGGAGAACAATTCAGAGCAACTCCGTAATTTGATTCGCACGATCATAGAGGGTGTAGAAGACGACGATGAGGCCGCGCTGATCAATTTAGATCAGTCCAAGGCATTTGATAGGATTGACCATGGCTACCTGGCTGCCGTCCTGCAGGCCGCCGGATTCAACCCGGACTTCAGCCGCTGGATTAGCTTCTGTATCGCTCCCCCAAGGCTGTGGTACAGGTGAACGGGAGTTGTCGGGCGCTTTCTCGCTGTCTGGGTCGGTCCGACAGGGTTGTCCACTGTCTTCTCCTTTATGTCCTGTGTTTGGAGCCCCTCCTTCGCAGGCTAAGGGACGCAGGGACGGGCAGTCCGGTCCTGCGTGGAATTGAAGCAGCCCCATGGTCGAGCCAGGGTTTCTCAGACGCCGATGACGTAACGACCTTTTGTGTCCTCCCGCAGGGACATAGAGGCGGTACACCAGGCGCTTGTACGGTACGAGAAGGTGACAGGGGCCAGAATTAACTGCGACAAGTCATCCGGCTTGCGGTTAGGTGCCTGGAAGGGAGTTTCCTCCCTGGGGCCCTTTCAGCTGGACGGACGGGGCTGGCCAAGCTCCTCGAGTTTGTTCGGTCCGGACTTACAGCTGGAGAAAAACTGGTCAGAAGTACTGGCAAAGGTCGGCGCGTCGGCTGGGAAGATTTGGCGTCGACGGGGTCTCTCCGTGAAGGGCTTGGCGGAGGTGTAACACATACCTCTTTCCCATGATCCTTTTACCGGCTGTCAGTACTTCCCCTTTGTGACGATCATGAGAAGGCGCTCGAGCGTTTGCTATTCTCCTGTCTGTGGAGAGGACGCAAACACATGGCTTCCATTGTAGGGAGTCCGTTGCCTCCGTCCGTGTCAAGGGGGTCTGGGGATGGCACCTGAGGAGCCACGTGCTCGCTTCAAGGTTGGCATTCCCCAGGCGCGCGTTGGAGGAAGATCGGTTGCTTGCGGGGGTAGTGAGGGACATGTTCCCTTGCTCACCATCACGCCCCCGACCCTATGGCTGACCAGGCCTTGGGTGCGACCGAAATTCCTGCTCGAATGTCTGGCGGCTTTACAGGCCATTCCACGGTCCAGTGACCTTTCACAGCCTAGGAAAATCTTCTATCGGGGATTAGTGGAGGGTGCCGCATGATAAGCTTGAGCATGGCATGTCGAGAGTGGAGTACCGCTCTCATTGGTCTTGGGCGCCAGGCGCGGATTGGCTCAGCAACTCTGAGTTTTCTCTGACCTGGCGATTGGCTCGGAATGGTTTGTCGCTCAATGACAAGCGTTTCGCAATGGGCCTGGCGGATTTGCCAGATTGTGAACGTTGCAACCTTGGAATTAAGGAGACGTCTGCGCACGCCTTCTTCCATTGTTCGCGCGTTCGCCCGTTGTGGGCGCGTGTCGGCGAGTTGACTGCTCGTATCGCGCCGCGGGAGCTTGTGCTCATTGATCGCGCATACGCTGTGGACAATGTGTCGCCCCCGTACTCTGGAGTGAAGCGGATGGTGTTTCTGTCGCTACTGGCCACGGCTAGAATGGTGATCTGGATGACGCGACTGGAGGAAGTCTTGCGGGGAGGTCGTCTTTCGGATCAGGATCTAATCCGATATTTTGAGCACCAGCTCAAAATGAAGATTAGAACTGAACGGAAACGGCTGCACCCGACAGACTTTAGCAAAAGGTGGATATATGCAGCGAGCCTGGTTCGTGTGACCGGGGCTAGTCTTGATTTTCTTTTTTAGATCTGCTTGCTCGCATCGGGGTGGATTCCTTTGGAACCCCTCCCGTGGTTAAGGTAAAGTATTCTTTTGTGTACCTAGTTAATGTGAGTGAATGTGTTTGTCCTAGCCTGTTCCCGGCTCCCTTGCTTTTGTTATGATCCAGTTCGAGATCCCCATTGTCCAGAGTTATTTTGTCCCGTTTCATTCTCGGCTGGGTCAGCCTTATATATTCTCCAGTCCAATTTATTTTTGTTCCCTGCTTCTCCATTCCCCTTAGAAAGAGTGCTTCTTGATTTTGTCTTTTAAGACAGAATACAGCGGCCTCTTTAATTATGTGGGTGTGTTTGGGTCTTACTAACATTATGTATAAATATTCATTTGAAATTGTTTTTGTTTTGGGGATTTTTTGTTTCTTCATACCCCCTTCCCATCATATCATTTCATGTACAAATTTTTAAAAGTTATTTTTGTATTATATTTGTATATAGTAATAAAATTTTTATGTACATTTGGGGCGTTTTTTAGGTCCCCGGTTATGTTTCGCGGTATTTTGGTGCTTGATAGGTATGAGTGGTGATGGACAAATTCTTATGGTGAATGAGAAGCATTGTAACGTATGTATGGGTCGTGAATCTGATTAGCTAGGTATAGGATAGAGTAGCTGAAGACCACCCCAAGTTTTTGTTCCCCCTCCCTCTTTTTTGGCCTTGAGCCACAATTCTGTACGCTCAGAATAAATAAACGGAAACCATTCCTTCTCCAAAATTGCGTTATGTGGTTTTGGGTAAGATCAAAGTGTAGTATCTGTTCCATAGTAGCTTTTACTAACACTGTGGTTTGACTGGCAATCAATTCCACTCGAGTTCATTTGCTCGAGCAGCGAAAAGTAGTGGCTATTTTATAGCTGCAAAACACCGGAAGCGATTGTCGGGTGTTCGGCCTCTTAGGAGGCATGGCCGCGGAAAGGCCAGAAGTGATCGTTCCTCCCACCACGGACTCGGTGGGAGGGAAAGAGGTAGCTGGCAACTACCGCCACGGGAGTCACCCTCAGTTCCAGCAGCATCAGGATCCGGACCAGTACCGGCACCGGTAGCAGCTCCTGCTTCTCCCAAACCTTCGACCTCTGGTTGGACAGGGAGGCAAGGTCCACTGAAGGGAGAACAGTATTATGGAGATCAGAGGCAAAAATATGCCGAATATATTAAGGGCACGGAGCTGCTGTCGGTGCCCGACGAGTTCAACCGACATCGAGGCCAGAATTATGACGCTCATAACCAAGGATCTGAAGACCAAAAAGTACATAGGCATCAGCAGGAACCAGCTCGAAGAAGCCATTAAGGCCCTAAACATCAGGGCTAAGGCGGTGGCAGAGCAGGCGGCGCAAGCTGGGGACGTCTTGCTGGTACCACCGACGAGGCAAAACGTTTGGCTGGAGTGGTTCTCGAAGCCGGAATACCCTCCAGATCCCGACGGAATACATGTGGGGATGTGCAAGCGCAAAATCACCTTGCATGGCGTCCCCATGGACATTTCTCAGAACCACATCGGCGGCTTCTTCGCTCAATGTGGGGAAGGTGGCTGGGGTGTCCGCGCTAAGTTCAAAGCAGGCTTCCTGACCGGTGACATGGCCCTGCAGGTGACCTTGACAGAAACCTTAAATCGGAAATACCCATTCTCACCTGCAGGAAGCGTGCTATCTTTGTGATAGTGGAGGGCAGGAAGCCTTGCTGTTGGGTCTGTGGGGCGGCGGAGCACGTCGCCAAGGCGTGTACGGCCAGGAATCCGGCCCCTGAGCCCAACCAACCATAAGAAGCCTGAAGGACCGGCTCCAGTACTCAGCATCACCAGCAGCAGCTACAGCAGCACCACCACCAACACCAAAGTCGGCGGCGAACAAGGAGGGAAGTGGCAGGTGGTGAGCGAGAGAAAAAAATCCAAAACGCCTTCACCCGTGAAGGTGCCATCTACTACTTAAGCTCCAGCAAAATCAAAGGAGCTCACGTTGGAGAAAGCGCGCCTGCCAAGCGGGAGAAGAAGTCACCACAAAAATAGTGCAGGAGGAGGAAAGAATGGAGGAAAAAATGGAGAACGCGAGGCATCGTTAAAACGCGGCAGAAGAGGAGGAGGAGGAGCGGCAAGAGATCGCCAAGAGTCGGCGGAGAGGAAGAAGCAAGAAAGATCGGCAACAACACCAAAGTGTTCTTCTCTGCCAACATCGCCGGTGCGTACATCCTACGCCGAAAAAGCAAGGAGCCTTCCCCTCGTCCCCGCGAAAGCTTCCCAGTCCCCTACCTTTAAATTAACCCCCCTGAGACCAGCTTCTTCCTTCCCCCACTCCCTCCCCTTCTCCTATGTCCACTCCCACTCGGGCAAAAGAAGAAAGCCCTGCCCCAGGGGAAGCTCTACTAAAAGTGAGCGAGGATGTAGCCTCTGGTGGTCATCTCAGAGGCGAAGACTTTAAAACCTCTACTGAGGCTGACCTCAGTGGAAGGCAAAGATGTGATCCAGAAACTTTCCCAGGCCCCAGGTGTCATCACCCTGGTAAGGAATACCGGTGGCAACCTGAGGGTCTGGGACCATATTCATGAAGCGAAAAGACATTTTGCAAACTTAAGATTGGTGCGGAGAATACTCCGGCCCTAAAAAAAATGGCGAAGAATTGCTCGGGGAGGTTCCTGTTTTACTCCACCCCAGTCTCTATAGGGTGGTAAAACTAACTTACCCCACGGACGTCGGCGGAATTGTCCTAGACGGACGGATCCCGATGTAGGAACAGGGGGTCCCTAGGACAGTCCGTCGGGGTCCTATCTGCCAGAGATTTCGGCCCGTATGCGAGTAGAGCCGTTTGTTGCATCATTTTCTTTTTTTCTCTTTCAGAACTAAAGAATGTCTATTAAGATAGCGAGTATAAATGCGAAGGGCCTGAGGGATCGGGGTAAGGCGGCTCGCCTGCTTCGTGACCTCTTGTCCTTCGGCGTGGATGTGGCCGCGATCAAGAGACTCACTTTGTTTGCGAAGTCGACTCGTGTGTGCTGTCTAACGACTTTGTCGTCTATTCAGCATATGGGAGCCGGCTGGCCAGAGGTGTTTCTTTGCTGGTCAAGCGTACCCTGGACGCGAGGGTGGACCTTGTCCATGTCAGTGCCGAAGGCCGGCTGATCGTGGCCGATATTGCAGTGGCAAAAGTCGTTCCGGCTGATTGTGGTTTTTATGCGCGCCCAATGTTCAAGGTGAGCGTGTCTCTTTCTTTCGGCTGTTGGAGCCCTTCATGGTGCATTCAACACGGCTAATCTTAGTTGGGGACTGGAATGCCGTCCTAACCCCCAAATGGGATAGAGGAAGGGGCGCTAGCGGGTAGGAGTGGTGATCGTAGCCTGGTTGATCCAGTCGGCGATTTTGGTCTCGTCGATAGATACCGGGTCGATCATCCGGATGGGAGCATGTGGACGTGGACATAGTTGGCCTTCTACCCGGGTATCTGCGTACCTGGATAGGATGTTAGTGAGAGAAGCCGACATAGACTTCTTAGAATGTCCAACGTTCCACTGGTTAGGCTACTCGGACCACAAACTTGTTTGTGCCCGGGTGGCGTTAGACTTTAGGCCTAGGTTGGCTGGTTATTGGAAGTTCAATCAGTCCTTACTGGACAGGCGGGACTTTCGTGACCAGCTGACAAAACTAGTGCAGCGGGCGTTAATTGGGCGAGTCATTGGGAGTAAGTGGTGGGTTAACCTTAAGGACTCCATTAGGTCTTTCGCCACCAAATATAGCCAGCGGCTCAACTTAGATAAGGCTGCGGAGGCAAAGACACTTAGTGCTAATTTCGCCCGGGCGGAGGCTGGTGGGGATCCCCTAGAAATAGCCTTAGCCAGGAGGCCCTGGAGCGCTCGACTAGCGGGCGCTACATGGGTCAGGTAATTAGGGCTAAGTTAAGCAAGATGTCTTCCGAAGCTGTGAACATGGGCGCGGAACTGCGCAAGGAAGAAATTCGCCATGCCGGCGACCGGTACATTCGAGAGGTACGCGACCCGGAGGGACATCTCCTTAGGTCCACCGACGACATGTGCGAGGCGTTCCGGCAGCATTTCGAGCACCGATTTACCAAGGAGCCTGGTCTCCGTGACGAGGAGTTTCGCAGCTATTTGGCTGACTTTCCCCGGCTTTTGCCGGCTGAAGCGGCTAGCTGCGAAGGGGAGATTACGGAGGACGAAATCTACGTGGCTTTGAAGAAGGTCGGCAGTGGCAAGTCGCCAGGTTTGGATGGTTTGCCCTATGAATTGTACTTGAGGATGTCGCACCTTTTTGTCCCGCTCTTGGCTGTCGTGTTCAACCACTGGTTTCGGCAGGGGTCCATCCCCGGTCGGATCACCAGGGGCGTGATCACGCTGTTGAGAAAAGGCAAGAAGGTTGGGAGGGAACTAAATGACTACAGGCCCATAACTCTGCTAAACACAGAGTTAAAGATTTTGGCCAAGATCCTGACGAATCGCTTGCAGCTAGTTGCCGAGTCTCTGTTGGAACCGGATCAGACTTGTTCTGTGAAGGGGAGAACAATTCAGAGCAACCTGCACTTGATTCGCACGATCATAGAGGGTGTAGAAGACGACGATGAGGCCGCGCTGATCAATTTAGATCAGTCCAAGGCATTTGATAGGATTGACCATGGCTACCTGGCTGCTGTCCTGCAGGCCGCCGGATTCAAACCCGACTTCAGCCGCTGGATTAGCCTTCTGTATCGCTCCCCCAAGGCTGTGGTACAGGTGAACGGGAAGCTGTCGGGCGCTTTCGCGCTGTCTAGGTCGGTCCGACAGGGTTGTCCACTGTCTTCTCTCCTTTATGTCTTGGCGTTGGAGCCCCTCCTTCGCCGGCTGAGGGACGAGACGGGCAGTCCGGTCCTGCGTGGAATTGAAGTCCCTGGCGGAGCTCGAGCCAGGGTTTCTGCGTACGCCGATGACGTAACGACCTTTGTGTCCTCCCGCAGGGACATAGAGGCGGTACACCAGGCGCTTGTACGGTACGAGAAGGTGACAGGGGCCAGAATTAACTGCGACAAGTCATCCGGCTTGCGGTTAGGTGCCTGGAAGGGAGTTTCCCTCCCGGGGCCCTTCAGCTGGACGGACGGGCCGGTCAAGCTCCTCGGAGTTTGGTTCGGTCCGGACTTACAGCTGGAGAAAAACTGGTCAGAAGTACTGGCAAAGGTCGGCGCGTCGGTCAAGATTTGGCGTCGACGGGGTCTCTCCGTGAAGGGCTTGGCGGAGGTGTGTAACACATACCTCTTTCCCATGATCCTTTACCGGCTGTCAGTACTTCCCCTTTGTGACGATCATGAGAAGGCGCTCGAGCGTTTGCTATTCTCCTGTCTGTGGAGAGGACGCAAACACATGGTCGACAAAGGAGTCTGTTGCCTCCGTCCGTGTCAAGGGGGTCTGGGGATGCCACACTTGAGGAGCCACGTGCTCGCTTCAAGGTTGGCATTCCTCAGGCGCGCGTTGGAGGAAGATCGGTTGCTTGCGGGGGTAGTGAGGGACATGTTCCCTTGCCTTACCATCACGCCCCCGACCCTATGGCTGACCGTCAGGCCTTGGGTGCGACCGAAATTCCTGCTCGAATGTCTGGCGGCTTTACAGGCCATTCCACGGTCCAGTGACCTTTCACAGCCTAGGAAAATCTTCTATCGGGGATTAGTGGAGGGTGCCGTGAAGGATAAGCTGTGGAGTAAGCTCGGCATGTCGAGAGTGGAGTACCGCTCTCATTGGTCTTGGGCGCCAGGTGCGGATTGGCTCAGCAACTCTGAGTTTTCTCTGACCTGGCGATTGGCTCGGAATGGTTTGTCGCTCAATGACAAGCGTTTCGCAATGGGCCTGGCGGATTTGCCAGATTGTGAACGTTGCGACCTTGGAATTAAGGAGACGTCTGCGCACGCCTTCTTCCATTGTTCGCGCGTTCGCCCGTTGTGGGCGCGTGTCGGCGAGTTGACTGCTCGTATCGCGCCGCGGGAGCTTGTGCTCATTGATCGCGCATACGCTGTGGACAATGTGTCGCCCCCGTACTCTGGAGTGAAGCGGATGGTGTTTCTGTCGCTACTGGCCACGGCTAGAATGGTGATCTGGATGACGCGACTGGAGGAAGTCTTGCGGGGAGGTCGTCTTTCGGATCAGGATCTAATCCGATATTTTGAGCACCAGCTCAAAATGAAGATTAGAACTGAACGGAAACGGCTGCACCCGACAGACTTTAGCAAAAGGTGGATATATGCAGCGAGCCTGGTTCGTGTGACCGGGGCTAGTCTTGATTTTCTTTTTTAGATCTGCTGCTCGCATCGGGGTGGATTCCTCTGGAACCCCTCCCGTGGTTAAGGTAAAGTATTCTTTTGTGTACCTAGTTAACGTGAGTGAGTGGGTTTGTCCTAGCCTGTTCCCGGCTCCCTTGCTTTTGTTATGATCCAGTTCGAGATCCCCATTGTCCAGAGTTATTTTGTCCCGTTTTATTCTCGGCTGGGTCAGCCTTATATATTCTCCAGTCCATTTTATTTTTTAACCTATTTCTCCATTCCCCGTAGAAAGAGAGCGGCTTGATTTTGTCTATACAGGCAGAATACAGTGGCCTCTTTAATTATGTGGGTGTGTTTGGGTCTTACTAACATAATGTATAAATATTCATTTGAAATTGTTTTTGTTTTGGGGATTTTTTGTTTCTTCATACCCACTTCCCATCATATCATTTCATGTACAAATTTTTAAAGTTATTTTTGTATTATATTTGTATATAGTAATAAATTTTTATGTACATTTGGGGCGTTTTTAGGTCCCCGGTATGTTTTGCGGTTTTTTGGTGCTTGATAGGTATGAGTGTTGATGGGCAAATTCTTATGGTGAATGAGAATCATTGTAACGTATGTATGGGTCGTGAATCTGGTTAGCTAGGTATAGGATAGAGTAGCTGAAGACCACCCCAAGTTTTGTTCCCCCTCCCAGTTTTTGGCCTTGAGCCACAATTTTGTGTAAAAACAAAATAAATAAAACGAGCCATTCCTTCTCCAAAATTGCGTTATGTGGTTTTTGGGTAAGATCAAAGTGTAGTATCTGTTCCATAGTAGCTTTTACTAACACTGTGGTTTGACTGGCAATCAATTCCACTCGAGTTCATTGCTCGAGCAGCGTAAAAGTAGTGGCTATTTTATAGCTGCGAAACACCGGAAGCGATTGTCAGGTGTTCGGCCTCTTAGGAGGCATGGCCGCGGAAAGGCCAGAAGTGATCGTTCCTCCCACCACGGACTCGGTGGGAGGGAAAGAGGGTGACTGGCAACTACCGCCACGGGAGTCACCCTCAGTTCCAGCAGCATCAGGATCCGGACCAGTACCGGCACCGGTAGCAGCTCCTGCTTCTCCCAAACCTTCGACCTCCGGTTGGACAGGAGGCAAGGTCCCACTAAAGGGAGAACAGTATTATGAGGACCAGAGGCAAAAATATGCCGAATATATTAAGGGCACGGAGCTGCTGTCGGTGCCCGACGAGTTGGCCGAAATCGAGGCCAGAATTGTGACGCTCATAACCAAGGATCTGAAGACCAAAAAATACATAGGCATCAGCAGAGACAACCTCGAAGAAGCCATTAAGGCCCTAAACATCAGGGCTAAGGCGGTGGCAAGGCAGAGCAGCGCAAGCTGGGACGTCTTGCTGGGTACCGCCGACGAGGCAAAACGTTTGGCTGGAGTGGTTCTTGAAACCAAGACCCTCCAGATCCAAACGGAATACATGGGGATGTGCAAGCGCAAAATCACCTTGCATGGCGTCCCCATGGACATTTCCCAGAACCACATCGGCGCCTTCTTCGCTCAATACGGGAAGGTGGCTGAGGTGTCCGCGCTAAGTTCAAAAGCAGGCTTCCTGACCGGTGACATGGCCCTGCAGGTGACCTTGACAAAACAGCAAATCAAGGAAATACCCAACATTCTCACCTGCAGGAAGCGTGCTATCTTTGTGATAGTGGAGGGCAGGAAGCCTTGCTGTTGGGTCTGTGGGGCGGCGGAGCACGTCGCCAAGGCGTGTACGGCCAGAAATCCGGCCCCTAAGGCCCAACCAACCAAGAAGCCTGAAGGACCGGCTCCAGTAACTCCAGCATCACCAGCAGCAGCTACAGCAGCACCACCAACACCAAAGTCGGCGGCGAACAAGGAGGGAGAGTGGCAGGTGGTGAGCAGGAAAAAACCCAAAACGCCTTCACCCGTGAAGGTGCCATCTACAAGCTCCCGGCAAAATCAGGGAGCTCACGTTGGAGAAAGCGCCGCTGGCGGGAAAAGTCTCCCCAAAAATAGTGCAGGAGAGGAAAGAATGGAGGAAAGAATGGAGACGCAAGGAAAGAGCAGCATCGTTAAAACGCGGCAGAGAGGAGGAGGAGGAGCGGCAAGAGATCGCCAAGAGTCGGCGGAGAGGAAGAAGCAGAGAGAAAGATCGGCAACAACACCAAAGTGCTCTTTTTCTCTGCCAACATCGCCAGTGCCGTACATCCCTACGCCGAAAAGCAAGGCAGCCTTCCCTCGTCCCCGCAGAAAGCTTCCCAGTCCCTACCTTTAAATTAACCCCCCTGGAACCAGCTTCTTTAACCCCCACTCCCTCCCTTCTCCTATGTCCTCCCACTCGGGCAAAAAAGAAGAAAGCCCTGCCCCAGGGGAAGCTCTACTAAAAGTGAGCGAGGATGTAGCCTCTGGTGGTCATCTCAGAGGCGAAGACTTTAAACATACTGAGGCTGACCTCAGTGGAAGGCAAAGATGTAGAAGATCCAGAAACTTTCCCCAGGCCCCAGGTGTCATCACCCTGTTGAATACCGGTGGCAACCTGAGGGTCTGGGACCATATTCATGAAGCGAAAAGACATTTTGCAAACTTAAGATGGCGGAGAATACTAGGCCACAAAAAATGGCGAAGAATTGCTCGGGGAGGTTCCCTGTGCCTCCACCCCAGTCTCGCTGGGGTGGTAAAACTAACACACGGACGTCGGCGGGGTGTCCTAGACGGACGGATTACGTCCGATGTAGGAACAGGGTCCCTAGGACAGTCCGTCGGGGTCCCATCTGCCAGAGATTTCCGGCCCGTATGCGAGTAGAGCCGTTTGTTGCATGTTTCTTTTTTTTTTCTCTTTTTCAGAACTAAAGAATGTCTATTAAGATAGCCAGTATAAATGCGAAGGGCCTGAGGGATCGGGGTAAGGCGGCTCGCCTGCTTCGTGACCTCTTCGTCGCTTCGGCGATGAATGTGGCCGCGATCAAGAGACTCACTTTGTTTGCGAAGTCGACTCGTGTGTGCTGTCTAACGACTTTGTCGTCTATTCCCGGCATATGGGAGCCGGCCTGGCCAGAGGTGTTTCTTTGCTGGTCAAGCGTACCCTGGACGCGGTGTGGACCTTGTACTCCATGTCGGTGCCGAGGGCCGGCTGATCGTGGCCGGCCAAGTGAAAAGCAAGTCGTTCCATTTGATTGTGGTTTATGCGCCCAATGTTCAAGGTGAGCGTGTCTCTTTCTTTCGGCTGTTGGAACCCTTCTTGGTGCATTTCAGCAGCAATCTTGGTTGGGGACTGGAATGCCGTCCTAACCCCCAAATGGGATAAGGAAGGGGCGCTGGCGGAAGTGGAGTGGTGATCGTAGCCTGGTTGATCTGATCGGCGAATTTGGTCTCGTCGATAGATACCGGGTCGATCATCCGGAAGGAGCATGTGGACGTGGACGCGTAGTTGGCCTTCTACCCGGGTATCTGCGTACCTGGATAGGATGTAGTGAGAGAAGCCGACATAGACTGCTTGAGTAATCCAACGTTCCACTGGTTAGGCTACTCGGACCACAAACTCGTTTGTGCCGGGTGGCGTTAGGGTGAGCCCTAGGTTGGCTGGTTATTGGAAGTTCAATCGGTCCTTACTGGACAGGCGGGACTTTCATGACCAGCTGACAAGACTAGTGCAGAGGGCGTTAATTGGGCGAGTCATTGGGAGTAAGTGGTGGGTTAACCTTAAGGACTCCATTAGGTCTTTCGCCACCAAATATAGCCAGCGGCTCAACCTAGATAAGGCTGCGGAGGCAAAGACACTTAGTGCTAATTTCGCCCGGGCGGAGGCTGGTGGGGATCCCCTAGAAATAGCCTTAGCCAGGGAGGCCCTGGAGCGCTCGACTAGCGGGCGCTACATGGGTCAGGTAATTAGGGCTAAGTTAAGCAAGATGTCTTCCGAAGCTGTGAACATGGGCGCGGAACTGCGCAAGGAAGAAATTCGCCATGCCGGCGACCGGTACATTCGAGAGGTACGCGACCCGGAGGGACATCTCCTTAGGTCCACCGACGACATGTGCGAGGCGTTCCGGCAGCATTTCGAGCACCGATTTACCAAGGAGCCTGGTCTCCGTGACGAGGAGTTTCGCAGCTATTTGGCTGACTTTCCCCGGCTTTTGCCGGCTGAAGCGGCTAGCTGCGAAGGGGAGATTACGGAGGACGAAATCTACGTGGCTTTGAAGAAGGTCGGCAGTGGCAAGTCGCCAGGTTTGGATGGTTTGCCCTATGAATTGTACTTGAGGATGTCGCACCTTTTTGTCCCGCTCTTGGCTGTCGTGTTCAACCACTGGTTTCGGCAGGGGTCCATCCCCGGTCGGATCACCAGGGGCGTGATCACGCTGTTGAGAAAAGGCAAGAAGGTTGGGAGGGAACTAGATGACTACAGGCCCATAACTCTGCTAAACACAGAGTTAAAGATTTTGGCCAAGATCCTGACGAATCGCTTGCAGCTAGTCGCCGAGTCTCTGTTGGAACCGGATCAGACTTGTTCTGTGAAGGGGAGAACAATTCAGAGCAACCTGCACTTGATTCGCACGATCATAGAGGGTGTAGAAGACGACGATGAGGCCGCGCTGATCAATTTAGATCAGTCCAAGGCATTTGATAGGATTGACCATGGCTACCTGGCTGCTGTCCTGCAGGCCGCCGGATTCAAACCCGACTTCAGCCGCTGGATTAGCCTTCTGTATCGCTCCCCCAAGGCTGTGGTACAGGTGAACGGGAAGCTGTCGGGCGCTTTCGCGCTGTCTAGGTCGGTCCGACAGGGTTGTCCACTGTCTTCTCTCCTTTATGTCCTCGCGTTGGAGCCCCTCCTTCGCAGGCTAAGGGACGAGACTGGCAGTCCGGTCCTGCGTGGAATTGAAGTCCCTGGCGGAGCTCGAGCCAGGGTTTCCGCGTACGCCGATGACGTAACGACCTTTGTGTCCTCCCGCAGGGACATAGAGGCGGTACACCAGGCGCTTGTACGGTACGAGAAGGTGACAGGGGCCAGAATTAACTGCGACAAGTCATCCGGCTTGCGGTTAGGTGCCTGGAAGGGAGTTTCCCTCCCGGGGCCCTTCAGCTGGACGGACGGGCCGGTCAAGCTCCTCGGAGTTTGGTTCGGTCCGGACTTACAGCTGGAGAAAAACTGGTCAGAAGTACTGGCAAAGGTCGGCGCGTCGGTCAAGATTTGGCGTCGACGGGGTCTCTCCGTGAAGGGCTTGGCGGAGGTGTGTAACACATACCTCTTTCCCATGATCCTTTACCGGCTGTCAGTACTTCCCCTTTGTGACGATCATGAGAAGGCGCTCGAGCGTTTGCTATTCTCCTGTCTGTGGAGAGGACGCAAACACATGGTCGACAAAGGAGTCTGTTGCCTCCGTCCGTGTCAAGGGGGTCTGGGGATGCCACACTTGAGGAGCCACGTGCTCGCTTCAAGGTTGGCATTCCTCAGGCGCGCGTTGGAGGAAGATCGGTTGCTTGCGGGGGTAGTGAGGGACATGTTCCCTTGCCTTACCATCACGCCCCCGACCCTATGGCTGACCGTCAGGCCTTGGGTGCGACCGAAATTCCTGCTCGAATGTCTGGCGGCTTTACAGGCCATTCCACGGTCCAGTGACCTTTCACAGCCTAGGAAAATCTTCTATCGGGGATTAGTGGAGGGTGCCGTGAAGGATAAGCTGTGGAGTAAGCTCGGCATGTCGAGAGTGGAGTACCGCTCTCATTGGTCTTGGGCGCCAGGCGCGGATTGGCTCAGCAACTCTGAGTTTTCTCTGACCTGGCGATTGGCTCGGAATGGTTTGTCGCTCAATGACAAGCGTTTCGCAATGGGCCTGGCGGATTTGCCAGATTGTGAGCGTTGCAACCTTGGAATTAAGGAGACGTCTGCGCACGCCTTCTTCCATTGTTCGCGCGTTCGCCCGTTGTGGGCGCGTGTCGGCGAGTTGACTGCTCGTATCGCGCCGCGGGAGCTTGTGCTCATTGATCGCGCATACGCTGTGGACAATGTGTCGCCCCCGTACTCTGGAGTGAAGCGGATGGTGTTTCTGTCGCTACTGGCCACGGCTAGAATGGTGATCTGGATGACGCGACTGGAGGAAGTCTTGCGGGGAGGTCGTCTTTCGGATCAGGATCTAATCCGATATTTTGAGCACCAGCTCAAAATGAAGATTAGAACTGAACGGAAACGGCTGCACCCGACAGACTTTAGCAAAAGGTGGATATATGCAGCGAGCCTGGTTCGTGTGACCGGGGCTAGTCTTGATTTTCTTTTTTAGATCTGCTGCTCGCATCGGGGTGGATTCCTTTGGAACCCCTCCCATGGTTAAGGTAAAGTATTCTTTTGTGTACCTAGTTAATGTGAGTGAATGTGTTTGTCCTAGCCTGTTCCCGGCTCCCTTGCTTTTGTTATGATCCAGTTCGAGATCCCCATTGTCCAGAGTTATTTTGTCCCGTTTCATTCTCGGCTGGGTCAGCCTTATATATTCTCCAGTCCCATTTATTTTAACCCTGCATCTCCATTCCCCTTTAGAAAGAGAGCTACTTGATTTTGTCTTTGAAGGCAGAATACAGTGGCCTCTTTAATTATGTGGGTGTGTTTGGGTCTTACTAACACCTTGTATATGTATTCATTTGAAATTATTTTTTGTTTTGGGGATTTTTGTTTCTTCTCACCCCCTTCCCATCATATCATTTCATGTACAAATTTTTAAAGATATTTTTGTATTATATTTGTAATAAATTTTTATGTACATTTGGGGCGTTTTAGGTCCCCGGTTTGTTTTGCGGTATTTTGGTGCTTGATAAGTATGAGTGGTGATGGACAAATTCTTATGGTGAACGAGAATCATTGTAACGTATGCATGGGTCGTGAATCTGATTAGCTAGGTATAGGATAGAGTAGCTGAAGACCACCCCAAGTTTTGTTCCCCCTCCCATTTTTCTGGCCTTGAGCCATAATTTTGTAAGATCTACAAAATAAATAAAACGAGCCATTCCTTCTCCAAAATTGCGTTATGTGGTTTTTGGGTAAGATCAAAGTGTAGTATCTGTTCCATAGTAGCCTTTACTATCACTTGTGGTTTGACTGGCAATCAATTCCACTCGAGTTCATTGCTCGAGCAGCGTAAAAGTAGTGGCTTTATAGCTGCGAAACACCGGAAGCGATTGTCAGGTGTTCGGCCTCTTAGGAGGCATGGCCGCGGAAAGGCCAGAGGTGATCGTTCCTCCCACCACGGACTCGGTGGGAGGGAAGGAGGGTGACTGGCAATTACCGCCACGGGAGTCACCCTCAGTTCCAGAAGTATCAGGATCCGGACCAGTACCGGCACCGGTAGTAGCTCCAGCTTCTCCCAAACCTTCGACCTCTGGTTGGACAGGAGGCAAGGTCCCACTAAAGGGAGAACAGTATTATGAAGACCAGAGGCAAAAATATGCCGAATATATTAAGGGCACGGAGCTGCTGTCGGTGCCCGACGAGTTGGCCGAAATCGAGGCCCGAATTGTGACGCTCATTACAAAGGATCTGAAGACCAAGAAATACATGGGCATCAGCAGAGACAGCCTCGAAGAAGCTATTAAGGCCCTGAATATCAAGGCTAAGGCGGTGGCAAGGCAGAGCAGCGCAAGTTGGGACGTCTTGCTGGGTACGGCCGACGAGGCAAAACGTTTGGCTGGAGTGGTTCTCGAAACCAAGACCCTCCAGATCCAAACGGAATACATGGGGATGTGCAAGCGCAAAATCACCTTGCATGGCGTCCCCATGGACATTTCCCAAAATCACATCGGCGCCTTCTTCGCTCAGTACGGGAAGGTGGCTGAGGTGTCCGCTCTAAGTTCAAAAGCAGGCTTCCTGACCGGTGATATGGTCCTGCAGGTGACCTTGTCAAAACAACAAATCAAGGAGATACCTAATATTCTCACCTGCAGGAAGCGTGCTATCTTTGTGATAGTGGAGGGCAGGAAGCCTTGCTGTTGGGTCTGCGGGGCCGCGGAGCACGTCGCCAAGGCGTGTACGGCCAGGAATCCGGCCCCTAAGGCCCAACCAACCAAGAAGCCTGAAGGACCGGCGCCAGCATCACCAGCAGCAGCTACATCAGCACCACCAACACCAAAGGCACCAGTGAACAAGGAGGGAGAGTGGCAGGTGGTGAGCAGGAAAAAACCGAAAACGCCTTCACCTGTGAAGGTGCCATCACCTGCCAAGGCTCCAGCAAAACCTAAAGAGACGCCTCCCAAAAAATCTCCTCCCAAACAGAGGAAGGAGAGGAGTCCTTCCCCGCAAAAGGAAGAACGTATGGAAGTGGAGAGATCGGCATCTCTGAAGCGGGGGAGAGAGGAGGAGGTGGAAGAGCGACAAGACAACCCTAAAACCCGGAGAAGGAGCAGAAGCAGGGACAAAAAGTCCCGAAAAGAAAAATGTTCGTCTGCTCCGGTGTCGCCCGTAAGACTTTCTTACGCGGAGAAGGCAAGAAGCCTTCCCGCATCCCCGCGTAAAGCTTCCCAGCCCCCAACCTTGAATTTGACCCCCCTCAGGAAAATCAGCTCTGCAACCCCCACTCCCTCCCCGGCTCCTACTCCCACTCCCGCTAGGGCAAAAAAGAATAAAGACCTCCCGCGTGGGGAGGCAGCGATGAAGGTTAATGACAACATTTCATCTGAGTGGTCGTCGCAGCGGCGTAAGCTGCTCAGACCACTCCTCAAACTTACCTCAGTGGATGGGTTATCCACTGAGGACCCAAGAAACTTTTCCCAGGCCCCAGGGGTCATTACTCTGGTCCGCAATACCGGAGGGAACCTGAGGGTCTGGGAACACATTGCTGAAGCCCGGAGGACTTATCCAAAACTGTGCATGGTGAAAGAAAACACACCGGAGCTAAAAAAGATGGCCAAGAATTGTTCGGGGAGGTTCCCAGTTTTGATCCACCCATGTTTATATAGGGTGTTAAAACTTACGTACCCCACGGACGTCGGCGGTATTGTCTTGGACGGACGGATTACGTCCGATGTTGGTACAGGGTCCCTAGGACAGTCCGTCGGGGTCCCGTCTACCCGAGATTTCTACCCGGTATGCGAGTAGAGCCGTTCGTTGCATGTCTTACTCTGTTTTTTCGTTTCAGGTCTAAAGAATGTCTATTAAGATAGCCAGTATAAATGCGAAGGGCCTGAGGGATCGGGGTAAGGCGGCTCGCCTGCTTCGTGACCTCTTGTCCTTCGGCGTGGATGTGGCCGCGATCCAAGAGACTCACTTTGTTTGCGAAGTCGACTCGTGTGTGCTGTCGAACGACTTTGTCGTCTATTCAGCATATGGGAGTCGGCTGGCCAGAGGTGTTTCTTTGCTGGTCAAGCGTACCCTGGACGCGAGGGTGGACCTTGTCCATGTCGGTGCCGAGGGCCGGCTGATCGTGGCCGATATTGCAGTGAAAAGCAAGTCGTTCCGGCTGATTGTGGTTTATGCGCCCAATGTTCAAGGTGAGCGTGTCTCTTTCTTTCGGCTGTTGGAGCCCTTCATGGTGCATTCAACACGGCTAATCTTAGTTGGGGACTGGAATGCCGTCCTAACCCCCAAATGGGATAGAGGAAGGGGCGCTAGTGGGTGGAGTGGTGATCGTAGCCTGGTTGATCTGATCGGCGAATTTGGTCTCGTCGATAGATACCGGGTCGATCATCCGGAAGGGAGCATGTGGACGTGGACGCGTAGTTGGCCTTCTACCCGGGTATCTGCGTACCTGGATAGGATGTTAGTGAGAGAAGCCGACATAGACTTCTTAGAATGTCCAACGTTCCACTGGTTAGGCTACTCGGACCACAAACTCGTTTGTGCCCGGGTGGCGTTAGAATTTAGGCCTAGGTTGGCTGGTTATTGGAAGTTCAATCAGTCCTTACTGGACAGGCGGGACTTTCGTGACCAGCTGACAAGACTAGTGCAGAGGGCGTTAATTGGGCGAGTCATTGGGAGTAAGTGGTGGGTTAACCTTAAGGACTCCATTAGGTCTTTCGCCACCAAATATAGCCAGCGGCTCAACCTAGATAAGGCTGCGGAGGCAAAGACACTTAGTGCTAATTTCGCCCGGGCGGAGGCTGGTGGGGATCCCCTAGAAATAGCCTTAGCCAGGGAAGCCCTGGAGCGCTCGACTAGCGGGCGCTACATGGGTCAGGTAATTAGGGCTAAGTTAAGCAAGATGTCTTCCGAAGCTGTGAACATGGGCGCGGAACTGCGCAAGGAAGAAATTCGCCATGCCGGCGACCGGTACATTCGAGAGGTACGCGACCCGGAGGGACATCTCCTTAGGTCCACCGACGACATGTGCGAGGCGTTCCGGCAGCATTTCGAGCACCGATTTACCAAGGAGCCTGGTCTCCGTGACGAGGAGTTTCGCAGCTATTTGGCTGACTTTCCCCGGCTTTTGCCGGCTGAAGCGGCTAGCTGCGAAGGGGAGATTACGGAGGACGAAATCTACGTGGCTTTGAAGAAGGTCGGCAGTGGCAAGTCGCCAGGTTTGGATGGTTTGCCCTATGAATTGTACTTGAGGATGTCGCACCTTTTTGTCCCGCTCTTGGCTGTCGTGTTCAACCACTGGTTTCGGCAGGGGTCCATCCCCGGTCGGATCACCAGGGGCGTGATCACGCTGTTGAGAAAAGGCAAGAAGGTTGGGAGGGAACTAGATGACTATAGGCCCATAACTCTGCTAAACACAGAGTTAAAGATTTTGGCCAAGATCCTGACGAACCGCTTGCAGCTAGTTGCCGAGTCTCTGTTGGAACCGGATCAGACTTGTTCTGTGAAGGGGAGAACAATTCAGAGCAACCTGCACTTGATTCGCACGATCATAGAGGGTGTAGAAGACGACGATGAGGCCGCGCTGATCAATTTAGATCAGTCCAAGGCATTTGATAGGATTGACCATGGCTACCTGGCTGCTGTCCTGCAGGCCGCCGGATTCAAACCCGACTTCAGCCGCTGGATTAGCCTTCTGTATCGCTCCCCCAAGGCTGTGGTACAGGTGAACGGGAAGCTGTCGGGCGCTTTCGCGCTGTCTAGGTCGGTCCGACAGGGTTGTCCACTGTCTTCTCTCCTTTATGTCCTCGCGTTGGAGCCCCTCCTTCGCAGGCTAAGGGACGAGACGGGCAGTCCGGTCCTGCGTGGAATTGAAGTCCCTGGCGGAGCTCGAGCCAGGGTTTCTGCGTACGCCGATGACGTAACGACCTTTGTGTCCTCCCGCAGGGACATAGAGGCGGTACACCAGGCGCTTGTACGGTACGAGAAGGTGACAGGGGCCAGAATTAACTGCGACAAGTCTTCCGGCTTGCGGTTAGGTGCCTGGAAGGGAGTTTCCCTCCCGGGGCCCTTCAGCTGGACGGACGGGCCGGTCAAGCTCCTCGGAGTTTGGTTCGGTCCGGACTTACAGCTGGAGAAAAACTGGTCTGAAGTACTGGCAAAGGTCGGCGCGTCGGTCAAGATTTGGCGTCGACGGGGTCTCTCCGTGAAGGGCTTGGCGGAGGTGTGTAACACATACCTCTTTCCCATGATCCTTTACCGGCTGTCAGTACTTCCCCTTTGTGACGATCATGAGAAGGCGCTCGAGCGTTTGCTATTCTCCTGTCTGTGGAGAGGACGCAAACACATGGTCGACAAAGGAGTCTGTTGCCTCCGTCCGTGTCAAGGGGGTCTGGGGATGCCACACTTGAGGAGCCACGTGCTCGCTTCAAGGTTGGCATTCCTCAGGCGCGCGTTGGAGGAAGATCGGTTGCTTGCGGGGGTAGTGAGGGACATGTTCCCTTGCCTTACCATCACGCCCCCGACCCTATGGCTGACCGTCAGGCCTTGGGTGCGACCGAAATTCCTTCTCGAATGTCTGGCGGCTTTACAGGCCATTCCACGGTCCAGTGACCTTTCACAGCCTAGGAAAATCTTCTATCGGGGATTAGTGGAGGGTGCCGTGAAGGATAAGCTGTGGAGTAAGCTCGGCATGTCGAGAGTGGAGTACCGCTCTCATTGGTCTTGGGCGCCAGGTGCGGATTGGCTCAGCAACTCTGAGTTTTCTCTGACCTGGCGATTGGCTCGGAATGGTTTGTCGCTCAATGACAAGCGTTTCGCAATGGGCCTGGCGGATTTGCCAGATTGTGAACGTTGCGACCTTGGAATTAAGGAGACGTCTGCGCACGCCTTCTTCCATTGTTCGCGCGTTCGCCCGTTGTGGGCGCGTGTCGGCGAGTTGACTGCTCGTATCGCGCCGCGGGAGCTTGTGCTCATTGATCGCGCATACGCTGTGGACAATGTGTCGCCCCCGTACTCTGGAGTGAAGCGGATGGTGTTTCTGTCGCTACTGGCCACGGCTAGAATGGTGATTTGGATGACGCGTCTGGAGGAAGTCTTGCGGGGAGGTCGTCTTTCGGATCAGGATCTAATCCGATATTTTGAGCACCAGCTCAAAATGAAGATTAGAACTGAACGGAAACGGCTGCACCCGACAGACTTTAGCAAAAGGTGGATATATGCAGCGAGCCTGGTTCGTGTGACCGGGGCTAGTCTTGATTTTCTTTTTTAGATCTGCTGCTCGCATCGGGGTGGATTCCTCTGGAACCCCTCCCGTGGTTAAGGTAAAGTATTCTTTTGTGTACCTAGTTAATGTGAGTGAGTGGGTTTGTCCTAGCCTGTTCCCGGCTCCCTTGCTTTTGTTATGATCCAGTTCGAGATCCCCATTGTCCAGAGTTATTTTGTCCCGTTTCATTCTCGGCTGGGTCAGCCTTATATATTCTCCAGTCCAATTTATTTTATACCCTACTTCTCCATTCCCCTTTAGAAAGAGAGCGGCTTGATTTTGTCTCTACAGGCAGAATACAGTGGCCTCTTTAATTATGTGGGTGTGTTTGGGTCTTACTAACATTATGTATAAATATTCATTTGAGATTGTTTTCCTTCCCATCATATCATTTCATGCACAAATTTTTAAAGTTATTTTTGTATTATATTTGAATAAATTTTTATGTACATTTGGGGCTTTTTTAGGTCCCCGGTATGTTCCGCGGTATTTTGGTGCTTGATAAGTATGAGTGTTGATGGACAAATTCTTATGGTGAATGAGAATCATTGTAACGTATGTATGGGTCGTGAATCTGATTAGCTAGGTATAAGATAGAGTAGCTGAAGACCACCCCAAGTTTTGTTCCCCCTCCCACTTTTCTGGCCTTGAGCCACAATTCTGTACGCTCAGAATAAATAAAACGAGCCATTTCTTACCCCAGTCCACCACGGATTGGAGGTCCTTCTCAAGCTCGGCAGCAAGATTAGCTTTGACACCCTCACGAGATTTTCGATCGAGGCGAGAGTAAACTGCGGTGTCGTCGGCGTACATACCTACTTGGGATCTTATAGAATTGGAGAGATCGTTAATGTAGATCAGAAAGAGCGTAGGACCTAGGATAGAGCCTTGAGGGACATCCGCGTCCGTATGGTAGTTTTGAGAGGCATGTCCGTTTAATACTACCTTCAATTTTGCGATTAGAGAGGACTGACTGGATTAGGTCAAACAAATGTCCAGTTATACCATAGCTCCGCAGTTTTCGTATTTTATTTATTAGTTTCATTTCATTTTGCCCCAGGTCCCTCATCTACTGATCAAGCTCGATGTTCTTTAACTTCGTCGAATGGCAGATAGAGTTCGATGAGTAAATTGTCGCGGTTTTATATTTTAATATTTTTAAAGGGTCAGAAAAGAACACCATGACGCAATACACTCCAAAAATACACCCCCTCTTTATGCCCATTAGTAGTTTTAATTGTTTTCAACTATTATATTCAGTCAGTCAGTTAAGTGCCATACGTGATACACGCTTGGAAAATCATGTCACAAAAGAGACATGACTGACTGGTCAGAAGATTTTCCTACGGTAGGTTGCCATTGCTTTCTGCAGAAGACTGGTTGCCAGCCAAGGCTAAAAATCCACTCTGTCCTGTTATTTAACCCATAACTGGAGTGAGAAGAGATAAATTATATTATATCAATAAGTAATAATTAGTGAGAGATCAGTTTATTACTTCATAACAATAGAAAACCGATCCCCCATTTTACGCCCAGTGGAAGTTTTGTTTTCAACTATTATCTTCAGTCAGTCAGTTAAGTGCCATACGTGATACTCGATTTAAGAGATCATGTCGGTCAGAAGATTATCCCGCAATAAGTTGCCATTACTTTCTGTCTAACTACAGCACCCAATCTGTCTTGTTATTTAACCCATAACTGGAGGGAGGAGACGGATTAATACCTTTCCCAAGGGTATTTGTGTGTAAGTGAATACAACGAATTCAACTGGAATTCGAACTCGGCTCACCGATTTGTCGTTCCGAGTCGATATCCACTGCAACACGACGCACATATATCACATAAAATAAAAGAAATCTTTTTTTTTTTTCTTAATTAGCAAATTTCATAGTTGAAATCTACACGGATCTCATTGCATCAACTTCCCTTCGTTGTTTCTCGATTTTTTATTTAAATATCTGATCTATCTAAAGTTATTTATAAATGAAACTTTGTCTCTGTGTGTGTGTCTGTGTGTGTGTGTGTCCGTTACCTATAGACTCCGAAACGGCTGAACCGATTTCATTGAAAATTTACACAGTTGTACTATAAGCGTCTGCGAGTGTTCTTAGCTAGGTTTTGTGTCGAGGTACCCCAGATAAATATCGAAAATAGATAATAAAAAAAATCGGGTTATAGAAGAAGTGGTTCGATTCTAATCAAATTTGATACGCTCATAGACAAAGACATAAGAAACGATATTCAGAAGTTTCAAGGTTGCAGTCCTTACAATAGTGCAAAAAATCGATAATATATATATATATAAGGCAAGATGTTTGTGAGCGTGTGTGTGTGTGTGTGTGTGTGTGTGTGTGTGTGTAAAAGGCAAGATGTTTGTGTGTGTGTCTGTTTATCTGCCTGAATCTCTGTATTTTTTTCAACCCTTTTATTTTAGTTTTTGCTTCGGGTTTGGCTCCAAGTAGGTATAATTGTAGTTCTTAGTCTCAGCCATGATACCATTTACTCAAAGGACTTATTTACCCTTCAAAATTAAGTTTACGACGCAAAAAACTTATTTGATATCGATACCAGAAAATCAAAATTTGACTTACATTCATTCATTTTTCTTTCAGTCTACGGTTTTGCTTTAACTGGAAACAACTATTGCTTTTTAGTCTTTCGTGCCAACGTCGAAAGGGTCTGAGCTCCAGGTCCATGGATTAGTTTTAAAGCTTTCATTACACCCGAGCAACGCCGGGCTAGACTGCTAGTAAATCAATAATTATGCAAATTTATACCGGTTTTTGTCTTTGTTTTTTGTTCTAATAGAGACACTACTGAGGGAAAACCGCCATTTCATGTCGGGTTATTTGGTGGTTGGCAGATTGTGTGTTAGGAGCAAAACCGTCAAGGGAAGAGGGAAGTAAATAGAATCAACGAATCTAAGAATAAATAGCAAACGGAAATTAATTATTCTTGTTATTAAATTCCCGAATAGCAGAATAGGATGCATGTGTGTGTGTTTGTGGGGGGGGGGGGGGTACATTCACACACACACACACACGCACACACACACACCAAATAATAACTAATTTGAAACATGAAGGTGAGTAATAATTGTTTTTGTGCGATTTTTGTTGGCGTACTAAGATGTACCTTGTGGTGCAGTGGATATCGACTCGTAATGAAAAATCAGGAAGACGAGTTCAAATTCCAGTTGAATTCCTTGCATTCACTTACGCACAAATACCCTTGGGAAAGGTATTAAACCGTCTCTTCCCTCCAGTTATGGGTTAAATAACAAAACAGATTGGGTTCTATAGCTTTGGCTGGCAACCAGTCTACCGCAGAAAAATTAATGGCAACCTACTGCGGGATAATCTTCTGCCCAGTCAGTCTTTCGAGACATGATCGCCCAAGCGTGTTTCACGTATGGCACTTAACTGAGTGACTCAGTCAGTTAAATGCCATACGTGATACACGTTTGGGCGATCATGTCTCGTAAGTGAATGTATTTGCGCGTGAGTGAATGCAAGGAATTCAACTGGAAAAGTCCCAAAGTGTGTATCACGTATGACACTTAACTGACTGATGGATGTGCCTTGTGGTGCAGTGGATATCGGCTCAGAATGAGAAATCGAGGAGCCGAGTTCGAATTTCAGTTGAATTCCTTGCATTCACTTACGCACAAATACATTCACTTACGAGACATAATCGCCCAAACGTGTATCACGTATGGCATTTAACTGACTGAGTCAGTCAGTTAAGTGCCATACGTGAAACACGCTTGGGCGATCATGTCTCGAAAGGGACATGACTGACTGGGCAGAAGATTTTCCCGCAGTAGGTTGCCATTGCTTTCTGTGGTAGACTGAGACTAATCCCAAAACGCATAGCAACAAATTTGGATGCATTGGTAACCGAAAAATAAAATAAAAGAGAATTTAAACCATTCAGACATCGATATTAATGAAAATTAATGAAAACAGCCAGAATTCTTAGGAGACTGAAGAAGAGTATCGAATATCTTTGATAATAAATATATATTAGGTTGTCCGAAAAGTCCATGCTGAATTTTAAGGGAAATTAAAAGACAAAACAAAATTATGCCATTATATATTTTATTCAACTAAATCTTAACAATTTTTTAAACAATCTTTCTCTACTTTTCCCTTCAACTTCATGATTCCGTCTATCCAGAATGTCGGTCGTTATTGGGCAAAGAACTCAGTAAAGTGTATTTTTTATGCTATCGAAAGAATTAAAACTTTTACCATTGAGATTATTTTGCAAGGACTTGAATAAATGAAAATCTAAAGAAGTAATATCTGGTGAATATGGTGGATGAGGTAACACATTCCAGTCAAGCTCACTTGCCGGGTTGCCAAAGACAAGAGAGGTCTGACATCATCCAGATTGATAACAACGTATTTCTTGTTCGCTAATTGGGGGCATTTTTCGTGAATTGCTGTCTTAAATCGTCCACTTGCAAGCAGTACAATTCAAAATCACTTGACTGGTTACTTGGCAGAAGCTCTTAATACAGGATTCCTTTCCAGTCCTATCAGATGCACAGTATGACTTTCCTAGGATCAAGAACTGCTTTTGGGGTGGCTAAAGTTAGCTCATATTGCTTACATCACGTTCTTTTCTGCTGAACATTATTATAAACGATCCATTGCTCATCGCTCAGTCAGTTGAGTGCCATACGTGATACAGAAGATTTTCCCGCAGTAGGTTACCATTACTTTCTGCGGTAGACTGGTTGCCAGCCAAGGCTATAGAACCCAATCTGTCTTGCTATATAACCCATAACTAGAGTAAGAAGAGATAAAATATATCATTATATTAATAAGTAGTAATTAAAGAAGTATCAGTTTATTTCTTCATAACAATAGAAAACTGATCCCCCACTTTATACCCAATAGAAGTTTTAATTTTTCTACTATTATATTCAGTCTGTCAGTTAAATGCCATACTTGATACACGCTTAGGCGATCATGTCTCGAAAGAGACATGATTGACAGGGCAGAAGATTCTCCCTCAGTTGCCATTACTTTCTGTTGCCATTACTTTCTGCGTTAGACTGGTTGCCAGCCAAGGCTATAGAACCTAATCTGTTATTTTATTTAACCCATAACTGGAGTGAAAAGACGGATTAATACCTTTCTCCAAGGGTATTTGTGCATAAGTGAATGCAAGGAATTCACCTGGAATTCGAACTCAGCTCTCCGATTTCCCGTTCCGAGCCGATATCCAATATACCACAACGCACAATGAACCACATTGCTCATCACCCGTCACAATTTGCTTAAAAAGAGATGCATTTTTATTGCGTTTATACAGCAAATCACAGATAGAAATACGAGGGTCATTCAATAAATAAGGTGAATTTTTCGATATAAGGACTTCTAATACAGATAGAAGCTTACATTTTTTTTTCAACGTATTCTCCCAGGAGTGACACACACTTTCCCCATCTGTGCATAAGCTTCCGTATTCCCTCAGCGTAAAAATCTTTGGACTGATATCTCAATCAATCGCTCACAGCACTTCTGATTTCATCGTCACTTTCAAGTTTCGTGTCTCTCCTAAACGCTTTCAAGGGACCAAAGAGGTAAATGTTTGAAGGAGCAAGGTCTGGGCTGTAAGGGGGATGAGGGAGCAGTTCCTAGCCCAGCTCGTTGATGGTCTGCACCGTTTGGGCTGCTGTGTGAGGCCTTGAAGCTGACCTTCGCGTAGGCAAGGTCATCATGGACAATTTTGTGCACTGTCCCAACAGATAGGCTCAATGTCATCCACTGTCACCCTTCTATCAAACTGAATGAAGTCATTGACTGATTCGAGCACCTCAGGAGACCTCACTTCTGTAGGCCTCCCATGCCTGTCTTCATCTTCAACACTGCTCTGTCCTTCTTTAAACAATTTAGCCCACTTGTAGGCATTCTTTTGGCTGAAACATGTGGCACCATACACAATTGACATGAATGAATTTCAACTAGTTTGCACCCTTCAGCAACCAAAAACTTGACAATTGACCTCCGTTCAAACATGGAGCATGCTTCTTGGTCGGCCATCTTTGCTAATCTCCAAAACTCTCAAAGTTTTTTTCAATCTGCAAAAAAATTAAATCTCTTTGAAAAAGAATTAAAGGAAAAAAAAATTAAAATAAGCTTCTATCTGTATTAGAAGTCCTTATACTGAAAAATTCACCTTATTTATTGAATGACCCTTTTATGGTCTAAAAGTTTCTTTTCACTCAGATGATGTGGTACCCAAACTTCGTAGCGATTTGGGTACCCAAGCTTTTTTAAGTGTTCATGGAGAGTGGATTTTGATAAATTTAGTGTTTCTGTCAATTCCTGAATTGTGCAATGCAAATTACTGTCAATCAATGTCTTAATTTGGTTGTCATCTCTAGTCGAGGAGTCTGTCTGAGGGTTCCTGATCAATAATCATCAACTTTAAATTTAGTAAACTATTTCCGGACAGTTATGTCAGCTAAAATACTTTTACCCTCTACAGCACATATCTTTCTTTGTTGCTTGCCAGGCATGTTTCCCTTTACGGTAATAAAAAAAGGCATCAAGTGTCTAAAATTCACCTTCTAATCTATTTTCATAGGGATGCAAAATTGACAGAGATTGAGTAATTTTAAACTTTCTTTCTCAAAAAATAGCTTGAAGTGTGCTCCAATCGGAAATGTAAGCATTTTATATCTGTCGATAAATTTGAAATGTTCTAACGTGTTGGAACATGAATAACTAAAAATCTGTATAAACTTTCCGGACAACCCTATACATACCTGGTTTTTGTCGGAAAAGTTTAAAATTGATATTAACCGAAGCCCCAGGGGGTCATGCTGCTAGGTAGTATCTCTCCTTCAGGAGAGAGGCTGAGGTCATTATACGACGTTTGGGGCGTTTCCAAATTTTTTCCACGCTATTGGTGGTAAATCCACTTTTAAAATCGACCGCGTGTCATATTCGGTAACGACCATGGTAAACCATGAACTGGTATGAAAAAATCAGTGTGTACAATAATGATCATAAATTGTACGGCCAGGCAAAAATATTATACAATTGTGATATGAATAACTAGCAGTATAGCCCGGCGTTGCTCGGGTGTAATGAAAGCTTTAAAACTAACCCATGCTCTTAGAGCTCAGACTCTTTGGACGTTGGCACGAAAGACTAAAAAGCAATAGTTGTTTCCAGTTAAAGCGAAACCGTAGACTGAAAGAAAAATGAATGGATGTAAGTCAAATTTTGATTTCCTGCTATCGATATGAAATAAGTTTTTTTCGTCGTAAACTGAATTTTGAAGACTAAATAAGTCCTCTGAGTAAATGGTATCATGGCTGAGACTAAGAACTATAATTATACCTACTTAGAGCCAAACCCGAAGCAAAAACTAAAATAAAAGGGCTGAAAAAATACAGACATACAGGCAGATAAACAGACACAAACACACAAACATCTTCCCTTTTATATATATATATTATGGGTTTTCTTCACTATTGTAACAACTGCAACCTTGAAACTTCTGAATATCGTTTTTTATGTCTTTGTCTATGAGTGTATGAAATTTGATTAAAACCGGACCACTCCTTCTATAACCCGATTTTTTCGATTTTCGATATTTATCTGGTGTACCTCGACACAAAACCTAGCTAAGAAAACTCGCAGACGCTTATAGTACAACTGTGTAAATTTTCAAGAATATCGGTTCAGCCATTTCGGAGTCTATAGGTAACGGACACACACACACACACACACACACACACACACACACACACACACAGGCACAGTTCCATTTATAAGTTTTGAATGTTCAAAATAATTCATTACAAATTGTCGGTTGCTTATAACCAAGTTTCGTTAAAATTCGTTAATTTCCGTAACATGTTTACATTTGTTGACATTACGATACATTTCAGAGCAGATAAATTTGTTTACGGTGATTCGAAAATTGTGTTATATAAGCATGATAAAAACCTTGTCTGATCAAGAGGCTATTCATGGTCGCGTGGTCAAGACGGTACCAGATCAAATGGTATGCTTTCCCTATATAATAGGAGTCGCAGGTTCGAATCCTGCTGAATAGCACACTATTTTCGTAATAAAAAATTATCGTAAATAATCAGGCCGGTAAATATAAATATAAAAATACTGTTTAATTAAAAAAAACAGAATATCTACTTAAATAGAAATATCGATAAAAATAATGTTCAAAATAATTCATTACATATGTATATTTGATAGAATATTTAAAATTTTCTTTTTCAGTTATTATTTTATTTTTTACAATGAAGTTCACCCCCTAGAAACTCGTGGGGGCTACTCGAGCTTGAGGACGATGAATTGTAAAATTACATATGCTATAATGCGGTCAGTATTTCTATCATTCCCTCTTTTTTTAATCTCCTCATCCATATATTACAAAATAAAGTAACTACATTTTACTGCCACATGATGGTGTTTTAACACCGAAACATATTAGCTGTTAAGTTGTAGTATGTCATTATTATTATGTCATTTTTCATCATATTTCGATTTCTGCTTTGGTCTCACTACCAACCAAGTCTGCGGGGAGACCTAAGGCAGGTAGTGGCGTGTTGTTATGGCTCCATTTCATGTTTTTCTATCTTCCCTATCATCCCCAGCATTACATAGATAAAGTTTTCCTTAGTGTGTGGGCTGTACTTAATAAGACAATTTTTTGTATATCTCTTAAGCTGGGGTTTCCAGGGATTCTTTCAATGTGTTGTATTGTTCCATTTTTTATCATTCCAAGTGCACCTACTATCACTGGCACAACTCTTGTTTTCAATTTCCACATTTTTTCTATTTCAATTTCCAGGTCTTTATATTTTGACAGTTTTTCAAATTCCTTGATTGCTATGTTACAATCCGCTGGACAAGCCATATCAATTAATAGACAAGTTTTCTCCTTCTGGTTTTTAACAATAATGTCTGGCCTGTTTGCTTCAATTTTTCTGTCTGTGTAGATGGTGTAATCCCATAGAATGGTTACATCTTCTATTTCTGTAACCGGTGCTGGGTGATGTTCATACCAGTGTTTGTTTACAGCTTTTCCATAATGTTTGCACATTGCCCAATGTAAATATTGCCCAACTCTATCGTGGCGATTTTTATATTCATTTGGGGCAAGCACAGAACAGCCTGAAATTAGGTGGTCTATTGTTTCTTGGTGTTTATCACAAAACCTGCATTTTGGATCCATATTATTATGCATAATATTTGCCTGAAAGTTTCTAGTGAAAAAACTTTGGTCTTGTGCTGGAAGAATAAAGCCTTCAGTTTCAGACTTTAATCCAGATGCACGTAACCATCGATGAGTATTAACTTTGTCAACATTGGATTTATTGGCACGTTCTGGATATTGGCCATGCAGAGGTTTGTCTTGCCAGCGCTGTTTCATCTGTTCAAGAGCTTTATCTTTGGCTTTCATTTTCATATTTTTTGCCGCAATAGTTGGTTCTTGGCTTCTGTTTTGCTTTTCTACAGAATCTACTAACTGTAAATCTTGTTTGAATTTACTGCCTTCTTTTATTATTGAATATTTTTTCTTTCTTCCTTCATGTTGCCTTACTAATTCTATCATCCAATCCTTTGTTGTTTCTATGTATGTTAGTAAGCCAATAGTTGTTGTCTTGTATGACAATTCCAGCTGAATAAGACCTCTTCCACCTTCTTTACGGGGTATGTATAGACGATCTACATCAGCCTTTGGATGATGCATCTTATGCTTAGAAAGAAGCTTTCTTGTTTTAGCATCCATTCGCCTGATGTCATTTAGAGTCCAGTTTAAGATGTTAAAGCTATATTGGACAACTGGGATTGCAAGGCTATTAATGGCCATAACTCTGTTCTGTGAATTTAATTCAGTTTTTAATATCATTCGTAGCCTTCTATAGTACTCTTTACGCACTATTTCTTTCATTTTTTTATGGTGAATGTTTTCGCTCTCATTTACACCTAGGTATTTATAAGCTTCTTCTGGTTTCAATTCTTTTATTGTTACAACAGGGTCTAAGCTAATTGAGGATGTTTCTTGTATTGATCCACGTAAAACTGTAGCTTTAGCACATTTATTCAAATTAAATTTCATTCCAATGTCTTCGCTGAAGCATTTTACAGTTTGCAGAAGACCTTCCAGCTCATTATCATTCTTAGCATATAACTTTAAGCCATCCATGTAAAATAGATGGTTTATTTTCTTTTGGCCTATTTTATAACCACATTCTGTCTTATTAAGTTGACTTGTTAGTGCTATTAATGATATGCAGAATAGTAAGGGAGATAAAGAATCACCTTGAAATATACCTCTTTTGATGTTTATTTCATCAGACTTATAGGTTCCATTTATATGATTGAGGTAAAGGGTTGTTTTCCATATAGGCATGCACTGTTTGATGAAATTGATGATGACGGGCGATATCTTGTATATATTTAAAGACTTTAAAATCCAGGAATGTGGCACACTATCGAATTCCTTTCGATAATCTATCCAGGCAGTACTAAGATTTTTCTTTGTACTGTAGCAGTTTTCCAGGATCATTTTGTTAATTAGCAATTGGTCTTTACAACCATAACAGCCACGTTTGCACCCTTTTTGTTCAAGCGGTATCATGTCATATCTTTCTAAGAATAAATATGTCTGTTTTGTTAAAATGGATGTTAATAGTTTATATGTTGTCGGAAGACATGTAATTGGTCTGTAGTTTTTTGGGTTGTTTGTGTCACCATTCTTGGGTAGAAGAAATGTAATTCCTTTGGTCATCCATGCAGAAATTTTAGTGGGATCGTCAACCATTTCTTGAAGTTCTTTGGCTAGTTTTTTATGTGCTGCATTTAAATAATACAGCCAAAAGTTAGGAATTTTATCTATACCTGGGAATTTCCAATTATTTCATTATTATTATTATTTCATTTTTATTATTATTATTATTATTATAAAAATTACACTACATTCATGCTCTACCTATGTACTGAGCGCTTTAAAAAGTAAATATCTAACTCAGGAATATAGTTCCATTAGTAACTATTATTCATTTATTATATATATATATATATATATATATATATATATATATATTATCAAAAAAGGGAAGTGTATATAGGTAAAATCCCAAAAACCAGATCCTAATAATATTAATTTTATCAAAATTAAAAATGATCCAGGTGGAGGTGGAGGTGGAGGTGGAGATCTCGATTTAAATAGTATTATTTATTTTATAGAACCAAATATGGATATTATAACAATAAATTCCGAATAATAACATTTCGTTGAATAGCAATTTTAGCAAGAAAACTCTCGCTTCATCAGCAACGATCCAAAACCCATTTAACGAAGCGTAATTTTTGTAAATTTAATATATATATATATATATATATATATATATAGAGAGAGAGAGAGAGAGAGATAGATAGATAGATATATATATTTATATATATATATATATAATATGTAATATAATTTATAAAATATTTATATTATATTATATATATATATATATATATATATATATATATATATTCTAAAATATTTTATAAATTATATTACATACTCTGTTAAATTAAATAAATGAATTTAACATTGAGTTCTCTTGAGTTCGTCTCTATCGGAATTCACATGGATTGTATACCAAGTGTACTATGTTATATATATATATATATATATATATATATATATATATATACTGTCATCCGCAGACAGATCTGTTTCGCTTTATTACAGCTCATCAGTACGGTTAGACTCCGATTGCTTTTTAACTCAGGATTGAAACCCGACCAAATTGGCGTCAGTCGGCGATTCTACCTCTGGGCTATGGGCGTTCGGTGGGAGAAGGCAGGCTTTTTAGCGCATATATTATCATCATACGCTCCCAATAGCCAGAGTGCTCTAATTCATTTTACTGAATGAGCGATGCGTACATGCCAGAGTAGCTACTGTTTTTCAAAGTCTACCATTCTTCCAGAGTGCTTAATCAGTGTGTGAGAGCGTAAATATTGTCCTCCTCAGACAGATCTGTTTCGCTGTATCACAGCTCATCAGTACGGTTAGACTCCGATTGCTTTTTAACCCAGGATTGAAACACGACCGAATTGGCATCAGTCGGCGATTCTACATTTTTCAACATATTTCGATTTCTGCTTTGGTCTCTCTACCAACCAAGTCTGCGGGGAGACCTAAGGCAGGTAGTGGCGTGTTGTTATGGCTCCATTTCATGTTTTTCTATCCTCCCTATCATCCCCAGCATTACATAGATAAAGTTTTCCTTAGTGTGTGGGCTGTACTTAATAAGACAATTTTTTGTATATCTCTTAAGCTGGGGTTTCCAGGGATTCTGTCAATGTGATGTTTTGTTCCATTTTTTATCATTCCAAGTACACGTACTATCACTGGCACAACTCTTGTTTTCAATTTCCACATTTTTTCTATTTCAATTTCTAGGTCTTTATATTTTGACAGTTTTTCAAATTCCTTGATTGCTATTATTATTATGTCATTTTTCATCATATTTCGATTTCTGCATTGGTCTCACTACCAACCAAGTCTGCGGGGAGACCTAAGGCAGGTAGTGGCGTGTTGTTATGACTCCATTTCATGTTTTTCTATCCTCCCTATCATCCCCAGCATTACATAGATAACGTTTTCCTTAGTGTGTGGGCTGTACTTAATAATACAATTTTTTGTATATCTCTTAAGCTGGGGTTTCCAGGGATTCTTTCAATGTGTTGTTTTGTTCCATTTTTTATCATTCCAAGTGCACCTACTATCACTGGCACAACTCTTGTTTTCAATTTCCACATTTTTTCTATTTCAATTTCCAGGTCTTTATATTTTGACAGTTTTTCAAATTCCTTGATTGCTATGTTACAATCCGCTGGACAAGCCATATCAATTAATAGACAAGTTTTCTCCTTCTGGTTTTTAACAATAATGTCTGGCCTGTTTGCTTCAATTTTTCTGTCTGTGTAGATGGTGTAATCCCATAGAATGGTTACATCTTCTATTTCTGTAACCGGTGCTGGATGATGTTCATACCAGTGTTTGTTTACAGCTTTTCCATAATGTTTGCACATTGCCCAATGTAAATATTGCCCAACTCTATCGTGGCGATTTTTATATTCGTTTGGGGCAAGCACAGAACAGCCTGAGATTAGGTGGTCTATTGTTTCTTGGTGTTTATCACAAAACCTGCATTTTGGATCCATATTATTATGCATAATATTTGCCTGAAAGTTTCTCGTGAAAAGACTTTGGTCTTGTGCTGCAAGTATAAATCCTTCAGTTTCAGACTTTAATCCAGATGCACGTAACCATCGATGAGTATTAACTTTGTCAACATTGGATTTATTGGCACGTACTGGATATTGGCCATGCAGAGGTTTGTCTTGCCAGCGCTGTTTCATCTTTTCAAGAGCTTTATCTTTGGCTTTCATTTTCATATTTTTTGCCGCAATAGTTGGTTCTTGGCTACTGTTTTGCTTTTCTACAGAATCTACTAACTGTAATTCTTGTTTGTATTGACTGCCTTCTTTTATTATTGAATATTTTTTCTTTCTTTCTTCATGTTGCCTTACTAATTGTATCATCCAATCCTTTGTTGTTTCTATGTATGTTAGTAAGCCAATAGTTGTTGTCTTGTATGACAATTCCAGCTGAATAAGACCCCTTCCACCTTCTTTACGGGGTATGTATAGACGGTCTACATCAGCCTTTGGGTGATGCATCCTATGCTTAGAAAGAAGCTTTCTTGTTTTAGCATCCATTCGCCTGATGTCGTTTAGAGTCCAGTTTAAGATGTTGAAGCTATATTGGACAACTGGGATTGCAAGGCTATTAATGGCCATTACTCTATTCTGTGAATTTAATTCAGTTTTTAATATCATTCGTAGCCTTCTATAGTACTCTTTACGCACTATTTCTTTCATTTTTTTATGGTGAATGTTTTCGCTCTCATTTACACCTAGGTATTTATAAGCTTCCTCTGGTTTCAATTCTTTTATTGTTACAGCAGGGTCTAGGCTAATTGAGGATGTTTCTTGTATTGATCCACGTAAAACTGTAGCTTTAGCACATTTATTCAAATTAAATTTCATTCCAATGTCTTCGCTGAAGCATTTTACAGTTTGCAGAAGACCTTCCAGCTCATTATCATTCTTAGCATATAACTTTAAGTCATCCATGTAAAATAGATGGCTTATTTTCTTTTGGCCTATTTTATAACCACATTCTGTCTTATTAAGTTGACTGGTTAGTGCTATTAATGATATGCAGAATAGTAAGGGAGATAAAGAATCACCTTGAAATATACCTCTTTTGATGTTTATTTCATCAGACTTATAGGTTCCATTTATATGATTGAGGTAAAGGGTTGTTTTCCATATAGACATGCACTGTTTGATGAAATTGATGATGACGGGCGATATCTTGTATATATTTAAAGTCTTTAAAATCCATTCATGTGGCACACTATCGAATGCCTTTCGGTAGTCTATCCAGGCAGTACTAAGATTTTTCTTTGTCTTGTAGCAGTTTTCCAGGATCATTTTGTTAATTAGCAATTGGTCTTTACAGCCATAACAGCCACGTTTGCACCCTTTTTGTTCAAGCGGTATCATGTCATTTCTTTCTAAGAATAAATATGTTTGTTTTGTTAAAATAGATGTTAGTAGTTTATATGTTGTCGGAAGACATGTAATTGGTCTGTAGTTTTTTGGGTTGTTTGTGTCACCATTCTTGGGTAAAAGAAATGTAATTCCTGTTGTCATCCATGCAGGAATTTTAGTGGGATCGTCAACCATTTCTTGGAGTTCTTTGGCTATTTTTTTATGTGCTGCATTTAAATAATATAGCCAAAAGTTAGGAATTTTATCTATACCTGGAGTTTTCCAATTGTGTGCTTTTTTTAGTGCAAATTTAATATCATCTTCTGTAATTCCAGACCATGTCTGTTCGGGTTTATTCTTCATTCGTTCTATCTCCTGCGTAATCCAATGTACTTCCTTGCTAGGTTCTTTAGGGCAAGCCCATATCTTTTCCCAGAACTGTGTGACTTCTTCCATTCTGGGGGGTACTGTCACTTCAATTCTTTTTTTACCTATTTCCCTGTAAAATCTCTTTGTATCAGTCTGAAAGATCTTGTTTTGTCTGTAAAATTTTGCTCTTTTTTCATAGCGTCTTATTCTTTGAGCCTTCTATTATTATTATTATTATTAGTAGTATTATTATTATTATTATTATTATTATTATTATTATTATATGTGATTACCTTATTGATATAAAAAAGTAAATAAATATATTAAATAAATAAAAAAAATGACAATGACATTTACTGACGTTCGTTTGTCAGACATTAAATTACATCAATAAATATACTTCATAATTTAACTTGACTTTCACACTGATTCGTAAAAATATTTTTGAGTGTTCTTAAATTTAACCATTTTGAAAACCTGACGGTATTTTTACTTGTTCATAAAGACATGATTGCAAAACGAAATCCTCACATTTAAAGGTCTATCAGAGGACGAAACCTTTTGGTAAAGTGATTTTCTTTTTTTTTCTTTTTTTTTTTTTTGTTTAATTCATATTGATGAAAACAATAGTCCTAATAATGTAATTAGTGTAAATGCTACTTCTCTGAAGGATAGGAAAGCTAATTTTTTTATTGAATTAAATATTAATTCATGTTTTAAAATCTTTTAATATATGTTTAATGTCTTATTTTTGTTTTATTTTTACAGATCCATTTTTATGTCAGCGTTCATCGATTTCTTGTAGTCTGCTCTTTTCCAGACATCTTCATAAATTTGAACAAATCGTTCTGCAATATTTACTGTAACATGCTTCCAACGTGCCTGCTTGATTCATATCATTTTTATTCCCCTTTCCATAAATGTTAAAAATTTGTGTAAATAAATAAACACTAATGTTTTTATTTATACATTTGTCAATACACAAAATCAAAAATAATTGATTACAACCAAATTAAAGTTAACATACAGACACTTAAAACTTAAATTTTATCTATTCACATTTGTGTATTTGAATGCGTTTTAATTGTAACTACTTCGTTCCATAACTAAATTCTTAACGTTTCATCTGTCGAAACCGAATGAATTTCACCGTATGGTGATTCTGAGTTAATGTAGTTGTTGATTGATACCATGACTATATTTTTAAGTACCGCATTGTCCACTTGGTGAAAACTGAGAAAGTGAATATGTATAAAAAAAGTTATAATAACTGTAACACTGACAGGGACAACTCCATTGAAATTAACGGATTCTCGAAAATCCAAATTACAGCCACAAATATAAATATATTCATTTAACAAAGGATTGAACACTTTGGGATGTGCAGTTTTTTGTTATGCTTTTTTTTCGTTTTTTTTATTAAATATAAAAAAAAGCATTTCATTGGCATTTAAAACACAAAAGATAATTTTTAAAATTTAATTAAAAATATTTGAATATTTTCAGAAAATAAGGAACATAAACTGTGTATGATATTTACTATAATACTAAATTTTTATTTTAGTTTTTTTCAAATTTCTCGCCAAATTTAACTCTATAAACTGTAAGGTTAAGAAATACAGCCTTATTATTTTGTATTATACTTTATTGTTTGCTATGTAAGTTATCTCCCTTCATATAGAAGAACCTGTACAATTTGTAGCATTTTGTAGTAGTGAACGAACGAAAAAGCAAATTTTTATAAGACGTAAAGTTAAATTAAAACAATTATAAAAATATGTGGATTGTAAAAATAGTTGGTGTTTTTTAATAAATACTTTGTTGGGATTGCTGTAAACAAGACTGTGTACAATTAAATGACAAAATAACTGTTTGTAGCTTACAACGTATATCAGACATAGGTGTACGTAAATACTTATTATTAAATTTAAAGTGTATACAAAATCTAACACCAGTCGAGAATTACTTGATAAAATAAAATAAAATGCAAAAAATTCACAGAATACCATAATAATAAGATTATATATATATTTAATGATTATCTAAGCATATCATAAGAAGTGTAAATTTTAAGTTTAGTTTGACAACCATAACGAAATATTTGGGAAATTTGAAGACACTTCCTCGAAGCTATGATACTCCGCAGAAGATACTTTAATATATTTATAACCAAACTCTTCTGGAAAGTTAGGTATAACTTATATAATAATATAGGTAATATAAAACATGGTAATATCACTCGATATATAATCAATAATTTCTTATGATGACTACTACGAAAATGGCATCAGTGTCTCCAACAAAGCTTTTATATGATTATACTGGGGTTTAGGCGTAGTTTCAGAGCCGAAGCATTATTAAAAGTGATCAAAGACAGCCAAGTAGCATCACACGATATTACCAGATTTTCTTTCGTGATCGTGTTGGGAATGCCAGATCCACGTACATGCTGCCTAGTCACGTTCTTGGAAGCCTTTGATATATATTCGTTTTCCTGGTAATAAAACATCGAAATTTGGCTTTAATAGGAAATATATTGAACCTACTACCATTTACTATACCTCATTTCTGCATATCTTCATACTCTTCCACTACTCAGAATTTTTCCTTAAAATTAAATGTTAATTCAATGACGTAAAATTTTGGGGTCCACTGACCAAATCACAAAATTGGGCTGCTGGACAGGATGAGGCATTCTTATCTGGAAAAACGATAGGTTGTCTGAGACGTATGCGATGACCCAGTTCTTGCAACCATCAAACAACGATGATTTGTACTTTTTCACTAGAGTAGGTACGGGAATATTTCCGTCTTTTACGAAATTTCCTCCCGATTTGATTGACGAAATTTTATTAGAAGCTTCTCAGCATCTATTTGTAACCTCGACAAAAACCTCCAATTCTTGGATTTCACATGTAACTTTTTAAAGCACACTCACAACCAATGAAAACAAAATTGAAATTTTTAATACTTCTAATATTAACTCGTCAACTTCGTAACCTGTTTGATTACGTTTAAGAGAAAATGAATGTTAACCAGATGGACTCAGATTATTTTCAAGAAGTTATAAATAAATAATTATCATTTAATATTTACCTCTCTTGAAAAAAACTTTTTTTAGTTAAGTTATACATAATATTATCATTTTATTACTCGAATGTTTTTTCTTTTAGCAACGTTTTTTTTAACTTACAGCATTTTAGGTGGTAACTTAATTAGATACCTTAATTAGATACCTTTGACTACAATTCTTCTAGAGGTAACATTAATTAAATCTAGCCCAAATCCGAAAGTATGGAGCATTCAGTGAGGATCGAACTCACTACTCAGTCGTAATTGTTCAAGCGAGACAAGCTTGCTTAACCATTTCACCACGTCGAGGGGCCCAATTTATAATATCATATATCTATATATAATAACTAGCAGTATAGCCCGGCGTTGCTCGGGTGTAATGAAAGCTTTAAAACTAATCCATGGTCCTGGAGCTCAGACTCTTTGGACGTTGGCACGAAAGACTAAAAAGCAATAGTTGTTTCCAGTTAAAGCGAAACCGTAGACTGAAAGAAAAATGAATGGATGTAAGTCAAATTTTGATTTCCTGGTATCGATATCAAATTTTCTGCACTATTGTAAGAACTGCAACCTTGAAACTTCTGAATATCGTTTCTTATGTCTTTGTCTATGAGTGTATGAAATTTGATTAAAATCGGACCACTCCTTCTATAACCCGATTTTTTCGATTATCGATTTTCGATATTTATCGGGGCTACCTCGACACAAAACCTAGCTAAGAACACTCGTAGTTCAGCTGTTTCGGAGTCTATAGGTAACTGATATACACACACACACACACACACACACACACACACACACACACACACACACACACACACACACACACACACAAAGTTCTATTTATAAATAAGTTTAGATTACATTATGCAAATTTAAGAACAGGGATTTATTCCCGTGTAGTTTAAGGTTCCTTGCCTTCAATATTTTACATTGATTCATTATTTCATTAATATATAAATAACTTTAATTAAATTTCCTGATATCTATCTATCTATCTATTTTTGTATCTGTACGGCGTTGACCTTGGTTAGGTTGAGGCGGCTTCCTCCCAAGCGATGGAGAAAGATTCGTTGGGATTTGTTTAAGGGTAGGGTCCCAAGTCTTACCCTGTATAGACCTCAGGCATTTTTTAATTATCCCGCAACAGGTTACCAATACCTGCTGCGGTAGAATGGTTGCCAGCCAAGGCTATAGAACCCAATTTGTCCTGTTATTTAACCCATAAATGGAGGAAAGGGACGGATTAATACCTTTCCCAAGTCTATTAGCGCGTAAGCTCCCCGATTTCTCTTTCCTAAACGATATCTACTGCACCACAATTCACATCCGTCAATTACCCGATATGACAAAGAAGCAATTAATACGAAAATAATATGAATACTGTGTGAAGAAACGGATTTTAATTTGTCCAATTTAATATTAGGCACTGAACAAGTAATGAAGAGATTTGAGGATTTCTTCAAAAATTCAATGTTGGAAGAACTTTTTATTTAAGAGAATGAGAGTCAAACGAATCCTAAATCTAAGACCGTTCTGCTCTCTGGTGACATTGCTAAAGCATCAAATACTTGAACACGTAGATATAGTTGGAAAGCCTTCACAATGATTTGAATCATTGTCTAGAAAATCAAATCGTGTTCTAAAAAGAACTCTTTCAATTTTAATTGGCTGCAAAATATGAACCTTGTAAATAATATTGTGAAAACGAATATTTTCTTTCTTTTTCCTTTTTTTTTTTTTTAAATATTTATAACAATGGCGATAAAATTTAAACGTTTGATACAAACGCAGAGAACTGTTATGCTCTTCGTTTAAAATTGATTTTCTCGTACACAATAGATCAAGAAATTCAATTCAAATTTACACAACACAGACATTTATAAAAACTGTCAATAATTCAAATAAGTTGGGACTTAGATAGTCACCTTATGAAATTTTTATCCTAAAATTTTGTCAAACCATTCTTTAAATCTGGAGTTCTCAACCATTTCTTTTTACCCATGCCTCATTTTTAATTTTATTAGTTTTGGTGCAACCCCAGAACCATTGGTGCCACACCCCATAACCATTCCATGAAAAAATAGTAAATTTAATTTTTTTCTTTATAGATATGTTTCGGAATGTTCAACAACTAAATTCTGTGAAACCTTTATGTATGCTAGTACATATACAGAGTTGACAATTTTGCTGGAAATTGCTCCTGTGGCTAAAGAGGTTAAAACTGTTAATCCTTGTTTAATTTATAATCCTTATATAATTTCTATATTAAATTAATTTTATTATTAATATTTCATAATAATTAATTTATATCAATATCTTTTTATTGGATTAATATTTAAAATTAACAGTATAATTTATAATTAATACATTAAATCAGTTTGTATAATAAATTATAATCTTTATATAATCCTTCCTTTTTATATATAAACTTTCCTTCATATATCCTTCTCAAAACATCCGGTAGAATGAAAGGGATGCTAAATTATACATCGTTTGATCTTGTTTTCGAATAGTTTTCGAGTTTTTTCCTGTTTTTAGTATTTTAATATGGCGTAGATTACTGTTAAAATTCCAATTCTCACTTATAGCAACGATTCCGAGATTAAATTTCACTATAGAAAATTAAAATACTATCGTGGACCCCCAACTTGATATTTTTTCTGTGGACCCCTGTTAATGTTACATGGACCCCGATTGAAAAATAGTGATGTAATTGCAAGATCGAAATTACAGAGGACTTATTTAAGTATTCACATTCCTTTCAGGAACGGAGTTCCTGATCAATCCAAATTCGTAAACTGGCTTTACTACTCCATATTTAACAAAAAGACTTACGTTACATCTCTCTTACTATGGCTCTATTAAATCTTATTTAAATACTTGTGGACCTACCAATCTCTATAGTAATATATTCGTCGATAATCCAAATATAATAAAATCATTTACACGTAAAAAAAAGAGACTAAAATTAATGAAATAATTATTAACAAAAATGTAAGGCCCAAACTCAGTAATATCAACTATGAACATGGCCACAATGTGCTGACCATGTTTGGCAAATAATACATACTTACAACTATTGATATACATAATACAAGCCATATATTCAGTTAAAAGTGAAATAAAATTTATCCTTGATGATAGCTAAAAGTATAATTCAACTTTGACAATCAAAACATCTAGTAGAATGAATGAGACGCTGAATTGTACATCGTTTGATCATTTTTCGAATAATTTTAAAGTAGTTTTTTCTTTCTATTTTTAGTATTTTGATATGGCATAGATTACTGTTGAAGTTTTAATTTTCACTTATAGCAACGATTCCGATATTAAATTTTTCTAGAGACGACTAAAATATTAACTTGGGCTCCTAATTTACTATGCTTTTGTGCGAACCCCCAGTAATGTCACATGGGCCCCAGGGGTCCATATGGGTCTCTGTTGAGAACCATTACTTTAGATGATTCAAGAAAACACAAGCAGGCATAAACAAAAAACAAATCTACCTTCACTGGAGCAAGCTGGGATTTCGGGTAAATAAAAATGGATGAACCTTCTAACCAGTACTCGCTATCTTCTTACCTTGTTTCAACTTTTACAGTCAGTTCCTCACCGGCTTCCCAACCCGTTGACCCCTTTTCAACCCCTCCACCCGTGACTTTCCCACCACTTCGCATACCGTTTACTCCATTACAATTGGTTTTTATTTCACTGATCTTTGCCGTTCTTTCTCTGATCACTGTTACTGGAAACCTATTTGTTATTGCTGCTTTCCGAACTGAACCCAGTCTTCGGATGCCGCACAATTATTTCCTGCTTAGCCTCGCCGTGGCCGATCTTGCTGTTGGCGCCGTTTCCTTGCCGTTTTTCGGCACATACGTCATCTACGGCTACCGTTGGCCAATGGGAAGCATAGCTTGTGACCTTTGGCTCGCCCTTGACTATACAATGAGTAGCGCAAGCGCAGCATCTTTGCTTTTAATCTCTCTTGATCGTTACTACTCCATTATATCGCCTTTGGCCTACCGTAGTTTGCGGACTCGTAAACGTGTTTGCATAGTCATAACGGCTGCGTGGATCACAGCCGGACTCGTTTGGTGTCCTGGGATCTTTGGCTATCCCTACATTTATGGTTCAAGGATCGTGCCGTATGATGACTGTTATATCCAGTTCTTGAAGACAAATTCATTCTTAACGGTCATAACGGCTTTGTTTGCATTTTTTATACCTGTTTGCATCATGGTGGTTCTATACTTTCGAATTTGGAGAGTTACTGAAAAACGCAAGAAAGATTTGAAAGTATTGATGGCAATTAGACCAGCTGATTGTGGATCGAGCCAAAGCTCTCGAAGGCTGAAATATTCCAGGGGCCTTAAGAAAACGCAGTACTTTAAGTTACATTGCTTAAAACTGCGACAAACATTGAGAAACGGCGCAAAGAGCAACAAAAAAATCAGAACCAAAGCCGGAACTAACGAAAACGATCAACGTTTGGAAATTCAAGGCATTAGAGACAGATTATCTGGATTAAAACAACCTCAGTCACAAAAGAGATCAGAAGGTTTCAGTCTTATATTTGAACCCGCTTCAAACTTGAAGAAACACAAAAACGTGAAGAACATTCAGACAACATTCAATCGCCCGAAGCTAAGCCAAATTTTGAAAAATAAAACGAGTAAATCGACCAAAATGTTTCCAAATTCCGTAGTTAAAACATCAGAATTAATGGAATCAAATTTCCAGAAACAGTCAGAAGATTGCTGTCGATTTAAGTATCAATCGAAACCAAAGCAAGACATTCGGAGAGTGAAGAATTTAAAGCATCTTGAAAAAAATAATCCTAAAACTAGTTTCAACTGTTTAAACCTTCATAAAGGTTTAACAAAGAGAAAAATGTGTACACAATCAATAAGAGATTTCCAAAGGCAGGAAGCAAAAGAATTTGAGTTGCATGGAACAGACTTTAGAGGTTCCAAATATGAATCGGAAAATGTTAAATCTAAAACAAACCTTGACATAAATAAAAGCACAAAAGCATTAGAGAAGATTAATTTTAGTGCGAAAAATCAAAAATTAAAGTTAGATTTCCCGGATAGTGTGAATAGAAAGTTAAACGAAATGTCTTTTAAAGATATAGACGGCACTGAAAATAATGATCTCGAAGAAAAAATCGTAGATTTTGGAGAAGAGGCAACTGCAATGTTAACAGAGAGTGCCACACTAAAAACAAATGTACCACAGGAATCGTGCAAATTTAGTAAACTAAAAAAAATTAATGACTCTCAAGACAAAATGTTGAATAGCGTTGAACTGAGTGAATGTTTTAAATGCGAGAGACAAGGGCATAAAAAAACATTAAAATCAAGTGAAGTTTTGGATATTAAAAAAACAGAGCGTCTTCGACAAACGTGCGGTCATTTGAATTGCATTTTAAATTCTGAAAATTCTGAAATATTTACTGTTGAATGCGATGAAGATCTGAAACGTTGCAGGTCGTCGCTGAAATTATCAAATGATGATTTACCGGCCACGGTGACAAACGAAACAATTAATGTCAGAACAACGCCAAGGGATAATGAACAATTGAGTGAATACGTAAATTCAACGGACGGCAAAGAAATGATAATGGTATCTGTGATAACAAATGAATCGGTAAATGATATCCCAAAGAATGAATGGTTAAGAAAGATTATAAAAAACAAAGAAATCACAAAAAATACAGAAGATAATACTACACTGTTAAAAACAATGACAGACAGTAACAGTTCTCATAATTCGTTAATTGAATCACCAAAACGTATTTATTCTATTAATCCAATGGATACAATGACTGAAAATAAAGAAGATATTGCTTGTTATTGTTTTAGTGATAATGATTCTCTTACGGATAGTGATAATATCAAAAGTTGCGTCGACGTTTCAACAGCTAAAGGTAATAGAAATCATAGCACTGTTATCACTTCGTGTTCAACCACAACTACCTATAATCTCCAGAATTTACAAACAAAAAGCAACCATGATGATGATGTCATGAAATCTGCCCAGCAAACAAATTCAGAAAACACAAGTAATAGCGACACCTTACAAGAGCATAACAAAGACTTACAAACAAAATGGAAAATACAAAAACCAAAAGGCGTTGCAAAAACTACTCCTCGCCATAAAAACAAACAACGAACATTGCAAGCAAATCACATTCATAAAAAGTTCACAAAACCAGCCAAAAAACAACTAAGAAAAAAACGTCCAATCAGCAAACGTAATCAACGCCAACCACGGCCATCAACTGCCAAATCCCGTGAATTCTCACGTAGCCGTTACTTTGAAGAACAAGGTGAGATTTATACAATTTTAATCAATATCCCAAGAGGTGAAGGGATGGGCCGTCCCTCAATTCGACTAGTCGGTGGAAGTGTAGGTTTTGACCAATGGAATCGTTCGGTAGATGGATGTGAAAATTTGAACCTGAAAAGCAGCAACGAATTCCGAAATATGACGATTAATGAATGGGAGGAATCAGACTTTGAGCCAGAGTCTGAATCAGAGATGATCGAAGTGTGGGAAGAAGAAGAAGAAGAAGAAGAAGAAGAAGAAGAAGAAGAAGAAGAAGAAGAAGTTGACAAGAACGATTATGAAAACTTGAATATGAATGAGTGGGTGGACTCCGAAGAGGAAATTGAGGAAATTATACATGGAAAGCAAAACAGCCACGATTACGAGAATGAGGAAATTGAAGTTTTTTCTGGAACAAGTTTAGAAGCGGACGTTCTGTCGGCCGTTTCCAGAAAAGTAACTGAATTTGATGAATCAAGTAATTATTACGACGATAACGCAAATGACGAACAATATGAAAGAGTTGTGACGTCTTTACGAGAAACCAGTTCCACGATCGGTACTGGAACTGGAAGCGACACAGTAGAAACGGAACCAGGAACTGAAGAAGTGACGACAAGCACGTCCATTGAAAAGGGGAAGAAGTGGCGGAGAGGTCACAGTACTCATCGACGCATGCGTATTCCGGACCGAAAAGCAGCAAAGACCCTGAGTGCAATTCTTTTGGTATTCATAATCACGTGGTTGCCATATAATGTATTGGCATTACTGCAAGCGTTTTGTGATAATTGCGTAAATGAGACGCTGTATGCCATTGGTAAGTACCATTTAAACTTTTTTCTCCTTTAGTAACAGAATTGAATTTTAAATGACAAAAATCAAATAACTGAAAAATATTTTGACAAATATTATTTAAATATTATTTTTGTACACGGACGAATATTTTTATATTTATTACTGGTTTTAATAAAACCAGTAATAAATATAAATATTTAATGTTTGTTTTCATAAAAATGTATTAGGAATTTTCTTCCTCTCAACAAAAGAACTTCGGTGTTCATCAAGTTCAGACTCTGTTGAGTAGCCCGGGTTTCTGGTGGGCAAACATTATTCTGCTAGAAAATCACAACTCTTTCCTCTTGCAGGAATAGCAATGGAATGAGCTGAACAATGTTCTGTACGGACATAGAAATATTCAAAGTTCCTTTCACAAACCACGAGTGACTTATGGCACCCCATGCCCTTATGCCAGTGCTTGAGTCTTTGTCCTGTAACACACTGGAGCATATCGTTTCCCATGTTTACGTCGCACATACAAGCACTAACCATTTGCATGGAAGTATGACGTTTTAAATTTATTCACCCCAAGAAGCCGATGATGTCACTAAGACTCAAATAGCTACTGGGAGGGAAAGAGAAGATCTTAAGCGCTGCCGAAGAGTTTTGGCTTCTTACAATCAGTTGGGTGCAACAACTAAGGCACTACCAACCCGATACCCTCATAATGATATTTCGCAATCACATCACCAAAAGTTTAAAACAGTTTAATCATTATGACCATGAAAAAAAGAAACGGTAAATAATCAATCGGTTATAAGGGAGACCATGAAGCTTTTCCTCATATCAATATACCGTTTGTGACAAAGAGTAAAACACGTTGCAATAGAAGTTCATTATTTAAAAGGGTCCAGTGTAAGTAGATGTCAAGATACGGAGAATTGCGTCATTTAGTCAAGTACGAAAAAAATCTTCTCAGAGTAGAATTTAATCTTGGTGACAAATACGCCTAAGAAAGGATAAAATCATATGTTTTGTATGTAGATATAGATCATAGCAGATTTGACCCTAGAAGTTGCAACATAGAGAACCTTTGGGAAAACATCTCTCTGATTTCGTCGGACTTTATATATAAAAACAGGGTGATGCAAAAAAATTCTGGACTCATAGGCAATTTATTATATAACATTTTACAGTTTACATAACAAACTGATTTATTTATTGTTACGTGTTATTTGCAACAAAAGGCAAAAAAATAAAAATGATTGACTAAAACTAAGAGCTAAAATAGAGACAAATATTTAATTTACATTAAATAAAAATATTTACAAATATACAGTTTTGCATTCAAATAGAAAACGTATAGTTTACTACTGGCAAGCAAAATGTTACGAGGAGGGAAAGGGAAGGTAAGTTTAGAATCTTTACCCAGTTAAGTTGGCGAGGAAATTAAGTGCTATACCTTTGGAAATCCTTAAAGAAATAATTATCGGCTTGGTCATTGAAAGAGGCAAACATATGTATTTACCCATATAGTTTAATGAGTTTCTCTTTCAGGTTTTAGTTGTTCGTGAGATTTTCTCTACCGGATATAAATCTTTGAATCATAACCGGAGTTCATATGACAGCAAATCCTTTTAACAACTCTTTCAAGTTTTAGTTTGTCGTCGACTTTACTTAGAGAGATTCTTTCGGCTGGATATAACTCCTTGAATCGTATCCGGATCTCATGAGGTCAGCACATCCTTTTATCAACAGTTTCAAGTTTTAGTTTTTTGTCGTCGACTTTACTTAGAGAGATTCTTTCAGCTGGATATAAATCGTTGAATCATAACCGGAGCTGATAAGGTCAAGCCATCCTGTTATCAACTGATTACTCACTACCTAAAACCTATTTTTATAGGGGCTAACACCTAATTTGCATAGTTCTAGAACCTTTCGAACCCTCTAGATTCTACTGGAACATTCTACAATCTTCTAAATGTTCTATTACTAATTTCCTTATTTTTACGACTAGTTCATGAATTTGAACTTCCTTTGAATAACACTTAGGGCTCAATAGAATCCATTACTATAACTTTTTATACGTTATTAATATTATTTTTTATATATAAATGCAACCTCGTAACATGAAAAATTTATAGTTTACAAAAAGTGTTCGGAATGAATTCTTCCTTTTCCCAAACACTTTTTTTTAAACTCGGAAAACTCATGATCATTGAACCTTTCTGAGAATTCTGAGTTATTCCTCCTTAAGATTTCGATTTCTGGTCTGACGTCATCTTTTACTGCTTGGGATGTTCTTGGTTTGCTTGCATAAACAACAGATTTAAGATGTCCTCATAAGAAAAAAATCAAAGGACTCAAATCCGGAGATACTAGTGGCTATTCAACCGGTACCGGTCCTCGACGACTGTGAGTTCAAACTTTTTCACCCCCCCCCCCCCGTATATATAATTGAGTAACAAAGGAAAGTGACATTAGTATGTATTTAAAAGAAATAGTATATAAAATGGGCAAGAGAAGGATGGGAATACTAGTGCGAAGAGATTTGCTTGAGAGTAGTGTAAAAAAGAGTGAAGAACAAGATTCAGAGGGTGTCAGAGAATGGGTAAGAGACGGATGGGAATTTTTTTTTTTAATAATTTCACCCCAAGCAAGGCATTCGACTGCCTCTATTGTGCAAGGAGTTAAATAGGGGAAGGTAAAGAGAAAGAGTGGTTAGATATAGGAGGGTGAAAGACGGGTAAGGATACCGAGGCTGAGGGTTGGGTAGGTGGGAAGAGTGTTTAAGACAATGGATGCCTGTTAGTGTGTTAGGAGGTGTCTATTGACCTGACATTTAAACCCCTGGAGATTGTAGTTGTCGGGGAAGGAATCATGTGGAAGGGAATTCCACAGTCGGAAAGTGCGAGAAAAGAAGCTGTTGGAGTAGAAATCGCGGTTACATTTTATCGGTTTCACTGTAAAAGGGTGGGACCTAGTTGCTAATCTAGTATCTGTGCAAATTCGTACCTAGGGGGCACCAGTGATCTAAGTTCATCGGAGCAGAAGCCGTGAAAGTATTTATAGAAGAGACACAGGCAAGCCACGTCACGCCGGTGAGAGTGAGAGACTGTAGCCTGTCTGCAAAGTCAGAATCGATCACATTACAGACTCTCCGTTGTATTTTGTCAAGAACCCCGAGGAGAATAACAGGGGCACCCGACCAGATGTGGCAGCAGTATTCAATGCACGGGCGGATGGTAGATTTATATATGTGCAGGATAGATTCAGACGGAAAAAACTTCCGGGCCCTGCATAGAGAACCGACTTTCATAGCAGCTGATTTAGCAATGGATTCGATATAGTCATTCCAATTGAGGTCCGCTGAGAGTGTGAGACCAAGGAGGCGCAGTGTTTTACTCTCTGGAAGGCAAGCCTGGTCCATGTTAATGGGAGGTAGGAGCGATTGTCTATGATGGTTAATTGATAGCAGCTTCGATTTAGAAGCATTAAAATTTACGAGCCATTTCTTACCCCAGTCCACTACGGATTGGAGGTCCTTTTCAAGCTCGGCTGCAAGGTTCTCTTTGTCACCCACACCAGATTTTTTATCAAGGCGAGAGTAAACTGTGGTGTCATCAGCGTACATACCTACTTGGGATCTTATGGTATCAGGGAGATCATTAATGTAGATCAGAAAGAGCGTAGGACCTAGGATAGAGCACAGAGGAACCCGGCGTTCGTATGGTAGTTTTGGGAGGCATGTCCGTTTAATACCACCTTCAATGTGCGGTTAGAGAGGAAAGACTGGATTAGATTAGACAAATACTGATGTGAAGAGATTTGTGTGACAGTAGAGTATAAAAGGGTGATGAAAAAGATTCACGGGGTGTTGGGGAAAGGATAAGAGAAGTGTGGATTTAAGGGGATAAGAGATGGCAATTGACATTGCGTTTAAACTCTTGGAGATTGTAGCTACCAGGGAAGCAAGTAAACTGAAGGGAATTCCACAGGCTGGAAGTGCGTGAAAAAAAGCTGCTAGAATTGAAGTAGTGGCTACATTTGGTTGTTTTGACTGTAAAATGGTGGGGACTTGTTGCCAATGTGGTTGCTCGAGTAAATTCTTGAAGAGGGGGCACCAGGAATCTAAGCTCGTCGTGGCAGAAGCCATGAAATCATTTGTAGATAAAACAGAGGGAAGCCATATCCCGTCGGTAAGAAAGTGGCTGGAGTCGAGCTGTCAAGTCGGGAGCAATTTAATTGAAAATTCTCTTCTGGAGTCTGTCAAGAACGCAGAGATGAATAGCAGGGGGTGCCTGACCAGATATGACAACAGTATTCAATGCATGGGCGGATGGTTGATTTGTATATGTACCAGATGGACTCGGGTGAGAAAACTTCCTGACCCGAAACAGTGACCCAGCCTTCCTAGCAGTAAATTTAGCTCCTGATTCAATGTACTCGTTCCACTTGAGGTCGGCTTAGAGAGTGAGGTCGAGGAGGCGAAGTGTATTGTTTTCGGGAAGACTAGCTAGATTCATGTTAATGGACGGCAGGATGCATTGAGTATAGTGGTTGACGGATAGCAGCTTTGTTTTGGAAGCATTAAAGTTTACGAGACATTTCTTACAGATTGGAGATCCTTCTCAAGATCAGCAGCGAGATTATCTTTGTCCTCCTTAGCAGATCCGGGACTGAGGCGGGAGTAAATGGTGGTGTCGTCAGCGTAAATGCTTACATGATATTTGATTACATCAGGGAAATCATTGATGAAGATAAGAAAAGGCGTCGGGCCTAGAATGGAGCCCTGTGGGACACCTGCGTTCGTCTGGTAGGATCTGAAGTCGTGCTGTTTAAGACAGTCTTCATTAAGCGGTTTGATAGGAACGATTGGATCAAAACAAGCAACCGTCTAGTGATACCATAGCCCTGTAGCTTGCGCAGAAGGCCGGCGTGCCAGACCCTATCAAATACTTTGGAGATAACAGGGTAACAGCTCCAGCTTCGCCGTTCTTATCGAGGATCTGGTATATGATATTTGATCACATCAGGGAGATCGTTGATGAAGATCAGAAAAGAGCGTCGGGCCAAGGATGGAGCCCTGGAGGTTAACTTTGAATAAATAATTCTATATACATCCAGAACTTTTTTCTACTTCTATTCCTTTTTTTTTTTTTTTTTTATCATATCACCCCAAGCAAGGCGATAACGCCACTGATGCGCAGGGGGCTAAGTAAGAGTAAAAAGATTGGAAAAGAGGAAGCCAGAAACCACATCCTAAACAGCGAACAAGGGATGAGCCTCTTCACCTGTTCAATAAACGTGGGTGGAGTGTGAACCAGGCGATAGTTTAGTCTATCTACTCCAATTCCGACAACAAAAAGGCGTTTTATTTTTTCAGACAAATAATGAATGCCCATCCAATACCTGTGCTAGTCAACATATTCTGATATATTTCTCATGAACTAATACGTCGAGCCTACTCCGTACCTCGATGGATGTCCACTTGGGAATTCCAGGTGCTGTAAGCATGGATGTGTTGGTAGTAAAGAATAACGGTACGGAATCAGAAATCACTGAACCTAGTTCTAATTCCAGTCGAGTTCATTATATTCACTTACGCGCAAATACCCATGAGAAGCGGCTTACGGCCATATCACGTTGAATACACCGGTTCTCGCTCGATCACCGAAGTTAAGTAACCTTGAGCTTGGCCAATAGTTAGATGGGTGAGCGCTTGGGAATACCAGGTGATGGAAGCGTATAGTGACCGATGTGCATGCTTACGGGCATGTCACGTTGAATACACCGGTTCTCGCTCGATCACCGAAGTTAAGCAACCTTGAGCTTGGTCAGTACTTAGATGGGTGAGCGCTTGGGAATACCAGGTGATGGAAGCGTATAGTGACGGATGTGGGTGGTTACGGGCATATCACGTTGAATACACCGGTTCTCGCTCGATCACCGAAGTTAAGCAACGTTGAGCTTGGCAGTCCTTAGATGGGTAACCGCTTGGGAATACCAGATACTGTAAGCGTTTAATGATCGATGTGCGTTGTGGTGCAGTGGATATCGGCTCGGAAAGATAAATCGTTGAGCCGAGTTCGAATTCCAGTTGAATACACTGCATTCACTTAAGCACTGGTACCCTTGGGAAAGGTATTAATCAGTCCCTTCCCTCCAGTTATGGGTTAAATAACAGGGTAGGACTTGGGGACCCTGCTCTTAAAAACAAACCCCAATGAATCTTGATACTCGAAAAGAAAAATGTATTACTAGAAACAAAACTTATATAAAACAACAATAAATTGCTGAAAGAAAAAGTTATTACCAGCAATGAATAAATAAAATTTAGTTGGCAATAAATGACCCGCCGAGGTTGATATGCCATAAAAACAAACTAACCAACCAACCATGAGAAGGTTTGAATTTACCTCTTGTTTCCCAGCTATGGGTTAATTAGTAAGACTTGTATCCGTAAATTATGTCCAAAAAATGATTATCATTTAAAAAGAATTCTGACTTTAAATAACTTACAAAAGTCGTAAAAACAAATAGATTAACCAATTCTAGCCAGTAGAATCAACATTATGGAAGATAATTTGATTTTTTTTTCAACAGATGTAAGAGGTATGGAATATGATATTGTAGGACAATATTCAATATATGTATAATTGTGCGCATGCAAAGCTCTTTTTTATTAATTTGTTTTCTACGGTTCATCAACCAATTGCTGGGCGTTTAAAGCCAGAAATTATCTTCAGATTAAAGAATGCGTTTAAAAATTAAAAATGATTTAGTGATAAAAGTCTTACTAATTAATCCATAATTGGGGGAAGAGGTAGTTTCATAGCTTTCCCAAGGATGATTTTTTGAAAGTGAATATAACGAAACCGACTGGAATAGGAACTCGTCTATCCGATTAACAATTTCGAGCCATTATTTATTACACCACTTGCACATCCATGCTTACGGCAGCTGGTATTCCAAATCGGTCACCCATCTAGGTATTGAACAGGTTTGATTGCTTAACTTCGTTGATTGTAAGGGAAATGGTGTCCATAAGCTTTGCAAACCCCGTCCATGCAGAATATATAATTTATTAAAATGGAAATTGCGTACATATTTGGGAGAATATACGAAGGTCATTCAATAAATAAGGTAAATTTTTCAGTATAAGAACTTCTTAAACAGATAGAACTTTACTTTTTTCTTTAGTTCTTTTTCAAAGGGATTTAAATTTTTTTTGCAGATTGAAAAAAAAACTTTGAAAGTTTTGGAGATTTGCCTTTCGTGAACGCTTTCAAGGGACCAAACAGGTGAAAGTTTGAAGGAGCAAGGTCTGGGCTGTAAAGGGGATGAGGAAGCAGTTCCCAGGCCAGCTCGTTGATGGTCTGCACCGTTTGGCACCCACCGGCAGCTGCCCTTCAGTTAGGCAAGGAAAACGTGGATAATTTTGTGTGCTGTTCCAACAGATAAGCTCAAAGTCCTTTTAATGTCATCCACTGTCACTCTTCTGTCAGACTGAATGAGGTCATTGACTGATTCGAATACCTCAGGAGACCTCACTTCTGTAGGGATTCCAGGCCTGTCTTCATCCTCAACACTGCTCCGTCCTTCTTTAAACTATTTAGCCCACTTGTAGACATTTGGCTGAAACATATGGCACCATACACAGCTGACATTCACCTATGAATTTCAACTGGTTTGCACCCTTCAGCAACCAAAACTTTATAACGGACCTGTGTTCAATCTTGGAGCACGCTTCCTATTCGGCCAAATTTGTTAATCTCCAAATCACTCAAAGTTTTTTTTTTTTTTCAATCTGCAAAAAAATTACATCCCTTTGAAAAAGACGTAAGGGAAAAAAAAGTATTTTTAAAAAGTAAACTTCTATCTCTATTAGAAGTCCTTATACCGAAAAATTCACCTTATTTATTGAATGTACCCCGTATATATATATATATATATATATATATATATATATATAATTTTCAAACGTATTAAATAATATATTAAAACGTATTAAATAATATATATATATAAATATATATATATATATATATATATATAATTTTCAAACGTATCAAATAATATATATATATATATGTATGTGTATATAATTTTCAAACGTATTAAATAATATATATATAATTTTCAAGCGCCTTTTATAAAATGGTGTATATATATATATATATATATATATATATATATATATATGTATAATTTTCAAACGTATTAAATAATATATATATATATAATTATATATATTAAAAAAGGATTAATTCAAAGATGTTGAATGGCCATTTCGATATGAAGATCCCCACGGGGAACGACACATCACCTCAGCAACAGAAAAAAACCTTTCAGAAACTGGAGAAAAATTAGTCTACTTTTCCTTTTTAAATAGATTGCAAAGAAATTAAAAAATAAATAATAAAATAAAATAAAATAAAATAAAAATAAAAATAAAGGGAAAGAAAAAGAAAAGGAAAAGGAAAAAGAAAAAGAAAAAGATAGAATAAAATCAAATAAATAAGAAAAGAAAAAAATTGACATCGTCTGGGTTCGCAAAAAAAAGGGGAGAATGTAACTAAAAATTAACAGACAGCCGTGTTAAATCGACGTCAGTTAAAGCAACACGGAAAAAAGGTGGTCGGATTTTAAAATTTAACTTCTAATTTTTAATTTTTAAATTCTAAATTTTTCTACAATTTTTTAATATTTTAAAAAAAATTTTAATTTTAATTTTTTTTTTTTTTTATGTATATGTGTATGTTTGTGTGTGGATGTGCATATTTGTATATATATGTATATATTTGTATTTATGTATGTGGGCTATATGTAATTTTGAAAAAATTTTTTTTAGCTATTTAAATGCTCCTTTTCATAATATTCATTAATATGTATGTGTGAGTGCATATGGAATATATATATATATATATATATATATATATATATATATATTTATATATATGTGTGTGCGTGTGTGTGTATATGTGTGCATGTATGTGTACACATGTATATTATGTGTATATGAATTTTTTGTATATAGGTGTGTACACACATATATATGTGTGTATGCGCATGTATATGTATATAAGTGTGTAATAAATTGAATGTATGTGTGTGTATGTGTATGTATATATGTATTCTTATTCGTTAAATTGTGTGTGTATATATATGTATGTATGTGTGTACTTCTATAGGTATGTATATATAATAATTGTAATTCATTTTTTTTTTTTTTTTACCTAGTGTTGTCTTTATTTAGTTTAATTTCAAATGACCTAATTTTTTTAAAAATTATTTTAAATCCTATATCTTTTTATTCCCTTTTATTAATAATTATGCCTTTTTAAGTAAAGGCCTTTTTCTAATACTTCAACGTTTTGGGGAAATTAGGTTTTTGAATTTGTCCAGCGTCTGTAGTATTTAAAAAAAATTTTTTCTTTAGTTTCTTTCTTTTTCCCTCCCTTCCTTCTTTTATCTCTCTTACCACCTTTTTTCCGTGTTGCTTAAACTTACGTCGATTTAACACGGCTGTCAGATAATTTTTAGTTACATTCTCTTTTTTTTGCGAACCCAGACGATGTCAATTTTTTTTCTTTTCTTATTTATTTGATTTTATTCTATCTTTTTCTTTTTCTTTTTCGTTTTCTTTTTCTTTTTCTTTCCCTTTATTTTTATTTTTATTTTTTTTATTTTATTTTATTATTTATTTTTTAATTTCTTTGCAATCTATTTAAAAAGGAAAAGTAGACTAATTTTTCTCCAGTTTCTGAAAGGTTTTTTTCTGTTGCTGAGGTGATGTGTCGTTCCCCGTGGGGATCTTCATATCGAAATGGCCATTCAACATCTTTGAATTAATCCTTTTTTAATATATATTTGCTCTGTAATATTTTATTACATGGAGCTCTCTTCCTGTATCATTTTTTAATATTAAAATAAATTTTTAATATTAATTAGGATCGGGTTTTTTGGAATTTACCTTCCTGCTTTTTTCCCTTGGATTGAAGTATTTGAATTAAAATATATAATTATATATATATATACATAATTTTCAAACGTATTAAATAATATATATATATGTATATATATATATAATTTTCAAACGACTTATATTAAATGGTGTATATTTTTATATTAATATATATATATATATATATATATATATATATATATATATATAATTTTCAAACGATGGTGTGTGTATATATATATATTTAGTGTATCGAGGCAGCAAATAATTTTCTAAACTTATACTGTTAAAAATTAAGAGACAATGAATGTCTATTACGTTTAAACATGAGCCTTTCTAAACGTCGTATTTTGGCTTTAATTTCAGTTGAAAATAAAGACAAAAATTCTCCGGCATTTGGATAGTTTTTTATTAATTTGTTTCTAAGCTTTCGGCTCACATGAGCCATCTTCAGAGAGGTTATTTAGACGGTAACAGAATAACATCCACCATCACCGACGATTTTATTTTGTGTTGACATAAAACTCCGCTAGGCAACGGCGATAGTTACCAAAAATAATATATATATATATATATATATATATATATATATACATATATAATTTTCAAACAACTTATATAAAATCGTATATATATATATATATATATATATATAATTTTCAAACGTCTTTTATAAAATGGTGTATATTTATATTTCAGGTTATTGGCTGTGTTATTTAAACAGCACCATTAATCCTTTGTGCTATGCATTATGCAATGCAAACTTTCGGAAAGCCTTTGTTCGTATTGTCACTTGTCAAAGACGACAGTATCAATTACATCCAGGAATTTATGCACATCGTGGATTACATAAACGAGGTCATATTCCAGTCTAAATGAAGACAGTTAAAAGTAAGTATGCAACTAATATATAAATAATACTGTCATTAGATAATAAATTTTACCTTCATGTAGCTACATGTGCGTTGTGGTGCAGTGGATATCGGCTCGGAACGAGAAATCGGGGAGCCGAGTTCGAATTCCAGCCGAATTCATTGCTTTCACTTACGCGCAAATACCCTTGGGAAAGGTATTAATCCGTCTTTTCCCTCCAGTTATGGGTTAAATAACAGGACAGATTGGGTTCTATAGCCTTGGTCGGCAACCAGTCTACCGCAGAAAGTAATGGCAACCTACTGTGGGATAATCTTCTACCCAGTCAGTCATGTCTCTTTCGTGACACTTAACTGACTAAAAATAAAGAAATAGTTGATTAAGGCATTCTAATGGGCATAAAGTGGGGGAGCTGTTTTCTGTTGTTATGAAGTAATAAACTGATCCCCCACTAATTACTATTTATTAATATAGTAGATATCTTCCCCATCTAGCCATGAGTTAAATAACAAGACAGATTGGGTTCTGTAGCCTTGGCTGGCAATCAGTCTACCGCAGAAAGCAATGGCAACCTACTGCGGGATAATCTTCTGCCTAGTCAGTCATGTCTCTTTCGAGACATGATCGCCCAAGCGTGTATCACGTATGGCACTTAACTGACTGACTGAGTGCTACGTGAGTAATGTTTGTTCTCTATTTGCATTTCCCCTATTATAGGCATTATTATAACCATGATTTAGTGACACCTTAATACACGGATGGAACGCAACAGCTGAAAAAAAAAGTATTGACAATTATGTGTTTTTTTCACAAAGAGATTTTTATACTTTTCCTATACAGAGATATTATAACACAAGTATACAATAAGAAGCAGTGTGGAAAGGTGATGAAAGAGAGGGAGTCTTACTTGTATTATTTCCCGAAGGAAAAACCCGCAGGACAGCGGTTTCTCTGTGTAACTGGTGAAGGCATGTGTTTTTTGGGGGTTTTTTTCTGTAAGTCCTACTGTTGTGGGCTTGTGACATCCTTCTTCTCCGGGTTTTACAATGCAGCTACCAATTGTCATGCGATGCCTTGACGAGACTCTATGCACTGACGTCACTCACTTTATCTCAACCAAAGGGAGATAATCGCCTTATATATTCCTACAACTTGCTTAAAACTACTCTGACTTTGTAGAATTGTTAAATAACTTTAACTGATCGACTTTATGAATCAAATGATTCAATTTGCGATAGGGGACCACAATCTACTGTGGAGTGGCTGACACCGCTGCAACACTCTCAATGATGGAATAGCCCATGGTCTGAAATGATCTATCAAAGTAAAGAATAGTAGCATTTGAGGCGTCATATTCGAGTGTCATTCGAGTAATAATCGGACTGATTACTTCGGCGACTATTGCGATCTAATCATCTACTCACATTGCTGTAAGTTCAGTCGTGTCTTTTACTGTAATTTTTGTACTGTTCTGTGGATATTCGTTTAGCACCAGACATTGTGCTGAATAATGCCGCAGCATACTTTCTCTGTGTATCGTATCCACCTTGGCTATACAACACAATCTAGCAAATAAGTTTCCAACAAGTTCTCTGTTAGAAAGTTCTCCTCGGGCTTCTCGATAAGGTTCAGAGGAGGGTCTGTAATGTGATAGATACTGACTTGGCAGACCGCCTGCAGTCTCTCTCCCACCGGCGCGACGTGGCTTCCCTGTGTCTCTTCTATAAATACTTTCACGTCTTCTGCTCCGATGAACTTAGATCACTAGTGCCCCCCAAATACGAATTTGAACGAGATACTAGATTAGCAACTAGATCCCACCCTTTTACAGTGAAACTCCAACAGTTCTACTCCAACAGTTTCTTTCCTGGCACTTCCCGACTGTGGAATTCTCTTCCACACGATTGCTTCCCCGACGGTTACAATCTCCAAGAGTTTAAATGTAAGGTCAATAGACACCTCCTAACACACTAACCTGCTCCCATTCTATCAAACACTCTTCCAATCTGCCCAACCCTCATCCTCGCTATCCTTACTCATCTGTCACCTTAATCCTGACATTCCCTATGTCTAACCACTCCTTCTCTTTACCTTCCCCTATGTAGCCCCATGCGCAATAGTGGCAGTGGAATGCCTTGCTTCGGGTGAGATGATTAAAAAAAAATAGTTGATAGCTTTTTCCTATCACCGGGCCTTGTATGGCGACGAAAAGAGATAGTTGCTTCTAGATTATTATTGGTATCATTGTCTCAGAATTTTTTTTTATAATCATATCGAAGTGGGTAAGAGAAGGATGACTGTGGCCATAAAGTGATGGATTAATTTATATATTATTTGTAATGTATAATTGATCCCCCACTTTATATCCACATTATAATAGTATAGAAATATTTTTTTATAATCATATCGCCCTTAAGCAAGGCAATTTATTGATAACTGTTTTGCATAGGGTTACATAGGAGTAATGTTATGAGAAAGAGTAACTGGTCATAGGGGGTGTCAGGAAGTGGGTAAGAGAAGGATGAGAATACTGATGAGAGTCGAGTGGACGGAGAAATGAGCATGAGAGAGAGAGGATGAAGGTTAGAAAGATAGGAGATGACCATTGACTTTACATTTAAATTCTTGTAGATTATAGCTGTCGGGAACGCAAGTAAATGAAAGGGAATTCCACAGGCGGGAAGTGCGAGAAAAGAAGCAATTAGAGTAGAAGTTGCGTTTAAAATTTATTGGTTTCACAGTAAAAGGGTGAGACCTAGTTGCTAATCTTGTGATTCGAGTAAATTTATATATAGGGGGCACCAGTGAGCTAAGTTCATCGGAGCAGAAGCCGTGAAAGTATTTGTAGAAGAAACACAGGGAAGCCACATTGCGCCGGTAAGAAAGTGACTGTACCTGAGCTGCAAAAGCGGGATCGGTTACGTTACAGATTTTCCGTTGGATTTTGTGAAGGACTCGTAGATGGATAGCAGGAGCACCCGACCAGATATGGCAGCAGTATTCAATGAACGGGCGGATGGTAGATTTATATATGTGCAGGATTGTTTCAGACGGAAAAAACTTCCTGGCCGTATACAGAGAACCGACTTTCTTAGCAACGGATTTAGCTATGGATTCTATATAGTAAAACAACATTAGTATCATAACATTAGAGTTAGTATTAACAAAGTTGAATATTTCTTTGGACATAAATTATGAAATAAGAAGAAAAATGTATGTTGTTTTGGGATTAAATGGTTTGAATGGTTTGTTGAGGACCAGCATCTTGACATGCTGATGTGCAAAGAGACTAAATTATCTGCTTTTTTTTGTTTTGTTTTTGTTTTTTTGTTTTTTTTTTATGCTTATGAGTAGACAGGTGTGTATGTTTATTCATGACAAGTAGTATAGTCCGGCGTTTCTCGGGTGTAAAACTTTAAAACTAATCCCTGGTCCTGGAGTTCAGACTCTTTGGACGTTGGCACGAAAGACTAATAGTTGTTTCCAGTTAAAGCGAAACCATAGACTGAAAGAAAAATGAATGGATGTAAGTCAAATTTTGATTTCCAGGCATCGATATCAAATAAGTTTTTTTCGTCGTAAACTGAATTTTGAGGGCTAAATATGTCCTCTGAGTAAATGGTATCATGGCTGAGACTAAGAACTACAATTATACCTACTTAGAGCCAAACTCGAAGCAAAAACTAAAATTAAAGAGCTGAAAAAATACAGACATACAGGCAGATAAACAGACACACACACAAACATCTTGCCTTATATATATATATATATATATATATATATTAACGATTTTCTGCACTATTGTAAGAACTGCAACCTTGAAACTTCTGAATATCGTTTCTTATGTCTTTGCCTATGAGTGTATCAAATTTGATTAAAATCGGACCACTCCTTCTATAACCCGATTTTTTCGATTATCGATATTTATCGGTGGTACCTCAACACAAAACCTAGCTAAGAACACTCGCAGACGCTTATAGTATAACTGTGTAAATTTTCAAGAAAATCGGTTCAGCCGTTTCAGAGTCTATAGGTAACGGACACACACACAGACACACACACACACAGACAATTTTCCATTTATAAATAAGTTTAGGTTTTTGTTTCAGTCAGTTGTGCCATACGTGATACACGATTTGAGCGATCATGTCTCGAAAGAGACATGACTGACTGGTAGAAGATTATTACCGAAGTAGGTTGCTATTGTTTTCTGCAGTAGACTGGTTGCTGACCATGGCAATAGAACCCAATCTGTTCTATTATTTAACCCATAACTGGAGGGATTAATACTTTTCCCAAGGGTATTTGTGCGTAATGGGAATGCAAGGAATTCAACTGCAATTCGAACTCGGCACCCCGATTCGTCGTTCCGAGTTGATATCCACTGCACCACAACGCACATCCTATTGTTGTTTTCGCGGAGGCGGCGTTGTCACCTCGTTTCCGCGGCGGCTTTAGTTTTAGTTTCTTCCTTTTTTAAGTGCCCCTGGTAAATTTGTGGTATTGTGGTGTATGAAGGATCGGTAGGTGATGGATGGGTTCTTGTTTTGAATGTGTAAATTGTAATATGTGATTGGGTTGTGATAGTGTTTAGCTAGGTATAGGATAGTTAAGTGAGTATCAACTTCTACTCATCCCCTTTTCGGACTTGTGTCATAATTGTATTTTTTAATGCAATAAATATTGTATTTTTGTTTACCCGTCCTTATTCCATCTAGTCCTGGGTATAACGATAAACTACATCCGGCAGCAAGACCTCTAATCGGGAGATTAGAAGTTTTGAGGCGTATGGAATCATCTCTTAACTGTAGTTGTTCCCATGTCCAATCTAATCCGTGGTGGGTGCACCTGTTAGGGTCCCAGCTATGGAGGAAATGGTGAAAACCCATACAAAAGTTAACCGTACATTTTATAGTAAAATTACCATCAATACATTTTATGATATATAAACTATCTATCTAAAATAGCATACCTTTACTTTGAAAGTAAAAATTATGTATAAAATATCTGTAGGTAAAAGTTACGTACAAAATATTTAGATATTATCTGTAGGTAAGAGTTACGTACAAAATATTTAGATATTATCATTAAATGACCCATAAAAATGTTGATATGTCACTAAACAAAATCAACCAACCAACCTTATTCCATCTTATTAAGTACTTTTTATATCTTTTTATTCAGTTGTTGTATTTTACTTATTGCTATATGATTTTGACGATGAATAGTGGTAAATACACGTTTATGCCTTCACACACACACATTCACACACACTCACACACAGACTCTCTCTCACACACATGCATACAGATATGTGTAGGAAATACTGTCATCAACATTTTTTCTTATTAAATGTTTAAACGTTTGAATTCCAAAGAATGATTAAATTATAAAAATAAAGAATACAAGGGTCAGCCTGTTAAATAAATCATTTGTATTTAGAAACATGCACAGGAATTTAATAGAGTCAAAATGAAGTAAAATAGTCTTTCTTCTTCTTCTATGTGACCTGTCCCCTCAGGACGTAAGCGATCATGGCCTTCCACGTTTCCCTATCCCCGGTGGCTCTGAGCACGCCTTCTGTTACACCATGCAACCCCCGTTCCATCATCCACCTGATTAGGTCCTTCAAATATGTTATCCGTTGCTTTCCCCTGTCCCATTTTTCCTCTATCTGACCTGTTAGTATCAGGTTCTCCAATCCCTCCTTCCTCATTGCATGTCCCAGGAACTTCAGCTGTATCTTCCTGATGTTCAGTATTAATTTACTTTTTATTTCCATCCTTTCCAAAACCTCATAATTGCTCACATGCTCGATCCATGATATTCGCAGCATCCTTCTGTAGAACCACATTTCAGTTGCTTCAAGTTTTTCCTTAATCTTTGATGATATTGTCCAGCATTCACTGCCATATTGAAGGACGGACAGCACGTAGCAATCCAGTACTCTCTTCCTTGTTTCTAGCGAAATTGTCATGTTTCTTAATACCTTACTCAACTTCTGGAATGCTTCATTCGCCATGCCAATTCGCTTTCGGATCTCTGTGTCGCACTTTCCGTCTTCTGTTATAACGCTTCCCATCTATTTAAATTTTTGTACCTGCTTGTTTCTGGTATCCCCGACTTGTATTTGGCATTTTGTGCTGCCCTTTTTACTGATGACCATGCATTCGTTTTTCGTGCAGTTTATTTCTAGTCCTTTCTTGATACTTTCTCCTGCTACCTTCTGTAGGAGGTCTTGTAGTTTCCTTTCTGTGTCTGCTATCAGCACTGTATCATCTGCGTACCTTAGGTTATCTAAATTGTGGCCTCTGATTACGAATCCAGGCATAACCTCTAGGGTAGTTGATTTAAAATTTTTGGTTACTTGGTCCACAGAAAAAGATGAGGTTAAGAAAAGATTTTTAGTAGTTGGTCCATATAAATTCTGATGTTTAGAAAAAACATTCAGTTGTTGGCCGACAGAAAAGGGTGCGGTTTAAAAAATAATTTTAGTAGTAAGTTCATAGATAAGGTTGTGGCTCAGAAAAATACTTTTAATAGTTAGTCCACAGTAAAAAGTTAGTGTTCAGGAAATATTTGATTGTCAGCAAAGATTCACTGAACGTCCTTACTGATATTGCCGCTGAAGTTGATCTATTTGATATCACTGGCACGAGTTTCTTTCTGTGTGCACTGTTTGAAAGGATTGGGGACTGCTTCATCTCTGCTCCAAAAAGTTGAAATCAGTGAGTTTTTATTTTTTTTAAAATAAGTTCGAGAAAAATAGATTTTTAATATTTTACAAGGTAAGGTTAATTTCTAATGAATAGACACTTTGATTTTTTTAAAAATGCGTGTGTGTTTGGGCTTGTTTTCATATGGTACGTATGTGGGCATGAAATTTTGTTGGAAATCGGGATTATTTTAAATAAATAGCGTTTAGAAATATGTTTTCTGTAAATAGATTAAATTTTATAATCAAGCTCCATGACAAGTTGATGTAATCTTTAAAAAAATGTTTTGCGATTGTGTTACTTTTTAAGGAAAAAATTCCCGTTTCTACAGAAAACATGTTGGTATAATTGATTTTCATTGCACCGTCAGTAGGTTTGATTTGATTTGATTTGTTTAACGGCATATCAGCTCATTAACCATCAATGGAAAAGGCTTAAATAGATTCTGAACAATCATTTCCAGAGTTTGGAAACAGGAAATAGATTGTGCAAGATATATTTTGTTGGTTGATTTTGTTTTACGTCATACCAAACTCTATTGGTTATTCAAAGCTGAAATAGAAATATTTTTAATACATATTTATGTTTTCAACTACACTTATTTTCAATGCAATTGAATGCCCTCAACTTCAGATAAAATGTATTGTTGGTGATTCTACTATGAAAATGCATTGTTGGTCATTTTGCCTTAAAATATATGCTTAGTAATACTACTATAAAATGTATTGTTGGTCATTTTACTATAACATATACGGTTGGTAATTTTACTATAAAATGTATTTTTGGTCATTTTTCTATAAAAAAAAATATTGTTAGCAATTCTACTATAAAATATATTGTTGGTCATTTTACTATAAAATATATTGTTGGTAATTTTAAAATGTATTGTTGGTAATTCTACTACAAAACGTATGTTTCGGTCATTTTGCTATAAAATATATAGTTAGTAATTCTATTATAAAATGTATTTTTGGTTATTTTGCTATAAAATATATTGTTGGTAATTCTACTATAAAATGTATTTTTAGTCATTTTACTATAAAATATATTGTTGGTAATTCTACTATAAAATGTATTTTTGGTCATTTTACTATGAAATATATTGTTGGTAATTCTACTATGAAATGTATTTTTAGTCATTTTACTATAAAATATATTGTTGGTAATTCTACTATAAAATGTATTTTTAGTCATTTTACTATAAAATATATTGTTGGTAATTCTACTATAAAATGTATTTTTAGTCATTTTACTATAAAATATATTGTTGGTAATTCTACTATAAAATGTATTTTTAGTCATTTTACTATAAAATGTATTGTTGGTGATTCTGCTAGAAAATGCATTGTTGCAAAAGCCTTAAAATATATGCTTAGTAATACTACTATAAAATGTATTGTTGGTCATTTTACTATAAAATATACGGTTGGTAATTTTACTATAAAATGTATTTTTGTTCTTTTTGCTATAAAAAAAAGTATTGTTAGCAATTCTACTATAAAATATATTGTTGGTCATTTTACTATAAAATATATTGTTGGTAATTTTAAAATGTATTGTTGGTAATTCTACTACAAAACGTATGTTTCGGTCATTTTGCTATAAAATATATAGTTAGTAATTCTATTATAAAATGTATTTTTGGTTATTTTGCTATAAAATATATTGTTGGTAATTCTACTATAAATTGTATTTTTAGTCATTTTACTATAAAATATATTGTTGGTAATTCTACTATAAAATGTATTTTTGGTCATTTTACTATGAAATATATTGTTGGTAATTCTACTATGAAATGTATTTTTAGTCATTTTACTATAAAATATATTGTTGGTAATTCTACTATGAAATGTATTGTTGGTCATTTTACTATAAAATATATTGTTGGTAATTCTACTATGAAATGTATTTTTAGTCATTTTACTATAAAATATATTGTTGGTAATTCTACTATGAAATGTATTGTTGGTCATTTTACTATAAAATATATTGTTGGTAATTCTACTATGAAATGTATTTTTGGTCATTCTACTATAAAATATATTGTTGGTAATTCTACTATGAAATGCATTTTTGGTCATTCTACTATAAAATATATTGTTGGTAATTCTACTACAAAACGTATGTTTTTGGTCATTTTGCTATAAAATATATAGTTAGTAATTCTATTATAAAATGTATTTTTGGTTATTTTGCTATAAAAAGTATTGTTGGTAATTCTACTATAAAATAAGTACTATTGGTCATTTCTCTGTAAAATATATTGGTAATTCTACTATAAAATATATTGTTGGTCATTTGCTATAAAATGTATTACTGATAATTCTACTATGAAATGTATGTTTTGGTCACTTTTCTATAAAGTATATACTTACTAATTCTACTATAAAATATATTGTTAGTCATTTTGCTATAAAATGTATTGTTGGTAATACTGCTATAAAATAGGTACGGCTGGGTCATTTTACTATAAACTGTATTTTTATACTTTCATATGCTTTGATATTTTGTTTGGAGCGTTACTAATTGCCCAAAGCTGGGGAAGTAACAGGTACCACCACCCCAGGTCAGGGTAGAACAACAGCAATTAAGAGGTGGTTTCACGCTCCTAAAAACCTTCGGTCGGAGGCCTTGCTGCTGGATGTACACTACCGGACATAATTATTAGACCGCCTCTGTGTTTTAAAAAAAATGATGTATTTCATACTATTTTTTAGTATTTATTGCCAAGTGAATATTTGTAAATGAAAATAGAATGGTTCTTTTGTTAATACTGCAAAATAACATGTGCATGAAATGAATTTATAAATATTTAAGAATTACCTATATTGCAGTTTCATCAATGAAAGAATGAAGAAAATTTAGGGTGATTCGGACGAGTTCATCTTTGCTTCCTTGCCTTGTAAAATGTAGCAAAGTAATAATAACAAAAGAACGATTCTATTTTCATTTGGCAATAAAGACTAAAAATAGTATGAAATACATAATTTCTTTTGAAAAAATTGGGGTGGTCTAATAATTATGGCCGGTAGTGTTGTTTATCGTCATACCGACGAATGACGATAAGACTGATCTCTAACTTCATATTCTTTATGGAAAAAAAATCAAATAAATCTGTACCATTGTGGCAAATTGCTGAATTGAATACAACAATTAACATAATTGTAGTTTAATTTTGAAAATCATTGTCTAATTGTAAACAATTATAGTATAATTCTTAAGAAATTAATGAAAGCAATTATTTCTATAATAAAGAAGGTTTTCAATTTGAAATTAAAAATGACTATGTATCATCATCATCCCCACCAACACCAGCACGATAATCATCATCATTTTGAAAATATCAGACTACCACAATAAAAATGAACTGCTAAAATGTTTCTCTGATAGTCAAAAAATGTTAGTGTCGAACGATTTTAAAACAAGTCTTACTCTATTATTAATGTTTGCATGAATTTTTCATTCCGAAAATTCTTTTCGTCTTCATTTGCAATTTACTTATATACTAAAACATTTCAATATCAGTTTATATTATATATCTCATAGCTCTATTTTATCAATAATACTCGCCTTAATTCCTGACCACTGACAATCCCTTTCTGCCCAATTTGCAATGCAACGTCTAGTAAAATCATCATTATTAAGACATCTGTCTATCTATATCTATTAACCCTAAAATCTAACCCTTAACTCTAACCCTAATATGTGTGTGTGTGTGTGTGTGTATGTGTGTGTGTGTGGATAGAATAAATAAAGAACAGTCAGTCAGTTAAGTGGCATACGTGATATACGCTTTGGGCGATCATGTCTCAAAAGAGACATGACTGACTTGGCAGAATCTGCGATAGACTGGTTGCTAGCCAAGGTTATAGAACCCAATCTGTCCTATTATTTAACCCATAACTAAAGGGAAGAGACGGATTAATACCTTTCCCAAGGATATTTGTGCGTAAGTGAATGCCATGAATTCAACTGGAATTCGAACTCGGCTCCCTGATTTGTTGTTCCGAGTCGATATCCACTGCACCACAACGCACATCAACGTAAAGAACAGGTAGGAAAAAAGTGTTATGAATCTAATATGTTTCACTTTAATAAGCTTCTTCAGAGGTTTTTTTTAAAGATGAATGATTTTTAAAAAATTAAAGTTATTATAATATATGAATAAATGTCTATAGATAATCCCCCTCCTCCTCTTGACAATTTTTTAACACTAATTTTTAACACTTATTTTTTGACAATAATTTTGCTATCAATATGGCGAACTATCACTCGAGAACTTCAGTCATCAACCTGACGAGGGCGTAGAGCGCCGAAAATTCGTTCACAACTTCACCGACAGCTAAGGGCTCGGTATCAATCGACAAATAAACAAATAACTGATCAACGCTGCTTAAAAGGAATATGAATGTGTTGAATAGATGAATTAAGTATATTTACACGTGGGTTACATTAGTGTGTGTGTGAATGACAAAACTTTTAGGTGGCATGCCTTCATTCAAACATATTTCATTGAATTTTTTTTTATTCATTTCACCCCAAGCAAGGCAGTTTTACTACCACTGTTGCGCAGGGGGTTACACAGGAGAAAAGTTATGAGAAAAAGGGGTAGGTTATAGGGGGTGTTAGGAAGAGGGTAATAGAATGATGAGAATACTGGTGTAATGGGTGTGGAGTGGATGGAGAAAAAAGATTGAGAGAAAGGATGCGAGTTAGTGAGATAGGAGATGTCTATTGACCTTACATTTAAAATTTTGGAGATTGTAGCTGTCGTGGAAGCAAGTATATGGAAAGAATTCTACAGGCGGGAAGTGCGAGAAAAGAAGCTGTTAAAGTAGAAATTGCGGTTACATTTTATCGGTTTCACTCTAAAAGGGTGGGACCTAGTTGCTAGTCTAGTAGCTCGTGTAAATTTATAAATAGGGAGCATCAGTGAGCTAAGTTAATTGGAGCAGAAGCCATGGAAGTATTTATAGAAGAAACACAGGGAAGCCACATCACGCTGGTGAAAGAGCGGCTGCAGCCGAGCTGCCAAGTCGGTATCGATCACATTACAGATTCTCCGTTGGATTTTGTCAAGAACCCCAAGGTAAATAGCAGGGGCACCCGACCAGATGTAGCAGGAGTATTCAATACACGGGCGGATGGTATATATATGCATATATATATATATATATATATATATATATATATATATATATATGTCTGTGTGTGTGTGTGTGTGTGTGTGTGATTGTGTCTATTAATTTTTATATTAATCCTTTCCAGTTCCATAATCAATTTCTTGATGTTAAGATGAAATTCATCAAGAAAGGTGCCGTAGTTTTTTCTAACCCGAGTACTTTTGAGCTTTTCAAAAATCATCTTCTGGGCTAAATTACAAAGACAAATTATTGTAACTCCGATAAAATCTGCATTCCGTTGTGATGGGGATTTTACAAGCACGCGCGAACTCGTGCTGTAATTATTTTAAAATTTTAAATTTATCTGCTCTAGCTCTGTAATTTTTTTACAAAACAAGTGTACAATATAAGGAGGCTGATCGGAAATTGATTTAAATGACGTTAAATGTTTGCTAGATGCACGTCACTGCCCATATATCAGGGGTGGGTAACCTTTTGGAGAGTGAAAGCCAAAAGGCTATAGGCTTACGGCCTTATCACGTTGAATACACCGGTTCTCGCTCGAGCACCGAAGTTAAACAACGCTGAGCCTGGTCAGTACTTAGATGGGTGACCGCTTGGGAATACCAGGTGCTGTAAGCGTGTAGTGACGGATGTGCGTTGTCGTGCAGTGGATATCGGCTCGGAAAGAGAAATCGGTGAGCCGAGTCCGAATTCCAGTCGAATATCCTGCATTCACTTAAGCACTGGTACCCTTTAGTTATGAGTTAAATAACAGGGTAGGTAAGGACTTGGGGACCCTGACCTTAAAAACAAATCCCAATGAATCTTGATACTCGAAAAGAAAAAAAGTATTACTAGACACAAAAACTTATATAAAAACAACAATAAATTGTTGAAAGAAAAAGGTATTACCAGCAATAAATAAATAAAATTTAGTTGGCAATAAATGACCCGCCGAGGTGTTGATGTGCCATAAAACCAAACAAACAATAAAGCTATGCAGAGCCATGAAGGAGGGCCAAACAGCTATGGCTTCAGTGTCATGGAGGAGAACCATGTTATTAAATATGTTAATAAATTTTCTTTGTGGTTGAAGAAAGTAAAGATTCAATATAATTTAATTGTATTTAAACAATTTCACTTATTTTACTATAGAAATAAGAAAACAAAAAAAAAAAAAGGAAAAATACAAACATATCTAACAAAAAAAAAAATATTTTATTGAATAAAACAAACTACTATCACAATCTACAAAATTATTTTCGATAAATTTTGCCTTGGAAAACGTATTTTGATTTTCTTCTTGTTTTTATTTACATAAAAAATGAACTCCACCAGGAAGCGAAAAATTTCGGAGTTGCAGAAAATATTTCACCACTTTCTCAATCTGATAAAAAGACGGGTTTCTAAAACATGAAAAAGAAAAAAATATCTGACAAGAATTCTGTTAAAAATATTACATCTTAAAAAGAAATGTTTCATAAATCAGTATTGAAAAATAAATTGCATGAAAATCGGTTGAAAACACTATTTCATATTCATTTAAAAGTGCCCACTCACGAAAGCAATTTCACAGAAAAAGTGAAAGTGAGGCCGTACGCTAATTTTGGCGATCCCTACAAATAAAAAATAAAAGTAAAACACATTCTCCAGGTAAAAAGAAATCATTTTTTTAAATTTTGACGCAACATATTCAGACTATCAACTGTCACTTTGGTTTGGTTTATCTATATTTATACCGTGTCCAGAGTAAGGTAGCGGGCCAGACAAGATTCCGTCGAGGGCCGGATGTTACCCGCGGGCCGGGGGTTGCCGACTGCTGCTATATATTGATAAAATCAAAAATCAAAATAAAATAATGTCATTTTTTTTTTTTTACAATTTCATTTTTTCTCCTTTGAATTTAAAAAAATATATATTGTGGGAAAATGAAATAAAATCGATTCTAATGAGTAAAAACGAAAAGAAAATTTCCATGAAGGAACTGGAAAGATGATTCCATTACCCTAATTAGCTTTGTCTGGTTAACTTTATAAAAAGACACACCTTTCATGTTTCCCTCTCTTTTTTCACTTGCGCCCAAATGTAGTAGAACGTGGGCAAGGTGTCTCCCTCGCGTCGGAGGCACATTAGTTTGCTCGGTTCAACCCCGACAGTGACTCTCACTTTCCACTTTTCAAACATATGGTGCTCACACGTGTCTTCGAATAACCTCCACATATGAAGTACATCAACCTTTAAATCTGGTTGTTCCAACTAGGCGCAAAGCTGACTTGTGTGCAACCATTATAACAATAATTATCCTTATTTATCAGAAAACTAGCAGTATAGCCCGGTGTTGCTCAGGTGTAATGAAAGCTTTAAAACTAATCCATAGTCCTGGAGCTCAGACTCTTTGGACGTTGGCATGAAAGACTAAAAAGCAATAGTTGGTTCCAGTTAAGGCGAAACCGTAGACTGAAAGAAAAATGAATGGATGTAAGTCAAATTTTGATTTCCTGGTATCGATATCAAATAAGTTTTTTTCGTCGTAAACGGAATTTTCAGGGCTAAATAATTCCTCTGAGTAAATGGCATCATGGCTGAGACTAAGAACAATTATACGGACTTAAAGCCAAACCCGAAGCAAAAACTAAAATAAAAGACATTCAGGCAGATAAACAGACACACACAAAATCATCTTGCCTTTTATATATATATATATATATATATAATTATCGATTTTCTACACTATTGTAAGAACTGTAACCTTGAAACTTCTGAATATCGTTTCTTATGTCTTTGTCTATGAGTGTATCAAATTTGATTAAAATCGGACCACTCCTTCTATAACCCGATTTTTTCGATTATCGATATTTATCGGTGGTACCTCGACACAAAACCTAGCTAAGAACACTCGCAGACGCTTATAGTACAACTGTGTAAATTTTCAAGAAAATCGGTTCAGCCGTTTTGGAATCTATAGGTAACGGACACACGCACACACACACACACACACACAAAGTTCCATTTATATATATATATATATATATATATATATATATATATATATATATATACAACTGTTTAATAATACTAAATTTACCTTATGTTGTAACTCTTTTTTTCTTTTGCAGAAATGGATATGCAGATGTGAAATATGTGTTTGACTTCATTGTACCACCAAAACATTTCATTTAGGTTTGTGACATCATAGCTTGCTTCAATTTGCATATATGATGATGTCATCGATGCAAAGTGTCATGAAATTTATTTTTTTAAAAAAACAAACTTTGAAATGAGATACTTACTGACTTTTCATATCATCGATTAATTTGACTAACGCTAGTTGTATAATTCATTTTTGTACCTGTGTTCTCATCATTTATTAAATGGTCGATCACTTGTTGGCAATTTTGATCTTATCCTTTTTGTATTTTTTTAAATGAAAACATTTTTTTTCATACTAAACATCTAATTTTACATTTCATGAAAGAGACATCTACTAATTTTATTAAACTCAAATTAGGTCGGCACATGACCACGTATTAGCTAAACATCCTTCCAATCAAGAGGATTTGGTATCAGTCAGAACGCCTACCCCTAAGCTATCGGCGCACGACTGAGAGAGGAAGAGATTTTAACATGTTATATATATATATATATATATATATATATATGAGTTGAAAATGTAGATTGGTATCAGACAAGTTGATAGAATAAAGTAAAGGAACAAAATAGTAAAGACATCTCAATCTAATATGTTTGACTTTTATTAACGCTTCTTCCGAAGCAGTATATCGGTATGTTGTGATTTGGGGTTAGTTCTTATTCGTTATTTACTCACACACACACACACACATATATATATATATATATATATATATATATATATATATATATAATAAGACAAAAGTTAGATGTTTAAATTCGTTGAATAGCCATTTCGACGAAGATATCCTCGCGTCTTCAGCAACGAAATATTTTAAACAAATTCAAAAGACAAAAGATTTTATCCCGGCAGATGTCCAAAAGAAATTTCCATCCACAGGAAAATAAAATGGGGTGGGATTAATCATTTTTTGAATTTAAAGAAGTAAACAGGGAAGCAGACAGATACCTATGTCTCGAAGACACCCCACTCTCTTATCTGAGTTGAGAGTTTAAAAATTGAAATGTAGTCATGTCTGGGGGAATAGAAGTGGTAGGGGGAACGAAAGGCAAAAAGGAAAGAAGAAAAAGGAAAGGAAAAGAAAAAAATGGGGAAGCGGTGGTTGACAGGGAAGTAAGCTAAGAAAAGAAAAAAGAAAAAAAGAAAAACATTTTTTTTCATAGAAACAAACAAAACTGCTATTATCAGTGTTGAAAAAACATTGAAAAAATTTACCAAAGCGATTTTAGTTTAAAAATAAAAAAAATTTATAGAAACATTTTGACATACAAATTTAAATTTAATATAAATCTTAAATTTAAAATAAAATAAGAATTAAAATAAAAATATTAGCTTTAAGGGTAGATTTCAAAAGAATCCATTACTATTTGAATTGGAGTAGCTAGACTAAACTCTCGCCCGGTTCACACTCCACCCACGTCTATTAAACAGGTGAAGAGGCTCATCCCTTGTTCCCAGTTTAGGATGTGGTTTCCGGCTTTCTCTTTTCCAATCTTTTCACTCTTATGTAGCCCCCTGCGCATCAATGGCATTACCGCCTTGCTTGGGGTGATATGATTAAAAAAAAAACTACAAGTATACACACATATAACACACACACACACACACACACACACACTATATATATATATAAACACACATTCATACACACACGCACACAAACACATACACACACATACACTTTTCGAAGATAATTTACTTAAAAAGCTAAAGGATATTCACAATTCACGAGTTAAATTTAATTTTAATTTTTTAAAAATTTAAGAAATTATACTTAAGGCGGCTTAGTACGATAGGAACGGAATGATTATATTTTTATTGTAAGGGCCCTGCTAAAAGTTAACCAAAACTAATCTTTATTTGTAAATAGTAAATTAGATTTATCATTAAAATAAATATATATAGATATACATATACAATTATAAGGGAAGTTAAATGAGTAATAGAGTTATGAACAACAAAATGGAAATAAGAATCTTCACAAAAAAAAAAAAGAATATATAAAGGTTCAGAAAAAATTGGGACTAAAAATTTAGTCTACAGATTTATACATGTTAACTCGTAGATATTTAGAAAGAAAGAAAAAGGAAGAAGGAAGGTATCTATAAGGCTGGGATCAGACCTCAAATGGAAGCACTCTATTGAATCCATAGCAAAATCTACTGCTAAGAAGATTGGGTCACTATGTCGATCCAGAATGTTTTTTCCACCTGAATCCATCCTGCATATATACAAGTCAACCATCCGTCCGTGCATGGAGTACTGCTGCCATTTATGGTCAGGTGCCCCTGCCGTTCTCCTCAGTGTTCTTGACAAGCTCCAAAGGAGAGTCTGTAATGTGATAGGTACTGATCTGTCGACTCGACTGCAGCCACTTTCCCATCGTCGAAATGTGGCCTCCCTCTGTCTCTTCTATAAATACTTTCATGGCTTCTGCTCGGATGAGCTTAAATCACTGATGCCTCCTCAACAGGTGTTTACTCGTGCAACCAGACTGGCAACTGGGTCCCACCCATTCACAGTCAGGTTAGCCAAATGCAGACGACAATTCTACTCCTGCAGCTTCCTCTCTCGCACTTCCCGCCTGTGGAACTCGCTCCCGTATTCTTGCTTTCCTGACAGCTACAACCTCCAGAAATTTAAATGCAAAGTTAATACTCATCTACTAACCACTGGCCTCTAGCTCTCTCCCCTCCCCTGTATAACCTTCCTTTTCTCTCCACCTATGTATCTGTCATCGCACCTTCTTTCTCAGCTTTCTATTGTTCCTTTCTAACTAGCTTGTACTCCTCACTCTTTTCTAATTAATCTTTTTACATTTATGTAACCCCCTGCACATCAGTGGCGTTTCCGCCTTGCTCGGGGTGAAATGATTAAAAAAAAAAAAGAAAAAAAAAGTAAAGTATTTATTTAAAAATAATCCTTTATTGCTTTAATACACGTGACACATCATATCTGACCAATAAGAATCAACCCCAAATACCAACATACCAGTATACTGTCTTTTTGTAAAATATTCATTTTTCTCTTGATCTCTAAAGAAGCTTTTTTTTTTCTTTAATCATATCACCCCGAGCAAAGCGGTAACGCCACTGATGTGCAGGGGGCTACGTAATAGTGAAAAGATTGGAAAAGAGAAATCCGGAAACCACATCCTAAACAGGGAACAAGGGATGAGCCTCTTCACCTGTTCAATAGACGTGGGTGGAGTGTGAACCAGGCGATAGATCGATCTATCTACTCCAATTGAAAAAAAAAGTGAGAAGATTGGAAAAGAGAAAGCCGGAAACCACATCCTAAACAGGGAACAAGGGATTAGCCTCTTCACCTGTTCAATAGACGTGGGTGGAGTGTGAACCGGGCGATAGATCGATCTATCTACTCCAATTGAAAAAAAAAGTGAGAAGATTGGAAAAGAGAAAGCCGGAAACCACATCCTAAACAGGGAACAAGGGATTAGCCTCTTCACCTGTTCAATAGACGTGGGTGGAGTGTGAACCGGGCGATAGATCGATCTATCTACTCCAATTGAAAAAAAAAGTGAGAAGATTGGAAAAGAGAAAGCCGGAAACCACATCCTAAACAGGGAACAAGGGATTAGCCTCTTCACCTGTTCAATAGACGTGAAAAGTGTAACATATGAGATTGAAATACCTTTTCTAATGTTATCTTTTAATTTAATCTGTCATATTGTAAGATCCCTCCACTCCATTCTTATATCTGTGAAGAAAGATGAAAGGAAAATTTATCTCCGCCGCCATGTTTGTCAAATTTAGTTATATCTGAAATTTTACAAACACACAAGACATTTTTATTAATTCAAACGTTATTATAGTGGATATACGTGTTTCAAGGCGTAGGCGATAGACATCTATTTGAAATATTTAAATCTAATCTGCGTTGTAGTGCAGTGGATATCGGCTCGGAACGAAAAATCGAGGGACACCGAGTTCAAATTCCAGTTGAATTCCCTGCATTCACTTACGCACAAATACCATTGGGAAAGGTATTAATCCGTCTCTTTCCTCCAGTTATGGGTTAAATAATAGGACAGATTGAGCTCTATAGCCTTGGCTGGCAACAAGTCTAAAATAATGGGATAATCTTATGCTCAGTCATGTTTCTTTCGAGACATGATCGCCCAAAGTGTGTATCAAGTATGGCACTTAACCGACTGACTTAAAAACACTAAATCTATCTACCTAAAAATTGGACATCCGACATTATGTAAAGCTTAACAAGCCTGTAACGTTAACTCAATTACAACTGAATGGAGAGTTCGATTCTCATTGGTGCTTCCTGCCTTGGACTACATCTAAACGGCACATCGTAATTCACTAAATCTGTTAATGTAAGGGAGACAACTCATTCATTATTAGTAGTACTTTCCCGAGTTTTCTACCCTAGATAAAAGGTGTGTCCGGACTTGAGTCGCACCCTTTTGTAAAATATTTTCTGAATGTGCTCTTTTTATAGCGGTTATAGAGTCTAGTAACTTTGAGAAAATAAATGTCCGGGTATGAAAGGGTGCGATGGATAAGTTGTCGACATTTTATATTTTTAATTTGGTGTATGTGTGTAGTTTTTTGGCTATCATTTCAGTAGATCTGTTTTGAAAAAGGTTGTCTTTGAAGGAAAGACGTTTCCTTTATTCCCATGGATTAAATATGATGAGGGCTTAAGAAAAGATTGGCTGAAACCTGCTAATAACATTTAGAAAACTTGGCAAGGTTTAAACTTTCTGCCCACAAAAAAAGAAATTTCTAAGAGACGGTTTTTCCTGTGAGTCTTTGTTTATAAAAAACATCTATGTGAATTAAGTAAAATGCGTTGTTCATCATTTACCATTTTATAAATAAACTAGAAAGAGCAAAAACTGTAAGCCTCTGCAAAGACAATACTGACATTAACTCAGCGATTAGCGAGAGATGATTATTGAAATGAGAAAGAATAACTGCAATGAACGTGACCGCTCTCAAGAGAGAAAATACAAAAAAAAATGAACTCAACCGTTCTCAAAATTAAATACACACGTAAATTGAAACAGATGAGATAATTCAGTATTTGGCATTTGAAAGACAAAAAATAAATTTTATTAATAAACTGGGGAAAATAACCCAAACTTTATCCCATACCAAATCGAATAAAAATCTAATCAGTTTGTGCCAGTCACGAGACCAGTCATTCCTAAAAGTCTCCCTGAAAGCAAAACACTGCCTTTCCTCGGCTTAACTCTAACAGACCTCAAGTGGAATGACTATATAGAATCCATAGCTAAATCCGCTGCTAACAAAGTCGGTCCTCTGTGTAGGGCCAGGAAGTTTTTCCCGTCTGAATCCATCCTCTACATATATAAATCTACCATCCGCCCGTGCATTGAATACTGCTGCCATATCTCGTCGGGTGTTTATGCTATCCACCTCAGTGTCCTTGACAAAATCCAACGGAGAATCTGTAACGTATTCGATCCCGGCTTGGGAGTTCAGATACAGTCACTTTCTCACCGGCGGTGCCAATATGGCTTTTGCTTCAATGAACTCAGCTCACTGGTGCCTCCTATATATAAATTTACTCGAGCCACAAGATTAGCAACTAGGTCTTACCCTTTTACTGTGAAACCAATAAATTGTAAATGCAAATTCTACTCTAACAGCTTCTTTACTCGCACTTCCCGCCTGTGGAATTCCCTTTCATTTACTTGTTTCCCCGACAGCTACAATCTCCAAAAATTTAAATGTAAAGTCAAGTCATCTCTTATCTCACTAAACTGCATTCTCTCTCTCTCATTCTCCTTTCTCCGTCCACTTCACTCTCATTAGTATTCTCATCTTTTTCTGACCCACTTCCTGACACCCCCTATAACCTATCAGTCTTTCTCATAACTTTTTTCCTATGTAACCCTCTGCAAAACAGTGGCAGTAAAATGCCTTGCTTGGTACGTTATGATTATAAAAAAGTAAAAATAAAAAAACCTTGGGCTTCTTGACAAAATACAAAGGAGGATCTGTAACGTGGTTGATACTGACTTGGCAGACCGGCTGCAGCCGCTCTCACACCGGCGTGATGTAGCTTCCCTGTGCCTCTTCTACAAGTACTTTCATGGCTTCTGCTCCGATGAGCTTAGATCACTGGTGCCGCCCAAGCACGAATTTACACGAGATACTAGATTAGCAACTAGGTCCCACCCTTTTACAGTTAAACAAATAAGATGTAACCGTAAATTCTACTCCAACAGCTTCTTTTCTCGCGCTTCCCGCCTGTGGAACTCCCTTCCACAAGTCTGCTTTCCCGACAGTTACAATCTCCAGGTGTTTAAATGTAGGGTCAATAGACACCTCCTATCACACTAACTCCCAACTATTCTCACAACACTCTCATCTACCCAACCCTCATTCTCGGTATCCTCACCCGCCTATCACCCACCCTCTGTTATTTCCTATATTTAACCAGCCTTTCTCCACTCTACGTAGCCCCCTGCACAGTAGTGGCAGTGACATGCCTTGCTCGGGGTGAAACGCTTATAAAAAAAAAAAAAAAATCTGAATCCATCTGAGGTAATAACACAATTTTTTTTAAAAATCTCGATTTATCAATATAAATCCAAGACCTAAAAATCTTCAGCAATTACAGCTTACTCACATTTCTACACATTTAAAAAAAACAAAAAACAAACTTGAAATCCTTGCAAAATTTTCTAAAAATGCATAGAAAATTTGCTAAAAGATTTATTCTTTGTTCGCCAAGAGTTGACTGATAAAGAAACAATGATGCCGCCGAATTCCGTTCTTTGGAATGGTTGGCAAAACATCAGCTGATTAGCAATTGATGCGAACTTTATGGTAACAGTTGTTTCACATATTTTTATAATTTAGTAAATTTTTATAAATCTATGAAGAAAATTGTTTTCCTATTTTTTCTTTATAAACTGGTAAATGATGAACATTGCAATGTAATTGTTTGCATTTTTCAAATGTTGCAAAGATAAAATTATTCTTGTAAATAAACAATCTAATAGATTTTTTTTAAATTTGTAAATTCTCAAAAATGTTATAAATTCATTTTGGGTTTTAATAAAATTTTAATCATTACTTTTAAAAATAATATTTATATCCAGGGAGTGAAAAGAATATGAAATAATAGCGGTGACATGGAAAATCCGTCCTTTAGACCAGGGGGTTTCAAACTGTGGTCCGCAAGGATAAGATAGGGGGTCCGGGGATTAACTCATCACGTGATATTTAAAGTAATTTATATTTAATTTTGTTACATTTTGCATCAACATGCAGTATTAATTTATTTGAACACTTATGTTTAAATTAAGTTTTAAACCAGTTTTTACTACGTTAATGCAAAACTATATTCTATTTTTAGTAAAAATCTATCTAATCTAAATTTAAACTTATTTTATAAATGGAACTTTGTGTGTGTGTGTGTGTGTGTCTGTGTCCGTTACCTATAGACTGCGAAAAGGCTGAACCGATTTTCTTGAAAATTTACAGTTGTACTATAAGCGTCTGCGAGTGTTCTTAGCTAGGTTTTGTGTCGAGGTAGCACCGATAAATATCGAAAAAACAAGTCCTCTGAGTAAATGGTATCATGGCTGAGACTAAGAACTACAATTATACCTACTTAGAGCCAAACCCGAAGCAAAAACTAAAATAAAAGGGCTGAAAAAATACAGACATACAGGCAGATAAACAAACACACATATAAACATCTTGCCTTTTATATATATATATATTATCGATTTTCTGCACTATTGTAAGAACTGCAACCTTGAAACTTCTGAATATCGTTTTTTATGTCGTTGTCTATCAAATTTGATTAAAATCGGACCACTCTTTCTATAACCCGATTTTTTCGATTATCGATATTTAGCGGGGATACCTTGACACAAAACCTAGTTAAGAACACTCGCAGACGTTTATAATACAACTGTGTAAATTTTCAAGAAAATCGATTCAGCCGTTTCGGAGTCTATAGGTAACGGATACACACACACACACACACAGAGACAGCCTGTCCTGCTATTCAATCCATAGCTGGGAGAAAGCGTGAATTGTTCACTCCTTTCCAAATTATATTTGCGCGTTAGTAAATGTAATGATCAAAGACTGGAGATGGAACTCGGCTGTCCGATTGTCGAATTCCGTGACAACACACATCTATGGAAACATACAAAAGTCATAAAATAGTACTGCTTGACTGCCAACATATATTTTATATTTCATTTCATACGTTTGATCACATTTTGAACATAATCTTTTCTTAAAGAAATTCAGAAAATAATCTTTGTCTGAAGGAAGAGCTAGAAAGATTTCACATCGTACTAATCTGTCTTTTAAAAAAGACCCTGCTATTCTCTTCGGAGCTCTTGAGAAAATCCAACGGAAAATCTTTAATGTGATCGATTTCAGCTTAACGGCACAGATGCAGTCACTTTCTCCCCGGTGTAATGTGGCTTCCCTCTGTTTAATTATTTTGCGATGGAAAGTACCTTCTAATTCCAAATGACTCAATGATTTAGAATTTTATCATTACCAAAGGCCGATGTTGTAGAAGAAAAACGTGAGAATTTATTAAGAAAAATAATGACATTGTTGAGAATTTGGCAGAGATTTAAAAAGTGGTTTCCGTCCATTAAATGCCACATGTGATACACGCTTGGCTGGTCAAGTCTCTTTCGATCCATGACTGACTAGGCAGATTTTCTTGCAGTAGGTTGCCATTTCTTCTTGCAGTATACTGGTTGCCAACCAAGGCTACATAATGCAATCTGTCCTGCTATTCAACCCATAGGTGGAGGAAGAAGAGATGTATTCATGCCTTTCCAAAAGGCATTTACACATGCAACAAATTCAACTAGAATTTAAACTTGGCTATCCAATTTCTCATTACGAACTGATATCTATTGCAGCACAACAGAAAAATTATTCTTGCTTATAATTTCAAAATTACTCCAGAGGAATCAAATGAAGAACGGTCTGAAGTGTACACTTAGTTAAACCTTTTCTTTATTTAAAAAAAAAAAAATTCTGTTTTAGAAGTTACGGTATTCTAATTTTTTTCTTTTAATTAAGTATAATTTTAATAGTACAAAATAATGTCACGATGGAAAAGAATTTTTCAAAGTTTCCAATCATTAAATTATTTAAAAAAAAAAACAATTTTAGATTCTTTTGAAATTTATTAGTAGCCAGACGTCAACTGAAGAGTCAAACCTTCTCTTTCTAACTTGTTCTTTTTAATCTGCAAGGCTAAAGGACTAGAATTAAACTGCAAGAAAACCGAATGCATGGTCATCAACAAAAAGGGCAGCCCAAAATACCAATTACAGGTCGGGTATACTAAAATCAAGCAGGTACAAAAATTTAAATACCTGGGAAGTGTTATAACAGAAGACGGAAAGTGCGACATAGAGATCCGAAGGCGAATTGGTATGGCGAAGAAAGCATTCCAGAAGTTGAGTAAAGTATTAAGAAACTGGACAATTTCACTAGAAACAAAGAAGAGAGTACAGGATTTCTATGTGATGTCAGTTCTTCAATATGGCAGCGAATGCTGGACAATATCTTTGGAGATGAAGGAAAAACTTGAAGCAACTGAAATGTGGTTCTACAGAAGAATGCTACGAATATCATGGAGCGAGCATGTGAACAATGAGGAGGTCTTGGAAATGATGGAAACAAAAGAAAAGTAATACTGAGCACCAGGAAGAGACAGCTGAAATCCCTGGGACATGCAATGTGGAAGAAGGGCTTGGAGAACCTGATACTAACAGGCCAGATAGAGGGAAAAAGAGACAGGGGAAAGCAGCGGATAACATATTTGAAGGGCCAGATCAGATGGATGACAGAATGAGGGTTGTGTGGGGTGACAGGAAAAAGTGTGCTAAGAGTCACCAGGGATAGGGAGACGTGGAAGGCCATAATCGCCTACATCCTGAAAGGACGGCACATAGAAGAATATATGTGCTAACTGTTTATAAGAAATTATAATGTTGATATAAAATGGGGGACCAATTCTATATTATCATCAATATACAAACTGATCCCTCATTTTGTGGCCATGCTAGTTTTTATACATTTATATTCTAGATTTATGGGCTTCAGCTAGTGGATGACAGAACGGGGGTTGCGTGGTGTAACGGTAGAAAGAGTGCTACAAGCCAACAGGGATAGGGAGACGTGAAAAGCCATAATCGCCTACGTCCTGAAAGGTCAAGGCACATAGAAGAAGAAGGTTTTAAAAATGATTGAAGGTTAAAAAAAAAAAAAAAAAGAAAGTTCTGACAGCTGACACAATCAACATTTTTAATTTGACTCAGTAACTAATATTTTTATGGTATTAAAATCTTTGGAATCCAAAGAATAAATTTATCATTCATGGGACTTTCAGATGCTGCAACTTATAAACTTGAGTATCAAATAAATTTCTATATTAGTCAGTCGGTAATATACCATACATAATTGGGTGATCATGTCTCTTTCGATCCATGACTAAGCAGAAGTTTTCTTGCAGTAGGTTGCCATTTTTTTCTGCATTAAACTAGTTGCCAACCAAGGCTATAAAATCTAATCTGTCCTGCTATTTAACCCATAGCTGAAGGGAGACTAGTTGGATTCATACTTTTCTCAGAGGTATTTGTGCATAAGTGAATTGAGCAAATTTAACTGGAATTCGAACTTGGCTCTACTGATTCCCAATTCTGAGTTGATATCCATTACACCATGACACATTTGCATCTACCAAATTGTCTTTCGCATTTTATCCATATCTCTTATCATATCATACTAAAAATTTTATGGTATTAAAAAGCTTTGGAAAGCAAAGAATAAAATATCCACCGACTTAAATAAATTCCCATATTTTTAGACAGCTCTAATTACTGGATTTGTTTATATAACCAAATATGCAGATGCTTTCAGACTTAAGATTCTACAAGATTTTCTTGTTTTGGAGAGGGAGTTAAATATGTTCTGAAAATGTGAAAATAAAAGTGTAGCACCAGTTGAAAATCAGGTCAATCTAAACAGTTATATGGCAGCGTACCGAGGCCGTGACCCGCCGTACCTTTTGTCAGTATCAATTCTGGTCCGAGAACAAGCTGTTGGTCCACATCCGTCGGTCGTTGTGTAGACACAGCAGCTGCTCTTTAAGTTGGCCTCTTCAACTGTAATCTCTCTTACCCACGTTGTGATTTTTGATCTTAAGAGATTTAAGCTGAATTATCACTGGGGTATTACAGCCAAGCTAAACTAAGTTGATTATGCACACAATTTTGGAAATAAAATAGACCCCGCCTGAATAAATCATTAAATGGTATTTATATAAAAAAATTAGTTCTTTTTCTTTTCTTTTCCCAACCTGTTCCTAATAATTAGTGATGGAATGAAAGTTTCGGCTAGTTTCTCTAAGAATGGCCAGACTTGGTAATTAGGTAACTGGTAAATTCAAACACCGTTGTTTGTACTTTCGAAAATGATCGTCAGAGGTTTTCTTATTATCATCATCAGGTTGACACAACAAACTCCGGGCGGCAACTTCACTCCAACTGGTAACTGCTTCTCACTTCATCTCCAGGTGGCATTGAAGCTGACTTTAGCTCCTGTGGGCACTTGTATTTATGGGTGACCCTTTTTACTGGTGTGGTGAGGATACATAAGGGGTTTTATGCAAATATCCTAAAATTCAACCAGTCCTCTTTCTCTGCTTCACACTTCCAATTCTGGAAGATTCCCCTTCTTCTTGGGAGGAGCAATTACATGACGTCAATCTCTCTCAGGGAAATTTGGAATTATAATTTTCCAGCAAATAACAATTGGTTTTTCTCTTATTTCAATAAGATCATTTTAACTTTTGGACCTCCACCTGTTCTGAATCCCGGGGAAAAATGAATTAAAAAGAAGTCTTTTTCTTTAATAGTTTTCGTCTATGCAATGTTAGTACTGTTTGATTTCTTTCAACAAGATGACTATATCTCGCGGAATAGTAACAATCGTATTGTGTGATTCGTTTTCATTTTTTTCATTATTTTTTTTAACCAGTTCTCAATCCTGGGAAAACGAATCCTTTTCCGACAAACAAAAAAAATCATGTTCTTGAAGCCTTTTTTGTTCGTATGCCATGTTAAATATTGTCAGTTAAGGTCATTACAATCATATTATTTGATCTTTTATCAAGGTTGTCAACTTTACAGAGAAAATCATCCGTAGCAAAATTATATTTGCATTTGTTAGAAGAATTTTGTTTTAATGTCGTTGCTTTAGACTGCATTTTTGAGAAGCTTGAAAGAATCAACGCACATACTATGTTCGGATAACTTGATCAGCAGATTGAACACAGATGTCAAAAGTTCACGAGAAACATTAGATAGGAAGAAATAGGTGATGAACTTAAAATTCTATAGGCGTGGCACAAGGTGAGAGCATGTGCTGCTTAAAGTTCAATAGGAGGTAACAAGTGAGGAGGAAACATCCCAAGATTGATTGTTATATCAACTCTTTGTAATTATTTAAAACCAGGAAATATATTTTAGATAGTAAGAATCGGCCGGTTCACACTCCACCCACATCTATTGAACAGGTGAAGAGGCTCATCCCTTGTACCTTGTTTAGGATGTGGTTTCCGGTTTTCTCTTTTCCAATCTCTTCACTTTTATGTAGCCCCCTGCACATCAGTGGTGTTACCACCTTGCTCTGGGTGATATGATATGAAAAAAAAAAAAATTTTTTTTTTTTTTTTTTTTTTTTAGATAATAGTTTAGTGATACCAGTTTTGCTAATCAAGCCAAAGCTCGGTGGGAGAAGAAGTTGTAGATTCATACCATTACCAAAGGTATTCATGCATAATTTTAACATTAATAAAAACCACACCACCCATTAACTATTTAAAAAGAATATTTGAATACAATATAAAAATTTAATGTCAGTTTTGATTAAAGGTTTTGAAGGTTTTATCATTTAATCAATATGTTGGTGGGCTGATTTTGTTTTTTATGGTTTATCAACTCTTTCATTTAAGCCCAGAAAGTATTTTGAGATTAAAAAAAATTTTTTTTTTCTTTTTTTGAGATAATGCTCATTCAATATGAGACATGTTATTTAACCCATAGCTAGGAAGAGAAGAGATGGATTCATATCTTTCCCACGGTTGTTTGAACGTATATGACTATAACACAAGGGAAATTGGGATTTGGCTCTCCAATTAACGATTCTGAGCTACTTTCTATTACCTTGCACATCCAAGCTTACAGCAACTGGTTGGTATTTCTAAGCCATCACTTATCTAGGCTTGACATTGTTTAACTTTGAAACACTGGTTTCAGTACAATCACCAAAGTGATGTGAAGTATTGGATTTGTTGTTTATAAAACCAATGCTTTCAGATTTGACAGTTCAGAATTTAAATACTTGAGATGAAAGACACACGGCCATAACATGAAAGAGAGGAAATTAGTCCGAATCAATTATATACAATGACTGGTTCTAATTCTTTACTGATAGTCATTCTAATTATAAAAAAAAACAAACCTAGAAACAATTTATGGATTTTTACCTGTCAACATCAAATAGATTCTCAGGTTGAATTAATAAACCCCAAATTTGTACAAAATGCATTTTTACTGAATATTATTTGTTGTCAGTGCTTACAAAAAAAAAAGAAAAAAAAAAAAGAAAAAAGGGGATTATGAGAATTAATGTTTTGAGTTTTGTTTAATAGCATATCAGCCCCTGTTGGTTATTTAATGCCAAAAAAGAGAGGATTTTAAGGTATTTTTCTTAAATGTTCGGTTATAGTGAGAAGGTTGATTTAGTCAGATTTTAGTGAAAAATTTTTGTTTTTATTGTATTTTTTATTTTAGAAAACTGAAAATGTCTTCTAGTTTTGTATTCAAAAACGTTTTGCTGAGAATAATTTTTTTCTTCCAAAAATGTGTTACGGTAATTTTTTTTACTTAAAAAATGTACATTTTTCTATAAAAGTCTATTTTTACATATATATTTTTATAAAAGTGTATTTTTATACTTTCATAGAGTTTTAACTCCAGTTTGGGGGTTAACTATTTGCCCATAGCTGGGACCCTAACAGGTGCTACCACACCGGATCAGGGTGGACCTGAAAACAACAGCAATTAAGAGGTGGTTCCATGCTTCTCACAACCTCCCAATCAGAGGCCTTGCTGCCGGATGCAGTTTACCATCATGCCCAGGACCAGAGAATTAATGTATCAGTTTTAAAAGTTATTTAATTTGATATTATCAGAATTGGTTTTAAGATAATTTTATCACAATATTTTAAATCTAAACAGTTAAGAATAATGTATAAATTTAAAAGGAAAAATTAGCATCGACTGTAGCACAACTGCAAGATGACATATACTAATGAAAATAGTGTCTGAGTGTGAAAATAGGAGAACCACAGATTTGATCATGGCAGTGGGTGATGTCAAAGGCAGGGAAAATCCCTAATTTGTGAAGTTGTCTTAAAAATTATTTTTGAGTCAAAATATAGTTTTTTGTGATGAGGTTGAATAATGTTTTTTCTAGAATTATATTTTAGAAGGATCAAATTGGTTGAATTGCATTTGGGCCCCAAAATTTAAATAATATTCTGTAGCCAAGTGGGGAATGATTTTAGAGAGTGTTCATTCTTTTGAGAATGAGTAATTTGGTTTTATGAGTACAAAAAAGGAAAGGAAAAACAAAATTTTGCTTTCTTTGTATAAATGGCAAATTAACACCTTATTGGGTCATTAATGCCAAAGTTTTCACTTGTGAGGTTTAGTAATTCTTTCTTTATTTCCCCAAAATGGTAATTTTTTTTTTAATGTGCTTTCAGGTTTTGACCAGGTTTTCTTTTTTTTGTTGGGGGGTATCTATTTGTCCATAGCTGGGACCCTAACAAGTGCTAAAAAGAGGAAGAAGAGGAAAAGAAGAGGAAGTGAAAAGAAGAGGAAGAAGGGGAGGAAGAAGAAGAAAAGAGGAAGAAAAATAGGGAAAGAGGAGGAAGAAGGAGAAAAGAGAAAAAGAAGAGGAAGGAGAAAGAAAAAGAAGGGGAAAAGAAAAAGAAGAGGAGGAAGAAGGGGAACAGAAAAAGAGGAAGAAGGGAAAAAGAAGAATTGGGAAAAAGAAGAGAAAAAGGAGAAAAAGAAGGAAAAAAGAATGGGAAAAGAATACTTGAAAAAAAGAAGAAGAAAAAGAAAAAGAAAAAGAAAAAGAAAAAGGAGAAAAAGAAGAGAAAAAGGAGAAAAAGAAGAAAAAGAAAAAGGAGAAAAAGAAGAAAAAGAAAAAGGAGAAAAAGAAGAGAAAAAGGAGAAAAAGAAGAAGAGAAAAAGGAGAAAAAGAAGAAGAGAAAAAGGAGAAAAAGAAGAAGAGAAAAAGGAGAAAAAGAAGAAGAGAAAAAGGAGAAAAAGAAGAAGAGAAAAAGAGAAAAAGAAGAAGAGAAAAAGGAGAAAAAGAAGAAGAGAAAAAGGAGAAAAAGAAGAAGAGAAAAAGGAGAAAAAGAAGAAGAGAAAAAGGAGAAGGGAAAAGGAGAAAAAGGAGAAGGGAAAAGGAGAAAAAGGAGAAGGGAAAAGGAGAAAAAGAAGAAGGGAAAAGGAGGAAGAAGGGGAAAGAAGAATTGGAAAAAGAAGAGAAAAAGAAGGGAAAAGGAAGTGGTAAAAAGAAAAAGGGAAAAAGAGGAAGAAGGGGAAAAGAAAAAGAAAAAAGGGAAAAAGAAAAGTAGAAAAAAGGGGAAGAAGAAGAAAAAGAGTAAAAGGGGAAAAGAGGAAGAAGAAGAAAAGAAAAAGAACAGAAGAAAAAGAAAAAGACAATGAAAAAAGAAAGAAAAAGAAAACAAATAACAAGTTGGTTGATTTAATAAAAGCACATAAAAAAAAAAAAAAAAAAAAAAAAAAACCCTCTGCAAAACCGAGTTGATGGCTTCTTGGAAATTGTTTGTACACTTCTTGTTCAGGTCTTCAATGAATTTCATACACGATGGTAAAAATAGCCATGCAACTGATGATGGTGCTTCCGTATAAGTTTTGATAAACCTAAAAGAAAACAAAGAAGTGTTTTAGATTCTAAACATACCCACAAGAAAAAAGAAAACATTTTCAACTGTTTAGTGCAACCATTTTTATTTTTGACTATTTTGATATGATTCGAGCAATTTCTCTTAATGATGTTACTAAAGTATTGGCCGATTGGAAGCTGGAACAAATTGGAAAAATTATCACTACAATTTAGCTTCAGGATTTTCTGACATTCACAGCGCATGTATTTTCAAGCCTTTAAATCACCTAACAATAAAAGTTTGAAAAATATATTGTTTGATAATTTTGGTTCAAATATTTCTGCCTAAGAAAGAAACTGTAAATACTTTGCTGTAAATAAACTCTCGAATCTTTGTTTTACATAGCCTCTGAAAATATAACAGATGAAAACATTACAAGATTTTTGCTTATCATTTAATAGGAAAGAATGTAATTGAATATCGAGTTAAATAAGGAACATGTTTTCACTACTTCTTCAGGCCAATTCATTTGTTTCAGTTTGAGTTTTGTTTAACGGTATATCAACCTCTGTGGATTATTTAATGCCAAAAAGATGGGGTTTTAAAGGATTTTTAATAATGATCGGTTTTAGTGAAAAAGTTGATTTAGTCAGATTTTAATGAAAATTTTGTTTTTATTCTATATTTTAGAAAACTGAAAATGTCTTATAATTTTGTATTCAAAAATGTTTCACTGAGAATAATTTTTTCCCTTAAAAAATTTATGGTAATAATTTTTTTTCTTCAAAAATGTATTATTGGTAATATTTTTCCTTCAAAAGTCTATTTTGATGTATATATTTCAATAAAAGTCTATTTTTATACTTTCATAATGCTTTGACCCCAGTTTGGGGGTTAACTAATTGCCCATAGCTGGGACCCTGGCAGGTGCTACCACTCTGGGTCAGGGTGGACCTGAGAACAGCAGCAATCAAAGAGGAGGTTCCACACTCCTCACAAACTCCCAATTAGAGGCCTTGCTGCCAGATTCAGTTTACTATCATACCCAGAACCGCCAAGTCATTGGTAGGACTGCATTTATAAAAGACAAGACAAAAAAAAGAAAAGAAAAAAGGACTACGTGTAAATATAGCATTTTTTTAAATTCTAGGTTGAGTTGAATATGATTCTTTTAAGGAAAAGGAAAAGTTTTAATTGTTCAATTGAGAATGTTTTGTAAAAAATATAAAATATAAATTACCTTATTAACTTTCTATAATTTTAAATTTGTTAACTTTGTTGAGCTAAAACTCGTGGGTGATCCTGAAAAAATGAAAAGAAAATATATTTAAAAAAGGGCGGCAAAAATCATCAAGAGGAAAAAACAGAAAAGTGAAACAGAAAGAAAGAATAACTGAACAACAGAATGTATTTTCAGAACATATTCAAGAATGATCAGAATCAGAGATATAAATACAATTTCAGACTATAAACTCTACAAAACCTGGCCATTAAATATTTCATGCCATATTGCTATATCTGGTTTTGGTTCTCCTGCTATTCATCTCAAGGTCCTTGACAAAATTCAAAGAAGAATCTGCAATGTAATCGATCCTGACTTGGCATCTCGAGTTCAGTCACTTTCTCACCAATGTGATACGGTCCCCACACCCAACTTTTTTTTTTTTTACAAATATTTCCATGGCATCTTCTCTGACAAGCTTTTATCCCTTATGTCCAACCACATGAATTTATGCGTGCTACTAATTTGGCATCTAGGTCCCATTGTTTTACCATTGAAATAGATGTAACTGCCTCTTCTACTCTATCAGTTTCTTTTCTTGCACTTCCCACTTGTAGAACTCCTTTCCATTCACTTGCTTCCCCAATTGCTACAATTTTGAAAATTTTAAATGCAACGTCAATTGCCATCTTCTATTTCCTTGAATATCACCTATCTTTAATCTTTTTCTATGACAATCCCTGTACCCTGCTTTTTCTCACATTGTTATCCCTGCGCACTAGTGGCATTCCTGCCTTGATTGGAGTGGAATGATAAAAAAAACAAAAAAAAAAACAGTCACGTCTTATTAATATTCTAATTACACCCTTGTACAAATTAATGGAAACAAAATGAATGTCTTCCCAGGATCTTTCACACGTTCCTTGATTACGTATATGTTGTCTCTCGGTGTTGTTTTTCTCTTCCGACTGTATTTTCCTTTATGTCTTGGACTGATGGATCCAGTTTTTTTCTTCACCTTGATGAGCAACAATATCTGCAATTTCTCTGTAAGGCTTGCCAGTGTGTTCATGCAGTGTTCTGATTTTCGTATACTTTCTTTGAGTAATGATCATCACAAACAATAGTGTCCGGGCATGATAAAAATCTGATGCAATCACAGATAACACAATATTTTCCAAAGCCAAACAAATTTCATGATAGAAATTACTGGACACCATTGCAAATGACCCAATCTGAGGAAAAAATGACCCAATCTGAGGAAAAAAAAGATATTGATTACACTTTGTCACACCAGTGGGTCGAAAACTGACCATATGGTGAAAAAAGTAAAATAAAGCAGTTTTTTTCAATTAATTTTCACCACAGGGGTGTATCTCTAGAGCAAAAAATAGAGAGAGAGAGAGACTACTCTGTATATTTTTTTTCAAAATATCAAAAAGGAAAAATAAAAAATAAAAAAAAGAAGAAATCAACCTGAAAGAATAAAATATTTAAAAACAACTTTGAAACATTTTGGTTTACGTTAGAATTTTACACTTGGGCCAGAGGTTAATACAGTGAGACGCTGATACAACGGTCATACTGTCAGTAAAGTGCCATACAGTGATCATGTCTCGAAAAAGACATGACTGACATGGCAGAAGATTTTTACGCATTCGGTTGCCATTACTTTCTGTGATAAGTAGTACTATAGGGTTTTCAAATACACAATTAAAAGTATAATAGCTGTATCATTTTGCCCTTGAATATTTCTTTTCTTATATATTGTCTTAAGCGTTTTTATAGGATAAACAAAAATAAAAAACATATCCTGTTTATTTCTATGGGCAGAAAAAGAAACAGAGATCATTACACTGATGTTGAGTCAGTCAAATTGTAATGTGTTTAAATTTAATTCTAAATGGCACAAAATTCATAATTTTTTTCTTTAGCTATAAATCAATGATGCATCTTAAAATGTAGAGGAAAATTTATTGAGTTACTTTCTCTTTTCCTGTCAATAATTCTCATTCAAATTGGCCGAACCCTCTTGAAACAAAAACCCGTCATAAAATTTCTGTATTTGGTAAGAAAATGTTGCAGACATTTACAGAAGGTTAGTGAATACTTACAGGAATTTTGAACTGAACCCTTTATTACAATCAGTGGGGTGCATTATTCTCGTTCCTTTGTGCAAAACCTCTTTTGGTAGTCATGACTTTAACCCAACTCTAAGTTACTTGTTCACCACTGCTGTAGCCTAGTATTGAACTCACAACTCTTTAGGTCAAGTCACTGAAACTAACCAACATCTGTATCCACTGTGCCACGTGTCCTTAAGAACAAGACCAATTGAATTTCTGGAACTTATAAATCTATTTTTAGTAATCATTTTTTTTTTTTACCAGAGTTCATATTGCAATTTTTTGATGTTAATGGTTTTCTCTAGTATTTTTTATCAGAACTCCTCATATTGGTAAAAAAAATAAAAATGGTTACTGAACATTAAGTTTATAAGTCTCAGAAATTTAGTTGGTTTTGTCCTTAAGGACTTATGGCCCAGTGGAAATAGATGTTGGTTAATTCCAGTGACTTGACCCAAAGAGTTATGAGTTCAATACCAAACTACAGCAGTGGTGAACAAGTAACTTAAAGTTCGGTTAGAGGGAGATAACTCATGACTATCGAAAAAGGTTTGCACAAAGGAATAAGAATGATATACCCTAGTGATTGTAATAAAGGATTTGGTTCAAAATTTTGAAGGCAGGAGTGTACAAATGGCAACAAAGATGAGGACAATAGTTAGAATAATGTAGGAACTCGGCTTATCAATTAACAATTCCGAGACATGGATAATTCATTATCATAACTTTGACAACAAAGTTAAATAAGCATCATATAATTACCTCCCTCCTAGGGTTGAATTTTTTTTCTTTCTAATCATTTCACCCCAAAGCAAGGCAGAACTGCCACTGACACGCAGAGAGGTGAACGATATGAGAGGTGAACGATAAGAAAGAGGAACAAGTTACAGCAGTGTCAGAGAATGTGTAAGAGAAGGAGGACGACACTGGTTTGAAGAGGGATGCATGAGAGTCGAGTGGGAAAGAAGGAAAACATGATACAAAGGTTGTCAGGGAAAGGATGCGAGTCAAGGAGATAAGAGATGGCAATTGTCATTGCATTTAAATTCTTGGAGATTGTAGCTTTCAGGGAAGCAAGTATACAGAAGGGAATTTCACAAGCGGGAAGTGCGAGCAAAGAAGCTGATAGAGTAGAAGTTGCGGTAATATTTTATTGATTTCACTGTAAAAGTGTGGGACCTAGCTGCCAGTCTAGTAGCTCAACTAAATGCTATGTTTATGACTTTTCGTTCATTATACACTTTGGCCTTCTTCAGGTGATAGGAATTCTGAACTAAACCCTTTATATATTAATATTTCTGAGATGAGGTTCAGACTATTGTCCTCATCTTTACGGCCATGTTTACAACGTTTCAGTTGCTGTAAGCTTCGGAGTTCTTCATGACAATCATAATAAAGAGTTCGGTTTGAAATTTCCAGCATCTCAAGAAGGCTGGAGCGTACAACGGCCAAAATGCTATAAACATGGCAGTACAGAGGAGGACAATAGTCTGAACAATGTAAACAGTATAAATAGTACCTCGTCTCAGAAGTAGATATATAAAGGGTTCAGTTCAGAATTCCTAGCACCTGAAGAAGACCAGAAGCTACAACAGCCGAAACATTGTAAACATGGCAGTACAGATGAGGACAATAGTCGATTTAAATAGCATACAATTTAAATTGTTTGGCATTTCTAACCAGTGTTGAGTGAATTCTTAACTTTTTCATTTTCATCCCAAAAGTAATATACATTTTCATCTGTAGAGTTCATTTTATTACTGTGCAAAATAGTTCCGAATGTATTGACAATATAATCTTGAGGCACTGACAATTGAACTCATTAATAATAGTATAATGCAACAGAAACATGTCTCTTCGTTGCTTCCTCAGATCAGAATACAGGTAAGAGTTTATTTGTATGATAAAAAAGAAACTAAAAAAAAACTTTGTTTACCTTATCGATGAATTCTGACAAGTCCCTTCGCATAGCATAGGCATCTTCTCCATCAGCATAATATTTGGGTTCCACTTCACTGATCCTGAACAAAAAAAACAGTGTACTTTACAAATCAACTTCCCTGAGATATATCGCTACATTTCTCATCAACAGTTTTGATGAGGAAAGATCAATTTGTAAAGTAAAAAATTCTAATTTATCTTTTAACAAATATTTTTATCTAATTAATATTTGACAAAAATTATCTGGCCAAAAGAAAGTTATTTCAAAATATCTGTTTTTTTATTCTGAACGAAAAAAAAAAAAAAAAAAAAAAAAAAAAAAAAAAAAGAAATGTAATTTTCAGGAAAAAATAAACACTCTAATAAAAGATTTAATTTTTAAAATTTTCTGTTTTGTGATTTATGAAAAATTGAAAAAGTCTTCAAGCAAAAGCAATGTGAAAAGAAACTTGGTGTCAGACTTAAAATTCACAAAATTCATTTAAATTGTCTGTGCAGTAAAAATATGTAACCACATAATAGTAAAACATTATCTAGGCGGCAACAACATTGCACACGAATATCTTACAATTATGTTGCAACTATTTCTGTTACACTCTGTACTTTCTTATTTTTAAAGTCAAGTTATTGCTTGTTTCACTCTTAGAAAGACTTTAAGATGAGAACAGGTTAAAGGGTAAACTCACGAGAATTTTAATGTATTTGTGTAAAGATGAAGGGCAGCTCGATTACTTTTCCTGACATGGAGACTCACATATTTGGCATTGAAACACTCAACCATTGCCCGAGACGCCTGATCCATCAATTTCTGAGCTAAACCCAAACGTCTGTATGACCTTTTTACTGCCTTTTAAAATAAAAAGTCAAATATATAATAAAATTAGAAAATTCAAATCAAAAATTTTATTACTGGAAACATCTTTTTATAAAGATTATACGAAAGGACTAAATATTTTCAGCAAGTGCATTGGTTCATTTATTCTAAGCATTGATTTAATCTCACGAGTGGCTGTTACTTTTTCCACCTTAATTTTTTTTCATCATGCAAATGATAAAAAGAATAATGTTGAAGGTTTAGTATTATTGAGAAACTGTGAGGTAATTTTTTTTTTAAAAAGTCGGTATTAATTTAATTAATTTAACTGGAGTAGATAGACTAAACTATCGCCCGGTTCACACTCCACCCACGTCTATTGAACAGGTGAAGAGGCTCATCCCTTGTTCCCTGTTTAGGATGTGGTTTCCGGCTTTCGCTTTTCCAATCTTTTCACTCCTATGTAGCCCCCTGCACATCAGTGGTGTTACCGCTTTGCTCGGGGTGATATGATTAAAAAAAAAATTACCTTAGTAAAGCAGTAAAACCACTAACGTACAAGGGGTTATGGAGAGAGGGAGAATTAGGAATAGAAACATTAATAGTGAACAGAAATTGAAATTAGTTATCAAGACAGTGATTGACACTGCATTTAAAATGTTGCAGATTAAAATGGACTGGAAAGCATGGAGTCAGAAGAGAGTTCCACTAATGAGAAGCGCCAAGAAAAAACTGCTCAACTGTAAATTGAGGAGATCTTGAAACCAGTCTGATATTGTTCTTAAATTCATATAAAAGGTACCAAAGTGAAGAGCTTCTGCCAACAATTAACATATTTTTAAGAATTTTAACCCATTAAATTAAAAAATCAACAAGTTCATGCGAGCCTATCAGAACGAGAGGTTAAACTTTGCAGCTTCCCAGTGACCCCACAATTTTACTAGTTTTACAAAAATCCTTTAACTATTTTGATAGTTTCAACTTAGTGTATTGTATCTAGATATATTAAGGATTATGGCCAAATCAGACTGAAACACAGGTTCCCTTATCATCACCAAAGTTAAGCAATGCTGAACCTGATCAGTACCTAGAAGGGTGACTACTTGGAAATACCAGGTGCTGTAAACATGGATCAAATAATCACTTGGAATTGTTAATCAGAGAACCAAGTTCCAGTTAAGTCTGTGAAATTCGCTTATATTCAAATACCCATAGGAAAAGAATGAATCCATCTCTTCGTCCATGAGCTGAGTTAAAATTAAAAGTTAATTACTAAGACCTGTACTTCTAAATCATTGTTATTTAAAAAAACCCAAAAAACTTTGACTTTAAAAAGTTTTCTGGCTTTAAATAACCTGTAAAGAGTTGATAAGCTGTGGAAGCAATTTAGAGGAAGAATTTAAATCTGTATTGATGGGTAATGACAAAACTTATTAATTTACAAATCAAATCCTTTGAGATATATCTTTATATTTCTCAGAGACAATTTTGCTGTAAAAGGTCCTAATTTGTCTTTTAACAAACACTTATCTAATATTGAATGAAAATTATCTGACCCCCAAAAGATTATTTAAAAATATCTGGTGGTTTATTCTGAATAAGAAAATGAAAAGCTAATTTTTTTTTATAATCATATCGCCCCAGCAAAGGCATTTTACTGTTACTGTTTTGCAGGGGGTTACAATCGGAGGAAAGTTATAAGAAGGGGTGACAGGTTATAGGGGGTGACAGGAAGTGGGTAAGAGAAGGATGACTGTGGCCATAAAGTGAGTGATCAATTTATATATTGATTGTAATATAAAATTGATCCCCCACTTTATATTTACATAAGAATTTTTTGACTGTTGATAAGCCATAGAAAACGAATCAATCAGTCGATGAAATACTGATTAGCTACACATGCATGTCTTTTAGATTTATTTACATTCTCTGGAATATAAATGTATAGAAATTTTTTTTTTTTATAATCAGATCGCCCCAAGCAAGGCATTTCACTGCCACTGTTTTGCAGGGGCTTACATAGTAAAAAAGTTAGGAGAAAGAGTGACACATTATAGGGGGTGTCAGGAAGTGGGTAAGAGAAGGATGACAATACTCATGAGAGTGGAGTGGATGGAGAAAGGAGCATGAGAAATATGAAAAAGAAAAAAAGATGTATGTAATTTTCAAGAAAAATTAAACACTTTAATTTCGTTTTTTTAATTTTCAGTTTTGTGATTTATGAAAAATACTCAACAAAGTGTTAAAATAGTTGAGTTTTCATTCACGACGTAATATTCCAAGAAGCGGGTGTTGAAAGGTTATTCCAGTTGCAATTCAAAGAGTAAAATAGAGAGAAAATTAACAGGCAAGAGCTCATTTGCATTCTAGTAAATCTATCATTGCAACAACAGAAAAGTGTAAAATCAATTCATTGATGATATAACGGATGGCAATTCACAATAAACGAATAATAAAAACAAAAAACATAAATGAAAACATGCCTTACTTACGTTCATCAAAAGCTTTTTATTTGAAATATTTTTTTTTAAATAAAAAGGAACAGAGGTCCAAAAACAAGAAGAGAACTTCTTAAAAGAAAGTTAAGATTATTTAATAGTTCAGATAAAAATACAAATATAAGGATAATGTCAAAAAAAAAGATTTAAATGACGAGTTTGAGTTTTGTTTAACGGCATATCAACACCTCTGTGGGTTATTTAATGCCAAAAGGTGGGGTTTTAAGGGTTTTTTTAAAATGTTTGGTTATAGTGAGAATGTTGATTTAGTCAGATTTTAAAATCTTTTTGTTTTTATTCTTTTTTATTTTAGAAAACTGAAAATGTAGTTTAGTTTTGTATTCAAAAAGGTTTTGCTGAGAATAATTTTTTCTTTAAAAAATGTGTTGCGGTAATAATTTTTTCTTCAAAAAGGCATATATTTCAATAAAAGTGTATTTTTATACTTTCATAGTGCTTTGACCCCAGTTTGGGGGTTAACTATTTGCCCATAGCTGGGACCCCAACAGGTGCTGCCACTCCGGGTCAGGGTGGACCTGGAAACAACAGCAATTAAGAGATGGTTCCAGGCTCCTCACAACCTCTCAATTAGAGGCCTTGCTGCAGGATGCAGTTTACGTTCATACCCACGACCAATTTAAATGACAAAGAGATTAAATTAAAATATAAAATACATTTGACAATTTGTAGATTTCAATATTTTTGATTCACTGGGACCAATGAAGCAAAGTTGACTGACAGAGAATAACAAAAATATATTATCAAACACAAGGACGTCGTTAACAGATTGCGTCACATTTACCAAGTTTTTTTTTTTTTTTTTTTAATTTTTATGCTAACTTTTTTTAATGAACAATGTTGGAGCAGTCTATATTTCTGTAAATGAACCATTTTAATTATTTACACTATTTACGCTGTTCGGACTGTTATCTTCATTCTTGTTGCCATAATTATGTTTTGACTGTTGTATGTTCTGACCTTCTTCTGATTGGAGTTTCAAACTGAACCCTTTGTTTCATTCACTGGGATAAATTATTCTAGTTCTCCGTGCCATGCTTCTTCCGGATACCACAGTACCAGGTATCTCTCGTTAAAACTCAACTCTAAGTTTTTGTTCCCCTCTGCTGTAGCCAGGTACTGAACTCACAACTCACAACCAATGCTTTTATCCAATGGGCCATTTGTCCCTGATTGGTTGTACAGATTAAGAAGAACACTGTATATCTCAGATGTAAAATTATAAATTCAACATGAGATACCGTCAATATTGGTGAATAGGTGTGTGACTCTTGGGATTTTCTCCAAAAATAGATTATTATTGTTTTTGCAAGCATCCTGTCCCCTCTTAGGTGGGTACACATGTACATCATAAGTGCATCTGGGAGAATTGCCTGTTTACATCTTGGGAGCAGATCTGCAGCTGGTGCTTAGGTGATCTTTCAGGAGGTCACTCCCCTGAAGCATCTGGTGTGGTAATCAGTACAAAGCCTATTCTGCTTTTGTCATCTAAGGGGTGGGGGGTCACATATTACAATAGAAGTTTATAGGTAATTCACTTAAATTTATACTATAATATACGATACCCAAAATGCAAAAAAGAGCATTTTTACACTTTTTATAATTTCTAGATATGTATATACATAGATGTGTGCTGCAGTGCAATGGATTTTGGCTCGGAATGAGAAATCGAAGAGCTGAGTTTGAATCCCAGTTGAATTCGAAGCATTCACTGATGCGCAAATACTCTTGAAAAATGTATTACTTTGTTGCTTCTCCCTCCAGCTATGGGTTAAAGAGCAAAGATTGGATTATATAGCCTTGATTGGTAACCAGTCTACTACAGAAAAATCTTCTGCTCAGTCATGCCTTTTTTGAGACATGATTGCCCAAATGTGTATCACATATGGTACTTAACTGACTGATTAACTTTTGGATCAATTTCAAAGTAAAACATAAAATATTAAGATGAAAATGCCAGGATTTAAAAACCTTAGCTGAAGAAATTCTAAAAGAATTCATATGAAAACTGCAATGTATACCTACCAATGACGTGATGTGTCCATGGGGAACTGAGTCCTCGGGGTCTTCCTCCCTGCAAATAGAAGAACCTCTGTCACTGGAAGTATAAAACGAAATATGTCATTGGATATGAAGGACAACACAGCTGAAGATGAGTGTCTGGTTAGAATCATTACTTAGGCACCGAGTAACTCACGTGTTGTTACAAAATTAACCAAAATAGTTTTGCTTATTGTAAACATCTGAATAAAACTGGTAAAAGAAAATAAAAACGATAAAAATTCAAATAGAATGACCAGGTTGAAAATGATATTGAAAATATAAAACAGTTGAAACTGCGGACAACTGAAGAAGTTATAAATACTATAGAAGTTAATATTATTAATTTAAGTTAAAGATGCAGTTTTTAAAATTTGAACATTGAAGTTAAAACAGTATAAAGTCAGCGAAATACCCTATTTTTCAGCTTTTTTTTTTTTTTTTTTTTTAATTTTATAATCATATCACCAAAAGCAAGGCAGTTTACTGCCACTGGTGCACAGGGGGTTACATAGTAGGAAAGTTATGAGAAAGAGTGACAGGTTATAGGGGGTGTCAGGAAGTGGATAAGAGAAGGATGAGAATACTAATGAGTGTGGAGTGGACAGAGAAAGGAACACGAGAAAATGATGGCTGTGGCCAGAAAGTGCGGGATCAGTTTATATATTGATTGTAATGTAGAATTGATCCCTCACTTTATATCCACATTATAATAGTATAGAATTTTTTTTTTATAATCATATCGCCCCAAGCAAGGTATTTTACTGCCACTGATGTGCAGTGGGTTACATAGGAGTAAAGTTATGAGAAAGAGTGACAAGTTACAGGGGGTGTCAGGAAGTGGGTAAGAGAAGGATGAGAATACTGATGAGAGTGAAGTGGGCAGAAAAAGGAGCATGAGAGAGAGAGAGAGAGGATGCAGGTTAGTGAGATAGTTGATGACTATTGACTTTACATTTAAATTCTTGGAAATTGTAGCTGTTGGGAAAGCAAGTAAACAGAAGGGAATTCCACATGTAGAAAGTGCGAGAAAAGAAGCTGTTAGAGTAGAAGTTGTGCTTACATTTTATTGGTTTCACAGTAAAAGGATGGGACTTAGTTGCTAATCTAGTAGATCAAGTAAATTCATACATAGGGGGTACCAGTGAGCTAAGTTTATCGGAGTAGAAGCCGTGAAAGTATTTGTAAGAGACACAGGGAAGCCACATTATGCCGGTGAGAAAGTGACTGCATCTGAGCTACCAAGTCGGGTCGGGATTGATCATTTTACAGATTCTCTGTTGAATTTTTTCAAGGACCCCTAGGTGGATAGCAGGGGCACCCGACCAGATATGGCAGCAGTATTCAATGCACAGGCGGATACAAGTACTTTTGTGAAATCCATTCAGGGATTCAATTAGGATTGAAAAGTTCATCATGATAGTGATAATTTTCAAATAAAGTTTTATTTGATAAATAGTTTAAATCCTTCGGCTCTCCATAAAATCAAAGGTTCCATTTAAGCCTTTCACTGAAATTTAAATTTTGCCTGCAGGATAGGTTTTCAGCTAATCTGGTTATATTGATGGATTAGAAAAGTAAATAGTACCATTATATGACTTATCAATGAATTATTGTGGCATTTTTAATATTTTAAACCTGAAATGTTTCATTGGAGCTAGTTTAAATTTGTATTATAAATGTAAATTCGTATTATCCTTATTTTCTTTCTTTTTTTTATCAATTCACCCCAAGCACGACAATAATACCACTAAGACACAAGGGAGTGATAGAGAAGTAAAAAAAAACTTTAGAAAGAAACAGAAATCCAATAATATGAATTTGTAAGTTTTGTGGAACCTGGATTCTACATTTTATGGATCACATCTAATTTTCATTGTTATTTAACAACGTACTGAGCAAACAACAAATATTAAAATGGTATTTTATATATTTTTCATGTGTAAGTTTGAAAGTTGAGCAAACTAAACACTTTTAGGCTCCAAGCTAAAAAATACAACAGACCTTCTTTTTTTTTTTTTAATCATTTCACCCCAAGCAAGGCATTCTATTGCCACTATAGCGCAGGGGGTTACACAGGGGAATGTGGTGAGAGAATTAGATATAGAAAATGTCAGAAGGAGGGTGACAGACGAGTAAGGAGGTACATAGGAAGAGTGAGAGAATGGGTGCAAGTTAGTGTGTTAGGAGGTGTCTATTGACCTTACATTTAAACTCTTGGAGATTGTAGCTGTCGGGGAAGCAAGTATTTTCTGATTGTTTAATAAATACCAAGGTCATGTTTTAAACTTACGCATAAGTGTTCAAACCAGAGAATCGCCAAAATTAAGGAAACATGTTATTGAGCCTATCATGTGATCAACAAGTAAATAAATAAGGTTCACTAGAATGTTTTCACAAATGAGAATCACGTTGCCAAATGAATCTAAGACGCACAATTATCTGAAGTTTCAAGTAACTTTTAACATAAAATAACTTTCATAATTCACTCACTCAAATCATACGGAATTTCACTTTCCACACAGAAGTTCTCAACTACAGAACATAATTTAATCCAGAATTTGTCTAAACATATATTATTACTCTTTGACAATGTTACTGCCAAAGAAAGACGACTGTAGTGCAACTATGTTATCCTAATTTACACTGGAAAATATATATTTCACAAACACTGTTTAATTACCTCATAAACAGAATTATTCTTTCACTGTCTCTGTGAAACTTGTATCACCACAACTACAACAAATATTTCTTCAAGTAAACTCATACACTACATCTCCAAACACCAAAAATAAAGCATTTACACACATAATTAAATGGACAAACATCACAAAAAGTTTACTCACAAATCTTGACTCATTTCAGCAAAATGCATTGTATATTTTATGCTACATAAATCAAAATATCGTTTCTTATTCAAAACATTTTTGGATTATTTCTCCTTGATGTTTGTTTTGCATTTGGTTGAAGAATCAAAATTTAAATGAAGAGGATAAATAATTTAAACACGCAGCCTAATTCAGCCCACAATTGATTGTGACACGATAACTAGATATATGTATTTTATTATAATAGATTAAAATAGAAAATAGTTTAGAAAACATGTCTCACAAAAGTGAAAAAGAAGAGAAAAATAAATAAATAAACACTTTTTCTTTTTGAGGAAAATTGACTCAGTGATAAAGTTCAGCGGTCAAAGGCTGTTCTTACTGTATCTTGACCTCACATCAAGCCTTTTCCTGCGGAAGCCTTATTAAGATAAACAAAAAAAAGATAACTGAAATTTCAGACTTACAGAGCATTTCCGGATTTCCTTGTTCCGGTCGATTTTTAGATAAATTCAGGTGTTTTTTCCGAGTTGGGCAGTTAAGTTAAAGACGAGAGAAGTGAAAGGAGTCAGCCGGGTGCGAGCTTGAAGGAAGTATCTCTCCTCGTCTTGTCTTCGTCCAGTTTGGGTTTGTTGATCTCCATTAATTGGAGTTAGAGCTGCGTGTCACATTCGCCTGCCCCAGCAGACAAAGCTAACTCTAAACGAATAAAGCCTTCTTTTCCACTCATCCAAAATCTTGGAAGTTCGTTCCTTACAGTCAATCTTGTACCCCCAGCTGTCCGGCCGACATTTTCTACAAATTCCCGGCAACAACACAGCGTGGAGAACGGCCGCCGGAGGAAATTGTTCGGGACGGCCATTGGGGTATTACATGATTTATCATTTTCAAATTAGTGACTATCCCACTTGAAGTTTCGACAGAGACGTTAGAAATATGGGGTTAAAATAGAATTTAGACGAAATTGTAAACCTAAACTTAAATAGGAAACATGGGATAAACCTCTTCTCCTGTTCAAAAAACTGGAATCGAGTGTGAACTGGACGATAGGTGAACCTATTTACTTGTATTGAAAAATAATATAGTTAAAAATTTCAGTGTTTGGCCGAAACATTAGCAGTATAGAGTTGAAATAGAATTTAGAAGGAATTGTAAACTCAATCCTGAATAGGAAACAAGGGATAAACCTCTACTCCTGTTCAAAAGACCAGTATGGAGTGTGAACCTATCTACTCGTATTGAAAGAAAAAATAAAATAGTAAAAATTTCAGTGTTTGGGTCGAAACGTTAGAAGTATAGAGTTGAAATAGAATTTAGAAGGAACCGGAAACTTAATCCTAAACAAGAGACAAATAAAACAACACATGTTGATGTTTTACGTTAGTGAAGCTTAGTAATTGTTAAATGATATTGGTTGTCAAACTAGACGAGTACTGTTTTTTCCAGCTTATACGATGCTGTAGATGGAAGAGGCACCCTAATATTACAAAGAAATTTCTAAGAAATAAAAAAAAGTTATTCTCATACAACATATTTACTGAGCGTTCCTCACATACTAGCACCACATATTGTTTGCATTAATCACTCATGCAATTTTGTTTGGATGGCAATGACATACTGGTTGGTAGTAAATATACTATACATCTTTCATTGCTCAAGGGTTGTTTTATTTTCATAAAAATGAATCAAGAAATTTAAAAATATACACATAAAAATATAAAACGATCAAATAAATTTTATTCATCCTCAAATCCCCAAAACTCGTCATTGCTGGATTTATGTAAAAGCTCTAAACTATCATCTGCAGAGTCATCACGACTGTCCGTCATGTACAATAAATGATCATCACTACCGTCCAGGTCATGGTGGTAACTGATACATTCGTCTTGAAAGACGCACACATATTACTCAGGATAGTTTTTAGAAAAAAAGTGAGTCTTATAAGCCAGAAAATATGGTACTCTAATTTTATTTAAACTATTTATATTTAAACACTTGTTCTCATCTTTGTTGATATTTGTATAACCAACAGGGGATTTTTGGTGATAATATCTTCAGATATGAGTGGTCACTCATATCTGAAGATTCCTGTCTACAAGAGCAACTAGAAAAATCTTCATTACAGACGCCTGCTCAGGAACCCTTGTGTTTGTACAACACCCCCCAGAGCCCCCTGCGGTTTACACCGCAACTATGGTGAGCAGACTTTAGTTACAGTTTCTGGGAGAAAGTGCGTTATTTAGCAAGGACAACAGTCTAAACAAAGCCAGAATGCTCAAACCCTCGGTCACGATGACTTGTGCCTTTGAGCTAGCACAATCAACAACTCTTCAAAGGAAGCTGTCTACCCAATTTCCCTCACAAGGCTTGGGTCAACCTGTAGTATGGTGTTCAGGCACTTTCCAAAGGTGCCACACTCTGAGATCACCTTCTTCAAAGTGATAGCATCCTGACAAATCGACCCTGGTGAGACTCGAAGATGGGTTTCATGGTCAGAAAACAAATGTTCTAATCACTTAGCCAAGTGCCCATAACCAAATCAATATAGACCACATGTATTTACGCATGCTACTGGATTGAGATCAAGGTTCCACCCTTTTAGTAACGGAATAGTTAAATGTCAACAGTTTCTTTTCTTGCACTTCCCGTTTGTGGAACTCCCTTCCGTTTGTTTTCTTCCTTGATTGCTATGATCTCCAAAAATTTAAATGCAATGTCAAATTGCCATTTTCTATCTCCTTGATGCCGATCCTTCTCTTATCTTTTTTCGACATTCCTTGTACCCTGTTTTTTTTCTCTCCCTGTAACCTCCTGTGATGGAAGAAAAATATTTTATTCAAAGTAATTGAAGGCTTAAAATATGCCATTTAAGAAACAACGATGGAATTTTCATTTTTTAAAAATTACGTCCTGTAGATGGCGTCCTTCTGTATGAATGCATTTTTGAAATCTTGTGTTGAGATTCCTCATTGACCGCTGCAACATCTCAGCTGGGATACTGTGAATTTCATCCTGAATTGTTTTAACTCATCCAGAGTTCTTGGTTGAGTCGTGTACACTTTACTCTTTACTCTTTAGCCCCACAAGAAAAAAATCATAAACGAACAAATAAACAATTCACGGTTTTTTTTAGGGGGGGTTACTCTGTATATGCTATTACAGAAGAAATGTTTCAGCCAAGGAACTTCTGGTCAACATCAAGTGTCCGTTGTTTGGTTGATATGGGATATTAGTTATTGCTTGTTCCTGCTAAATCTGCCCTTCCCTCACTGATTCAGAGATTGAACTCATGACCACGAGACAACAATAAACATGTTTAACTGACTCCTATATCCAATGCCATTCTGAAATGATACAGTTTTGGAGCCTTTTATATTCAATATCCGATGCTATCAACATTAGGTTATCATGACAAGCTAAAAATATGAAAATGGCATTATATAGAAACCAAACATAACTAATATTCAATGATACGAAAATGAAGTAATCCTTGTTTTTGTTTGTTTGTTTTGAGGTTTAATGACCTATCAATCCTTATGGGATCATTTAAGGTCATAACCAATTTGGGTAAGGTTATTTTATTTTTTTTACAACATTTTTCTTTTCGAGTATCAAGATTCATTGGGATTTGTTTTTAAGAGCCAAGTCCTACCCTTGTTATTTAACCCATAACTGGAGGGACTGGACGGATTAATACCTTTCCCAAGGGTACCAGTGCTTAAGTGAATGCAGGGTATTCAACTGCAATTTGAACTCGGCTCACTGATTTTTCTTTCCGAGCTGATATCCACTGCACCACAACGCACATCCATCACTATATGCTAACAGCACCTGGTATTCCCATCTAAGTACTGACCAGGCTCAACGTTGCTTAACTTTGATGATTGAGTGAGAACTGGTGTATTCAACGTGATAGGCCGTAATCCTTGTAACCTATATCAATAGCATTATTCAATAACATTATCAATATTGTTATGATAATTATTGTTGTAAGCACGTCTGTTCTGCTGGCTAAAAACAACATTGATAATGTTGATGATGATATTGATTGCAAGTCCTATGAGGGAATTCTGGGAGCAAACGGATCAAGTGCAAGTTTTTGAATAAAACAGCTGTTGAATTTACGACATCGTATGCTAGCTTTGTGTTGCTTCAGTTTTTGGTTTCCAGTCTCATATGATTTATCTCCCCCCCCCTCAGCCTCAGGGAAGAAGCCTTATTAATAGGATTAGTCTGCGGATAAAGATTAATAAAAGGAGGTATGCAGTATATATATATATATCATATAGATCTACCTTTCACCACATGTTCAAATTACAGACATTTTGATTGGAAATAAGTGGTGCTTTGTAAATCTATTGAAAATCCAACACTGAATTCAGCTCACAACAGTCAGTTAAGTGCCATACGTGATACATGCTTGGGCAATCATGTCTCGAAAGAAACATGACTGACTGGGCAGTAGGTTGCCATTACATTCTGCAGTAGAATGGCTGCTGACTACGGCTATAGAACCCAATCTGTCCTGTTATTTAACTGGAGGGAAGAGACAGATTAATACCTTTCCCAACGGTATTTGTACGAAAGTGAATGCAATGATACCGCTCACAACAGTCTGCCAGAAACATACATTGGCCACAAATGACATTAAAGGGAGATAACTAGTGTTACTTCTTTTCACCAAAATGCCATATGTTATGGCTCTTTAGAAATTTATCTTCTTTAAGATCATTGAATTGTTATCATTCCTTACGGAAAAACAAGAGTGGAATAGATTCCTATTGCCTCCTCCATGGTTTTGAATTTTTTCTAGACTGGTTGCCACCCAAATTAAAGTATAAAGTCTACACTCCTATTTAATCCATATCTGGAGGGAGAATTGGTTTCATGCCTTTCTCAAAGGTATTAATACAAAAGTGAACAAAACAGATAAGGATGAAACTTTAAATCAGCTCAGTGGTTTCATTCTCAAACCAACAATCATCATTATATCTAGCTAAACTTATTTATAAATGGAACTTTGTGTGTGTGTCCTCGTTACCTATAGACTCCGAAACGGCTGAACCGATTTTCTTGAAAATTTACACAGTTGTACTATAAGCTTCTGAGAGTGTTCTTAGCTAAGTTTTGTGTCGAGGTACCCTGGATAAATATCGGAAATCGATAATAGAAAAAAATCGGGTGATAGAAGGAGTGGTCTGATTTTAATCAAATTTGATAGACAAAGACATAAGAAACGATATTCAGAAGTTTCAAGGTTGCAGTTCTTACAATATTGCAGAAAATCAATAATATATATATATATATATATAAAAGCTTTCATTACACTTGAGCAACGCCGGGCTATACTGCTAGTATTGGTTAAAAATAAAAATCATTGTGAAGATACTTAAAAAATTTCTTGTATATTTTCATTGTAAAACTCAGACTTGTGTTATTAGTAACTGCGAGTTCAATCCCTAGGCCTGGTAGTGTGTACTTGAAGTTTGTAGAAACAGAGGAATCAGTACTAAAAATAAGAACTAGTATCCCAAGACATGGGCAGTTGAACGAAAACTGCCTAACCCTGTAGATTAAATAAAGAGTTCAGTTTGGAATTCCTTGTCAGTTACTGGGTTGATATACACTTGATGATGTGGGCGTGCATTGGGCTGAAGTGGATATCAGCTTGGAATGAGGAATCGGTGAACCGAGTTCAAATTCCAGCTGAATTCGTTGCATTTACTTACGTGTAAATACTCTTAGTAAAGGTATGAATCCGTTTCTTCATCCAGCTATGGGTTAAATGGCAGGGCAGACTTGGCTGTATAGCCTTGGTTGGCAACCAGTCTACCACAGAACGTAATGGTAACCTACTGCAGGAAAATATTCTGCCTAGTCAGTCATGTCTCTTCAAGACTTGATCACTGAAGCCTGTGATAACATGGGGACAATAGTTTCACCCTCAAGGAAGGCGGTATTGCCATTGGTGCGCAGAGGGCTATCTAAGAGAAGAGCAAATGTTTAAGTAGGAGGAGAGTAAAGAGAAAGATGAACTGGTTACGGAGGTTTTAGAGAAACACCAAGAGAAAAATGGAAATACCAGTGTGAAGACAGTTGCGGGGGTAGAGTGAGAAAGGAAAAGAATAAAATACATGGGGTGATGAGGGAAGGACTGGAGTCAAGTGGACAAGTGATGGGAATTGATATTGCATTTAAATTCTTGAAGATTGTAGCCATCAGGGAAGCAAGTATACAGAAGAGAGTTCCATATGCAGGAAGTGCAAGAAAGGAAGCTGCTGGAGTAGAAGTAGCAGCTACATTTGGTAGACTCAACTGTAAAAGGGTTGGACCTTGTTGCCAGTCTCGTTGCTCAAGTAAATTCTTGTGGAGGGGGTAACTAGAGAGCTAAGCTCATCAGAGCAGAAGCCATGAAAATATTTGTAGAATAGTCAAAGGATAGCCACATTCAACCAGTGAGAAAGTGGCTGGAGTTGAGCTGCCAGGTCGGGGCCGATCACATTACAGATTCTCCTTTAGAACCTTGAGATGAATAGCAGGGGCGCCTGACCAGATATGACAACAGTATTTAATGTTCGGTTCGAGGGTTGATTTGTATATGTGCAAGATGGACTCAGGCGAGAAAAACGTTTTGGCTCAACACAGTGACCCAACCTTCCTAGTAGTGGATTTAGCTATTGATTTAATGTAATGGTTCCACTTGAGGTTGGAAGAGGGCGTGGCTGAGGAGGCACAACGTATTGCAAATAGTAAAGAAAACACTAATAAAGAATTTATAACAACAATCTTTCACGTAAAAAAAAAAAAAAAAAAAAAAAAAAATCAGGGGGCAACATGAGAAAGTTGCTTTCTATGACTTCATCATCTCACCTCTTTTACACCCAATGGTGTGTAGGGCAGTAACTTTTTTGTTACTGTTTTTATGGGGCAGGGCTAACAACCCTGCCCCCAACCCCCCAACCTGGTGGACCATTCTTGGTTCTTACGTTTACAGCACCTGGTATTCCTAAATGGTTACCCATCTAAGTACTGACCAGGCTTGATGTTGCTTAACTTCAGTGATCGGACGAGAACCGGTGTATTCAACATGATAAAGCTGTAAACTTTCTATGACGTGCAAAGCAAATAAAAGAAGACTGCCCCTGCCCCTTTAAGACTGATGTCTGGTCATTCTATTCTGGGATCAAGTGAGCAATATTCAAATATGAATTATCAGCACAAAAATTTATCATGTCTGGTCTTTTAGGAGTTCTTATAAATTAAAAACCACCAAGTAGTTCTAATAACCGATACCTGGTCATTCTGTTTTGGCATCTAATGCATATTTGAACATAAAATGCAGAAATAAAAAAAATAAAAAGTAACAAGATAAAAAAAAGCATTTATCATGCGCAACTAACATTGAAAATAACAACATCTATCTTTCCAATTCAACAGACGTGTGCAGTGAGCAGCATTTACTAAATCAGCCATAATGAAAATGTACAGGTATACCTCGAGTTAAATTGTTCTCAATTATACGCTGTTTGTGAAAAACAATATACGTAAGAACAAAAATCAAGTTTAAGTCATTTTATTTGACTTTACCTCTGTCTGTCACAAATATTAAAGTCCTAATATCGCTAAAAAAAGCATTAAAAGCACGTAAAATCATGTTACTGTAGAATAAATAAGGTTGAGTTTGATTTTTGTTTAATGGCATATCAACACCTCTGTGGGTTATTTAATGCCAAAAAGGTGGAGTTTTAAGGTACAATGTTCAGTCATAGTGAGAAGGTTGATTTAGTCAAGATTTTAATGAAAATTTTTTTTTATTCATTTTTATTTTAAAAAACTAAAAAAGTCTTGCTGAGAATTTTTCTTCAAACATGTATATTTTTCTATAAAAGTCTATTTTTGTGTATATTTTTATATAAAAGTGTATTTTTATACTTTCATAATGTTTTGACCCCAGTTTGGAGGTTAATTATTTGCCCATAGCTGGGACCCTAACAGGTGCTACCACTCTGGGTCAGGGTGGACCTGGGAACAACAGTAATTAAGAGGTGGTTCCAGACTCTTCATAACCACCCAATTGGAGGCCTTGCTGCTGCAGGCAGTTGACCATTATACCCAGGACCAGAATAAGTAATTTTGCTTCTTATCATATCAGACTTGAAGAAAGAAGAACACAGTTCAAGGACCCCTCAACCAGTTTCTTATTAAAAAGTTTATCATACAACAACAGTCAGCATCAGCAGGTGACGCTGACGATCCACAGCCATCTACGTACATGATACAAATATTGATTAATTTTATGTTAAATTAGTTTATTTTCTACTATCACAAAATAATTTTAGTAACTGTATTTGTTATTTAACTTAACAAAATCATTTTATAAGGTCACAGAGCAAACCACATTCACAAATAAAGTGATTGTAATTTACCTTAAAACTCTCCAAATTGTAAACATCTACAACTACATGTACACTACTAGCCATAATTATAAGGCCATCTTAGTTTTAAAAATAAATTATGTATTTCATACTATTTTTAGTATTTATTGCCAAATGAATAATTCTAAATGAAAATAGAATGGTTCTTTTGTTATTACTTTGCAAAATTTTACAAGGCAGCCAGGAAGCCTTTGCTTCGGCCAGTCAATAAGAAGAAGAGACTAGCATGGGGAACAGAGCACAAAAACTGGACATCAGAACAGTTCATTTGATGCGCATATAATTGTACACTATTAACAAAAGAACCATTCTATTTGCATTGAGAATTATCCACTTGGCAATAAATACTAAAAATAGTATGAAATACACAATTTTTTTAAAACACTGGGGGGTGGGGGCTAATAATTATGGCTGGTAGTGTATGTACACATACATTTATTTGTAAATTTAAATTATTTTTTTTTGCTGTACTATATTAAAAACTAAAATTTGTTAATTTAGCTTAAAATAGATTCTTATTGACCATACATTATTAAAAATGCAATTATGAATAAAATACAGAATTGGGAATGGTTATTTGTGGTTTAGCCTAGAGAAAAGTAAATTTGAAGTCGTTTTTTGACTTAGCCGCCTCTCCTGAAACAAATTACTGACATAAGGTGAGGTATACCTGTACTGATGAATCCTTTGATTATGTTGCAGTCAATCCTGACACTCAATACTTACATATTTAATTCAGATGCAAACGCATCTTGTATGAAAGACTTTTGTGTTATTTTATCTCTTAAGCTAAAAACAGTGAAAAGGAAAATTCATTTAAGTCAAAAAGACCCCATCTAATGCTCAGCTGAAGAAATGCTCTGAGATACTGACATTAAAGTCAACAAATATTGATTTTAATGTCAGTAATAAATTTACTGTGATTTACAAATCAAACGTTCTCAAAGATTAAAAAAAAAAAAAACTGCGTAAAATCGAAAATTGTATTATATAAGTTTGATTTGACTGTGGTCGAGGGGGGTCTAAGACGTGCCAGATCAATTGGTGAATTCCCTTATGTTGATAGAGGTCGCAGGTTCAAATCCTGCCAAATGACACACATTTTCGTAACAAAATTTATCGTAAATAATCAGGCTGGTAGAAATAAATATATAAATATACTGTTTGATTAAAAACAGAATATCTACTCAAATACGAGTATCGATGAAAAATAATGTTCGAACAAATAATTTCACATATATATTTTTTTTTTTAATGATTTAAAAGAATTCTTTCTTGCATGTAACAATAGGTAGACAAAAAAATCCTATATTATTCATGCAGAAAAGCATTTGCAAAATGACTAAAATATTGTTATTTCTTGATGTCTCTGGTAAACTAGTAAAAATATAAAAGCTTTTTTGTTAATATTAACCCATTTTGACTGATCTGCATCAGTAAGTATTTTTCTACTGAGGCTCAATATCTGCCCTGCCGCTAATGTTTACATTAAAACATTGACATATTTTTCTTATTAAGCAAATGCTCAACACACAGCAAAGCCTGTTACTTATTAGCAAAGGATCAACTAAGACATTTTATAATGAGCAACACAAAGAGAAGCAAATAAAAAGCAAACAAAATCTTTTACTCAGTTTTATTCAGGTAGGAAATGTTAAAGTTTTTATAAGATAATTCAGATTATATATATATATATATATATATATATATATATATATATATATAGTAGTATCCTTTGTACTTGGTAAGGTTAATTCCACAGGAGATTAAATCCGATGAGAACTCAATGTTAGAATTTAACAGAGTATTATAATGAAAATAAATTGGATGTTTATATAAATCCATTGGTAAAAGCTTATTTTGCAGAGTTCTTACAGACCGCTCATCAGACCAAATTCATACAACAATGAATGAATTAGATTTATCCAGACTAAAAGAATCATGAAGGGAAAAAAAAAAAAAGAAAGAAAGAAAAATCGGAGTGATGAGGTCAGATTAACTGTGTTAGTTTTTATTGCAGTCTGTATTTTATCCCAGATGATAGGATAACCTTGGCCCGGAAAAAAAAAAAAAAAATATATATCGAAAAACAACAACACAGACACCAATAATAACTAACATTGTAAATCTAACCACCTTGCCCTGCTTCTTTTTTCTTTCCTCCCATGATTCTTTTTGTCTGGATACATCTAACCCATTCATTGTTGGATGAATTTGGTCTGATGAGCAGTCTGTATTTGATTTGAGTTTTGTTTAATGGTATATCCATCTCTGTGGGTTATTTAATGCCAAAAAGGTAGGGTTTTAAGGTATTTTTTTTTTTATGTTGGGTGATAGTGAGGAGATTGATTTAGTCAGATTTTAATTAAAATTTTTTCTTGTATTCTTTTATATTTTAGAAAACGGAAAATGTTTTCTACTTTTGTATTAAAAAATGTTTTGCTGAGAATAAATTTTTTTTCTTTCGAAAATGTGTTATGGTTAGAATCTTTTCTTCAAAAATGTATTCTTGATAATATTTTTCCTTCAAAAATGTATGTTTTTCTATAAAAGTCTTTTTTTACTTTCATAGTGCTTTGACCCCAGCTGGGACCCCAACAGATACTACCACTCTGGGTCAGCAGCAATTAAGAGGTGGTTCCATACCCCTCACAAGCTCCCAATCAGAGGCCTTGCTGCCGGATGCAGTTTACCGCCATGCCCAGGACCAGAGTGGTCTGTAAGAGCTTTGCGAAATAAGCTATTACCAATGGATTTATAAAAACATCCAACTTATTTTCATTATATATATATATATATATATATATATACATATATATATATATATATGCATGTATGTACATATGTTATATAAGCCAGTCTTCAAACTGTGTTGTAATGAAAACTCTGATTAATAGAAAATGGACGAAGAAAAGAACTTAAAATATCCAATACTTACATCTTGGCTAAAACATAGCCAACAATTTTTCCATTTTCATCTTCAGCAACATACGATAACTGACAAAGAAAAAAAATTGCATTAGATTATTTTTACGGATTAAGAAAAATTTGGCTTTTCAGGATACGGAAAAAAAAAAAAAAAAAATTATATCCAAGGTACACATTTATTTAAAAACATGTTCATTCTTATAAGGAAAAGATGTAACGAAGCAATACCAAACAATATGATGTATGAAACCCTATGTTTAGTGAAATTATCGTTCAAAATGGTTTCCTTAAAGAAAGAAAAAAATTGGAAAGAAATGAGATTCTGTATTTCTTAAAGAAGCGATTTCAGACGTGTTGAATATCTTGGTGAGATATGAGAAAATTGAAGTAACTTGAAGGACCAACATCCTGATCGACTTATTCAAATTGCTTAAATTTCTTGTTAGCATCCTATCTGTGTATATAGACACACATGTGTGTAATACATATATTCACATATAAACAAAAACACACACAAATGTAAATACCCATATATATGCACAAATGCAAACGCATGCTCACATATAACTCCCCCCGACACACACATTCATATATTAGTACTAATAAAATTTTAAAAAGATACCAGTAATGAGATTCAAAATGTAATAGAACCAGTTTTGCAAAAGTAGTCATATTTGCCTGTGTATATATATATATATATATATATATATATATATATATATATACACACACACATTTTTGCTTCATGAAACTGTATTTTAACAATATGATTGTAATTCTTTTTTTCAAAAATACTCATTGAAAATGGAGAGAGAACTATATAGCGAGGTAAAAGTGGAGAGAGTACTAGCTAAACAGAGGGGGGAAAAAAAAAAAAAATGGAGAGAGTACTAAATACCCAGGAAAGGTGGAGAATGTACTAAATAGCCATGGAAAGTGAAGAATGTACTAAACAGCCGGGGGGAAGCAAAGTAAATACTAAACAGCCAGGGGAAGTGAGGTAAGTGCAGAATGGTTGTGTGACAAATGTCTGAAGTAACTGTATATATTTATAGTGTGTTTTTAGGCAACAAACTCTTTTATGCAGGTTTAATTAAAAATGATAGACAAGGTGTGATGGTTTTTTTTTTTTTTATATAATTTTCCATGTGATCTTATAACTTTTTTTTTCTCAATAACAGTGAACACATTTGTGCCATATTTATAGTTGAAATCATTACATGTTGGGTCTTTCTTTTTTAATAATTATGCTTTCATTATTGATTTTGGAATATAAAACATGATTCTACACAAAAATCTTATACATTTAATTCGAGGAAAATAAAATCCCTCCTTCAGCTAAAAGTATAGCTGAAAGCGCTTGGAGAAACAACACATTTGGAGGGCAATTTTTACATAATTTACATCCTGAGAAGAAAAACTTATAAGCTCACATAAAAAAAAAAAAAAAAAGAATAAATAAATAAATAAAATTTATATATATATATATATATATATATATATATATCTCCTTCATTTGTAAATGAGTTATTACGTAACTTAGGTTTCTACTATGTGGTGTCTTCAGGTGATTTGCAACAACTGATTTTACCGTGTACCTTTTTTTTTTTTTTTTGGTAAGAACACTCACTTGACGGGGAATTTTTGAACGTACAATTTTTTAAATTACAAGAAATTATAACGCTTTCATCCATGGTTGTATGAACCTAAGAGGTATTTTATGGTGTGGTTACACTTAGTCATAATTTATGTTCTTTCGTTCAATAATTCATTTTTGTTTGGGAATAGCATAATTGCTAACTTTTCTTCCTGGCACAGTTTACATATTTTCATTGTTAGACTTGACTGTTTTCACTATATTCCGCATTATGTCTGGGTCTTTTCCATATGTTAATTTAAAAGAAAATTTAATTAAAAAAAAAAATCCACAGTAAACAATAAAATCAGTTATTGAAGACATCACATGGTAGAAACTCAGGTCATGTAATAACGCGTTTACAAATGAAGAATATTTAAAAGTGCTACAATATAATTGTATTGAACATTTTTTTTATACAAATATGTACTTGTCTAATTTTATTATGACCAAAAACTAAGTAATTAAACAATATATATATATATATATATACATACACACACACACTACCGGGCATAATTATTAGTCCACTCCAGTGTTTAAAAAAAAATGATGTATTTCTTACTATTTTTTAGTATTTATTGCTAAGTGAATAATTGTAAATGAAAATAGAATGGTTCTTTTGTTAATATTGCACAATAACATGTACATCAAATGAATTTATAAATATTTAATAATTACCTATAATGCCGTTTCATCAACAAAAGAATGAAAAAATTTAGGGTGATTCGGACAAATTCATCTTTGCAAAATTTTACAAGGCGAGGAAGCAAAGTAATAATGACAAAAGAACCATTCTATTTTCATTTAAAAAATGGGGGTGGCCTAATAATTATGGCCAGTAGTGTGTGTGTATATATATATATATATATATATATATATATGTGTGTGTGTGTGTGTGTATATATATATATATATATATATAAAATTCTGCTTGAAGAAAACTCAAGAAATGTAAGAAAATATTATTTTAACTGTTTTTAGACAGCATTTTTCTTCAGTAATAAAGGATATTTTAGTTTTATTTAATCTGGCACAAGTTCAGACACTTGATTACAATACGCAATATTCCTAAATAATCTCGATGCGGTTCAACTTTGGTGACCAGACTCGTGCTTTTTATTTGCAATGAATAGAAGCCTAAATCTATTCTGTGGATTTCTTCTTTAAACATGCATTAGTTTGACCGCAAGTGTTTTCAGACAAACTTATATATGAACAAGATATAAATTATACAAATTACAAGGGAGAAAATAATTTAAAAATTGTATGAAGATTATAAATTAAAAGAATCCTTCACTTACCTGAGGCCATGATAGGCCATGATAGAAATAATATTTCATTTGGTAATTTTCAGGTAAACACAGCAAATTGCAGTGCTGCATGTTCATCAAATCTTCGGGCTAAACGACACAAAAATCAAAATTTTAATCTTCAGGCTAAATGACACAAAAATCAAAATTTTAATCTTCAGGTTAAACGACACGAAAACAAAAAACGATATGGAATTTGTTTTAGTATAAAAGTCTGAATTGGCAGAATTCTCCTTTATAATAGACAATTTTACTGGGATATCCTTTTATTATACTCTACTGAATTCGTCTTTAAGCTGCATGACAAAATCCTTTTAATGGGGAAAACTCTATACAAGGGGTTTTCCAAACGTTTTTTTTTTTTGTGAGGGAGGCATATCCCACTCAAGGGCACCTTGGCGTGGTGTAATGGTTAGCAATCTCGTCTTGCTAGAATCATTATAACTGAGTAAAGAGTTTGATCCTCGCTGGGTACCCCCTATTTTTGACTGTGTGTCACGTCTAAGCTACGCTTAGAAAAATCACCTTCCTCCAGGTTTGGGGGGTTGGGGGTTTGGGCACAGGGCTAACAACCCTGCTCTGTAAAAAACAGTTTGTTACAGAAACAGCAAAAACGCTGCCCTCCACACCTTTGGGTGTAACGAAAAAGTTTATTTTCTATATATCCCACCCCCAACAGAATTATTATTATTCTAAAAGAGAAAACCTATTCACATGGAGGAACCTTAGAAGACCATTAACTTGGCCAAAACAAACTTCCAAAGAACATGGCATCCATGAAAGGGAAATATAAAACCGAAAGTACAGCTGAAGTATTAAGGAAAAAATTAGTAGGAAATTGTTGAATATATATAAGTATACTAGCAGTATAGCCCGGCGTTGCTCGGGTGTAATGAAAGCTTTAAAACTAATCCATAGCTCTGGAGCTCAGATTCTTTAGACGTTGGCACGAAAGACTAAAAAAAGCAATAGTTGTTTCCAGTTAAAGCAAAACCGGAGACTGAAAGAAAAATGAATGGATGTAAGTCAAATTTGGATTTCTTGGTATTGATATCAAATAAGTTTTTCTCGTTGTAAACTGAATTTTGAAGGCTAAATAAGTCCTCTGAATAAATGGTATCATGGCTGAGACTAAGAACTACAATTATACCTACTTAGAGCCAAATCCAAAGCAAAAACTAAAATAAAAGGGCTGAAAAAAAAAAAAAAAAATAGACATACAGGCAGATAAACAGACACACACACAAACATCTTGCTTTTTATATATATATATATATATATATATTATTGATTTTCTGCACTATTGTAAGAACTGCAACCTTGAAACTTCTGAATATCATTTCTTATGTCTTTGTCTATGAGTGTCTCAAATTTGATTAAAATTGGACCACTCCTTCTATATTTATCAAGAGTACCTCGACACAAAACCTAGCTAAGAACACTCGCAGACGCTTATAGTACAACTATTTTCAAGAAAATCGGTTCAGCCGTTTCAGAGTCTATAGGTAACAGACACACACACAGAGACAAAGTTCCATTTATAAATAAGTTTAGATTAGATATGTAATTACATATATATATATATATATATATATTTTAATGTATGCATTCTACTGTATATGCACTGTAAATATTCAGTCACATACACACTCATTCTCTGTAGTTATTTCTGAGATGAGTAATTTTTCAATAATCTTGGAATTACTTCGAACTTTTGTTCTCATCTTGGTTGATATAGGTGTTATAATAGACACAACGTTTCGACCAAGTACCCTCTGGTCATATTCAGGTGTCCATAGATTGGCTGATATAGATTATCTTGTTGATTATTGCGAAATATCCTGTGAAATCAATTATTGTTCTTTCATGTAGGGATTTGGTTCACCAATACCAAACTCATGACCACTAAATCCATCTGACACTGAATATAAAAGACTCCAAAAATTCACTGCTAAAGTCTTTCGGGACGGTGGCATAGGGGATATAGTAGTTGGTTATACATGTGTTAGTAACATCTAGTGGTCATGATTTCGAACCAAATTCCAACATGAAAGAAGAATTGATTTCACAGGATATTTCACAATAATCAACGAGATAATCCATATCAGCCAATCTATGGACACCTGATGATGACCAGAGGGTGGTTGGTTGAAATGTTGTGTCTATTATAACATCTCTATCAACCAAGATGAAAGCAAAAGTTCAAAAGGATTCCAAGATCACACTCATTCTCTTTAGAAAAAGATTCACTGCTAATTCATTCTTAATTTGCACCTCTTAACAAATTATGCACTGAACCTCATATATATATAAAAAGTCATTTTGTGTGGTACTATGTGTATTAAAAGAGAAATAAAAAAATGTTTTTTTCAAAGATTTGTGGAAGTAAGGAATTTACAAATTTTACTTAAATTTTTATTTTAAGCAAGCTGAATTAGCCATTTATAGTAATCTTTCCAAATAAGTAAATCTGGAAGTGTATATATATATATATATATATATATATATATATATAAAAACAAAACACGTTTGTAAATTTCAGTCAATTTCAGTCGTGATTATGGCTTCTTGAGAGAGAAAAAGTGAATAGACAAACACATTCCATTAGACTTACTTAAATAAAACCTAAGCTAGTCTGTTGTATAATTACTTGGACACTTAACATTCTTGTGTATTGAAAGTTCTGATGATGAAAAAAAATAAAAAATAAAAATTGTCCATTTTGTCATGCAGAAGGAAAAGTTCCAGGATTAAAAAATGAATGCATACTTGAAAGGATATTTTTATGAGAATGACAAAAATAATGTCTTTAAAGAAAAAATTTAAAGTTAATATGGTTTCAAAGGAATATAGAGTATTTTCCTAATTGATAATATTTTGTTTTTCTGTTTTCAACAGATTAACTTCAAATTGTGTGACTTAATCTAAATCTAAACTTATTTATAAATGAAACTTTGTATGTGTGTCTGTGTGTGTCCGTTACCTATAGATTCTGAAACGGCAGAACAGATTTTCTTGAAAATTTACACAGTTGTACTATAAGCGTCTGCAAGTGTTCTTAGCTAGGTTTTGTGTCGATGTACCCCCGATAAATATCGAAAATCAATGAGCGAAAAAAATCAGGTTATAGAAGGAGTGGTCCGATTTTAATCAAATTTGATACAAAGACATAGGAAATGATATTCAGAAATTTCAAGGTTGCAGTTCTTACAATAGTGCAGAAAATCGATAAAATATATATATATATATATATAAAAGGCAAGATGTTTGTGTGTGTGTCTGTTTATCTGCCTGTACGTCTGTATTTTTTCAGCCCTTTTATTTTAGTTTTTGCTTCGGGTTTGGCTCTAAGTAGGTATAATTGTAGTTCTTAGTCTCACCCATGATACCATTTACTCAGAGGACTTATTTAGCCTTCAAAATTCAGTTTACGATGAAAAAAAAACTTATTTGATATTGATACCAGAAAATCAAAATTTGACTGATGTCTATTCATTTTTCTTTCAGTCTACGGTTTCGCTTTAACTGGAAACAACTATTGCTTTTTTAGTTGTGTCAACGTCCAAAGAGTCTGAGCTCCAGGACCATGGATAAGTTTTAAAGCTTTCATTACACCCGAGCAATGCTGGGCTATTCTAAAATAAAAATACAAATTGATGAATCAGTATTAAATATCAACAGCAGGTGCTGAAACTGATACCGCCACACAAATAATACCAAACAAACTAAATGTTTTCAGATGTCAGTTTAGAATGTATCTTACCTCACTAAGAGTATATTTGCAGATCTAAGTATTTGGCTATTTATTGAAACTAAATATTTTTTACATTTATTAAATTTTAAGCAATGTAATTCAGAAGTGTGTTGCGGTGCAGTGGGTATCGACTCGAAACGAGAAATCAGAGAGCCGAGTTCAAATTCCAGTTGAATTCGTTGCAATCATATACACGCAAAAACCCTTGGGAAAGGTATTAATCCGTCGTCTCTTCCCTCCAGTAATGGGTCAAATAACAGGACAGATTGGGTTCTATAGCCTTGGTCGGCAACCAGTCTACCGCAGAAAGCAATGGCAACCTACTGCGTAATAATCTTCTGCCCAGTCAGTCATGTCCATTTCGAGATATGATTGCCCAAGCGTGTATCACATATGGCACTTAACTGACTAAATTCAGTCGTAAGCTCTGTATTTAATAATTAAAAAAAAAAAAGTTATCCTTAGGTTGTTTTTATTTCTTCTAAAAAAATAAATGAGAAATATAAACAAAACACAGGATCTATCAGTTGTTACCAGCTGCTCTTTAACTACTAATGTTACTAAAAAAAAAAAAAAAAAAAAAAGCCATGAGAAAATTGCTTCTTTAAAGTGTTGTCTGTTGTCTCTTCAGAATGTGGAATTATGGTTCTCCACAAATTCCTATCCTTATAAATGGTCGTCATTTTTATAATTCTCAACCCGTAAGAAAGTGACTGATTGATAATACCTAACAAGAAATTTTCAAAAATAAGCACAGTAATATAAACTACATCTGATATATTTTCATAAGATACCATTTCCTTATGTCAATTGTTTTTATCAGATGCAGTCATTCGGATTTCAAATAATATTGAGCATCAGGAAGAGACAGCTGAAGTTCCTGGGACATGCAATGAGGAAAGAGGGCTTGGAGAACCTGATACTAACAGGCCAAATAAAGGGAAAAAGAGACAGGGGAAAGCAACGGATAACATATTTGAAGGACCTAATCAGGTGGATGATGGAACGAGTGTTGCATGGTGTAACAGGAGAAAGCGTGCTAAGAGCCACCAGGGATAGAGAGACGTGGAAAGCCATGATCACCTACGTCCTAAAAGGACAAGGCACAAAGAAGATATATGCAAACTGTTTATAAGAAATTATAATGTGGATATAAAATCGGGGATCAATTCTATATTATAATCAATATATAAACTGATCCCTCATTTTGTGGCTATGCTAGTTTCTATTCATTTATATTCTAGTTTTACGGGCTTGAGCTAGAGGATGGTTGAGCCGGGTTTGGGTGGTTTAACAGGAAAAAGCGTGCTAAAAGTCACCAAAGATAGGGAGACGTAGAAAGTCATGATCACCTACGTCTTGAAGGGACAGGGCACATAGAAAGAGCCGAGCTTGAATTTGTTGCATTCACTTATGTGTCAATACTCTTGGAAAAGGTAACAATCCCTCTCTTCTCCCTTCAGCTATGGATTAAATAGCAGTACAGAATGGGTTCTATAGGTTTGGTTGGCAATCAGTCTACTGCAAATGTGTAAATGAATGCAACAAATCCAACGTTTTCCTTCTGAATCTAACATCAACAGTGTCGTCTAATACCTGAATATTGTTAAAGTTATATTTGCTGATTATAAATCCAGTTCTCTCCAGTGTTCCTTCAAAATGTGGATGATCAAGACTCTCCTAAAATTCCTGTCCTTTTTGATTTTTTTACTATTCTTAATTGAATAGGATAGTGTTGTTTATTTATATGTAGCCTGATATTGAACTCACAACTTTTTAGGTCAAGTCACTGGAACTAACCAATGTCTATATCCACTGGGCCATGTGTCCTTGAGTTATGAGTTCCATACCAGGCTACAGCAGTGAAAAAATGACTTAAAGAGTAAAGTTGAAGGGAGATAACTACATGGCTACCAGAAGTGGCATCACACATAGAACGAGAATGATATACCCCAATTATTATATTAAAATGTTCGGTTCGAAATTCCTAGTACCTGAAGAAGGCCGAAGGGTACAACGGCTGAAACATCACACAAATAGCAATAAAGATGAAGTCAACAGTCCGAACAATGCAAATAATTTAAATACTACCTCATCTCAAAAGTATAATAGACAAAGCGTACAACGGCCGAAACGTCGTAAACATGGCAACAAAGATGAGGACAACAGTCTGAACAATGTAAATAATATAAATACTACCTCATCTCAGAAGTATAAACAAATGTTACTTATTTATTTGAAAAAAATAAAAAAACAATTGACAAGGCAAAATTGGATAGAGTTAGTTAAGAAAAATAAGAAAAGGTAAATAATTAGAATGTTAAATGAACCTAAAATTATTCAAAATAAATACTTCCACTTTTTCACTAAAACTATGCGATACATGGAAAAGCTTTTCTGAAGCTTTCATTTTAGCTTTAACTTTTTTTTTTTTTTTTTTTTTTACACAGAAATTGATTGGAATCAATTTATTTTGATTAAAAAAAAAAAAAAAAAAAGAATAGCTGACCTTTTTTTTTTGCCATCTTTCATGGCATTGTAATTTTCTTTATTAAAAAAAATCTTCCAAAAATAAAATGGTTTTCTGAAATTTTATTTGAGGAACATTAGCTGATTTAAAGTATAATTTATCTGATGTGAAACGATTTAAAGACAAACAGCACTAATGATTTACTTATGATTTTAAACATCTAACAGGCACTTAAGTACTAAATAAGCTATTTACATGTTTATTGCTGTCCAATAGAGACTTTATCTGTTAAAATATAATTTTAGAAAATGACTGGTGAACGTTTTTTTCTAAGTGTTCAGTAATTTTAAAAATGTTGGAAATATTCTCCTTAATTTTAGGAATATTGACTTTAAATTTACTATAGTCATCAATCTTATTTTCTGATAATGTCGTGCATGGTTATCCATACTTTCAAAATGTTATACATACATAAAAAATTATTTTAAAAATCATAGAGTATGATGATTTGTTAGGCTTTTCAATTTTCGCTTAGCAAATAATAACTTAAGGAAAAAATAAAAACAATCTTGTAAAAATTTATTATTTATTGCAAAAATGTTTCTTCCTCAGACAATGTCATAAAAGTAATTAAAAGCTTATCTAATAAATATGGATGTGCATTGTGGCGCAGTGGATATCAGAACGAGAAATCGGGGAGCGAGTTCGAATTCCAGTTGAATTCTATGCATTCACTTACACGCAAATACCCTTGGGAAAGGTATTAATCCGTCTCTTTCTTCCAGTTATGAGTTAAATAACAGGACAGATTGGGTTCTATAGCCTAGGTCGGCAACCAGTCTACTGCAGAAAGCAATGGCAACCTACTGCGGGATAATCTTCTGCCCAGTCAGTCATGTCTCTTTCGAGACATGATTGCCCAAGCGTGTTTCACGTATGGCAATTAACTAACTGACTGAATTAAATAATGTCATAGTTTTATTGGATTTTTTAAAAAATTATTAATCAGAGTAGATTTTCGGAAAAGTAGCAACTGTTTGAAAGAAAAGAAAAAAGGATGACTAACATAACAATAAATTTTATTTAACATTCTCCAGGGATGTATTGTAAACAAAGTTTGCGGGCCGAAATAGGGTGAAAGACTAAAGAGTAACAGATGTTAAAAATATATATATATATATATATATATATATATATATATATATATATATTCTATTTTTACCAAGATTTTATAAAAATAATAATTTCATAAATAAATTCCTTTAGGAATAAATCCTGAAGGTTTCATTATAATTCGACAATTTGAATTATTTCTGATTTTATTGCAAGAATCTCCACATTTAAACAGAAAAATTCCTATAGTCAACTCTGCTGGTCTCAGGCTTAGAGAAAAAAAAAGCGGGGTTTAAAATTTCGAACATATTATTAAAGGAAAAAAATACTTTGGTCTTTTTTAATAAATATTGTAGGAATAAAATTTTTATAATAAAACTTTTATTCCTAAAATATTTATTAAGAAAGACCAAAGTATAAAATAAAAAAGTTTGTTTTTTAAGGCCCTTTTATGCTATTTTTTTAGTGAAAAAGTGAAAGTTTAAAAAAATATTGAATTGAACTGACACTTAGAGAGAATGACTCTTGAAATAAAATAATCGTCACCAATAATTGCCAATTGATTGAATCATAAATACTAACTAAATAAATTTATTAGAGACTAACGCTAAAGTGAAACATTTTTGTATTATTGTGTCGCTAGTGACAAGGAGGATAACAAAAATAGTCTCTACATGGAGAAGCTTATTTAAGATCTTGAAAGAAGAAAGGAGCATTCAGTGACCAGTCAGACCATGTGTCATATGTTGCCCTTACTGGGAGGGACAGCTAAATAATGCATTCAGTCAGATATTTTATTTTTTTTTTATTATTCACAGATCTCGTCTTTGGCTTTTGTTGACTTCAATAAACAACCACGAATTGAATAATTAAATGATGACTCGCATCCTACGAATATTTATCTACTTAGGAAGCTAATGTGTTAACTGAAAAAATAAATAAAATAATACCATATTGTTAAAAACACAAAAATGTATTTTTAATATGCATTGTAACGAAAAATAAATTTTAATTAAAAAAAAAATAATAAAACAACAAAATAACGTTACGAATACGATTTAAAGAAAAAACTGAACTTAGTGCAATGAATAGTTTTGAAAAATAAAAAAAAAATGTTAGCTAGTAATAGAAAATTTATTGTAAAAGCACACGCAATAAAAAAATACCAACATCGGAGTATTTTTCAAGTTAGTAAACGATTTAATTATTTTATTAGATAATATTTCAAGTTCAACTTTCTGCAGAAAAAAAAACATAAAACACGTGCGCCGCTTTTTAAATGTATTTTCCTACTGACCAAATAAATCAACAGTAAAATAAAAAAAATACAAATAGATTAATAATTTACTTCTATTTTTAACAGATATGAGATAATTCATTAGAATTGTAATAATGTATTGAATTGTATTGTAATTTAAATTAATAACAAAATAAATAAATGATAAATAATTCTTTTTAAAAACATGCTTGTGTGCCAAAGTAAAAGAAAGTTATATTTTGGTTTGGAAATGTAATTTTATAGTTGTAACCAAATGACAGAAGCAGTTGTAAATTGTTTTGCATTAAACAATAATGGATCGATATTCGAATTCAGACACAATTAAAGTTTGAATTATGCAACGATCTACAAGAAAACTTAGATTTTGAAATCGATTCATACCAGGACATTTAAATCATGATTACGAGAAAATTAAAATACGAAGGAAAAGTAATCAAAATATTTTAAGTAAATACTCACAGTGGCGCACCGGATATTCATGATTTTATAGTAGTATTGAAAAAATAAATCAACTTTATGGCTTTAAAACTTTGTCAGTAAAATATTTCGCCTAAATTTTCGTAAGTTCGTTCGTTTTACCCTGCAAAGTTCAAGCCGATGTCGTCCACGATGGCTTCTTACAGGAAGTAGAATTATCGACAGCGAATGCGCATGCGTCGCTTTAAGCGGAAGTTCTTTTTCTCACAAGCTGTCGATTTCTCTTCGAGTTGTGTTTTCAGTTTTCATCATTCCTCCTTGCAATTTTCTCTTTTTACCAAGGAAAAGCGTTACCTTTTTTTTTTGAGGGTAAAACAAAAAAAACAGTTTTATTATCATTATTAATAATATCATTAACCATTACTGTGATTCTTTTTCAGATTATATTTTAAAAGGATTTTTAAATATTTTTTTGTTGATTAGCGTTGAAAAATGGAATTTTATTATTTTTATTTATTTAATGAATTTATAATTTTTTTGTTGTAAAATGCAATAATTTTCATACACCAGAAAAAAATAATCACAAATAATACATCAGTAATTATTTTGTAATGACATGTAAAAAAAAAGTATACAAATTCATGGTGTTTTTTTTTTTGTTTTGTTTTTTGATGAAAAAAAAAAAATGAAACAGACTTCAAAAAAAGATTTTTAAAGAGGCTTTAAATTGTGTGGTCGCTGATGGATTTCTTTAGTAGAGATGAATTCTGGATGATCTGAGATGCAAAGTATTTCTTTACAGATCTTTTCTTAATTCAAGACATTTTCCATGAAGTAGTAATTTCAAAAGTTCACGTGGCCTGTCATTATTTCTAAAGAAAAGGGATGTTTTCAAAGTAGGCATATCCACTTTTTTCACCGAAAAAACAAAACAAAAACAGCATAGCATGATGAAAAAAGACCCTAAACTTAATAAAAACCTAAGTTTTACTGTCTAAATGTTTGTTATTATTAAGATGAAAGTCCAATGTATTTTTAATCCTTTCTTGCTCGTTTGAAATTTTGGTTAAAAAAAATCTTATTTTTGCCCGTGTGTGTCAGAAGTCGACATAAGGGTAAAGGCGATAATGGAAAAAAGATGAAAGAAAATAAATAGGACGTTTACTTATTGTTCGGACTGTTGTCCTCATCTTTGTTGTCATATTCACGACGTTTCGGCTGTTGTACGCTTCGACCTTCTTCCAGTGACTGGAATTTCAAATTGAATCCTTTTTCGTTCACCCTGTAAAAGATTGTTCCCGTTCCACAAGTCACGCCTTTTCCAGATGACGTTAATATGGCAAGCAAAGACGAAGACCAAGAGTCTGAAAAATGTATATTGTAAATGTCATGGTGTAAAAATTATAATGCCTCATCTCAGAAAAATGTGTAGATAAAGAAATTGTATTTGTCCAAAAAAAGCTAAATCAACTTTTCTTTCATTTACCTTCTTTAATTAATGACTTAATGAAAATAAAAACCTTTTATGAATCTAAATGAACCGTTCCTTTTTTTATATGAAGCGAAATAAACCTTTCCTTATATAAAGTGAAATAAACCTTTCCTTAAAGCTAAATAAACCTTTCCTTATATGAAGCTAAATAAACCTTTACTTCTTTATATATGAAGCGAAATAAACCTTTCCTTAAAAGCTAAATAAACCTTTCTTTCTTTAATGAAGCTAAATTAATTCTAATTGGAGTAGATAGATCTATCTATCGCCCGGTTCACACACAACTCACTTCTATTGAACAGGTGTAGAGGCTCATCCCTTGTTCCCTGTTTAGGATGTGGTTTCCGGCTTTCTCTTTTCAAATCTTCTCACTTTGTTTTTTTTTTTCAATTGGAGTAGATAGATCTATCTATCTATCGCCCGGTTCACACTCCACCCACGTCTATTGAACAGGTTAAGAGGCTCATCCTTTGTTCCCTGTTTAGGCTGTGGTTTCCCGCTTTCTCTTTTCCAATCTTTTCACTATTACGTAGCCCCCTGCACATCAGTGGCGTTACCGCCTTGCTTGGGGTGATACGATTAAAAAAAAAAATAGTCATTTCCTTTTTATATGAAGCAAAATAAACCTTTCCTTATACAAAGCTAAATAAACCTTTCCTTCTTTATATGAAGCTAAATAAACCTTTTCTTCTTTATATATAAAGCTAAAATAAACCTTTTCTTCTTTGTATATGAAGTGAAATAAACCTTTCTTTTTTATATGAAGCTAAATAGAATAAACCTTTCTTTCTTTATATGAAGCTAAATAAACCTTTTCTTCTTTATATATAAAGCTAAAATAAACCTTTTCTTCTTTGTATGAAGCTAAATAAACCTTTTCTTCTTTATATATAAAGCTAAAATAAACCTTTTCTTCTTTGTATGAAGCTAAATAAATCTTTTCTTCTTTATATATAAAGCTAAAATAAACCTTTTCTTCTTTGTATGAAGCTAAATAAACCTTTCTTTAATTTATCTTCTTATTCTTACAGAACATAAACAAGGAGAGAGGGAGACGTAAAAGTGTTTTCCAACCCAGTTAATTCATCATCATTTATGCACTGTGTCCTTTCAAGACGAGGGTGATCATAACTTTCCGCAACTTCCTTCCCATCTTTTGTGGCTCTAAGTTACGTTTAATCCTTCTTTGTCCCTCATTGTCATACATTCATAAAACAAAGGTAAGTTGCTTGCAGTTTCCCTCTTTTTACCCCTCCTGTGGAGGTACTTCTGTGGGGCGGACTTCGTAGATAATTTTCAATCAGGCTGGTGTTAATTCTTGTAGCAAACAACCGCGTCTGGCACAAGGTCAATATTCACCAGTTTCTCACTGATTTAGCCTTCGAAATACCTCCAAAATCTAAGTATGGTTATCATGTGAAAATTAAATGAAAGCCACGTGTCTCAAAGATGAGAACACGTCTGACAGAAATAAGCGTAGGTGTATCCCACATTCCTAACTCAAACATTTAGCATGCATGATAAAAGAATGTGCAAACTTCATCAAAATATTAATTAAGAGATAAATTTTTTTAAATCGTTAAAAAATCCTTTTTCTTTTTTACATTAAAAAGCATTGATTTGTAAAATTTTTCCAAAAATTGGAATTGTCAGATTCTAATGAAACAAATTAATTTAAAAATTTTAAAAATCTTGGTAAGAAAATGATATGTATTTTTTTACATTTATTACCGCCACCCCACCCCCACCCTTATTTAATTTTATAAAATTTTGAGAAATTCAGGTGCTCTGAAAAAATGCAAAACTAAGTCATTATTTAATTAGAAAAGTTTTTAACTACTTTTAATAAAATATATAGACACTATATTGTATGAGAAGAAAAAAAATTGTGGAATAATGAACTTTTACAAACAACAATTGTTTTCATTTCTTAAAAGTATTTAATTAAAATAATTTACAAACCCTTATTTTTTAATATTTTAAAATTCTGTATTAATTTGTTAAGCGATATTGTTAAATAAAAATTGCATTTACTAATCATAAATAAAAAGATTACACCATCACCACCTCCATTGTACTTTAAAAAGAATTTTCAATTTTTTCTGTGTATATACTTGCTAATTTTTCAAAGTATAGACTTTTATGCATGACAATGACATTATTAGTAAATAAGAGTGGTAACTATCTATAGTAAATTTAAAATTTATTGATTATTTTCTAACATTTCCTCAAAAGCCTAAAGCCATGTAAGGATGTTAAACTGAGGTTTTACTTTGCAATTTCAGTACAGTTACAGACTATCGATTATCGCAATTGTCCTCTGTTTATTGTTACATCACATTGAAGCACAAGTTACTATAGGATCATCAAAGTTAAGCAATGGTGAACCTGGTTAGTAACTAGATGGATTATAATGTGCTTTAAGTTTGTATGTATGGGTGGTGTAATGGGTAATGGCTCGAAATTGGAAATCAGAGAGTTGAGTTCCAATTTCCATTAGGTCCATTATGTTCACATATTTGTAAACTAGTAGTATAGCCCGGTGTTGCTCGGGTGTAATGAAAGCTTTAAAACTAATCTATGGTCCTGGAGCTCAGACTCAGCCTAAAGAATATTTGTGTGAAGTTTGGTGAGAATTGGATAAAAATTGTGGATTTGTATAAAGGACACACAGACAGATAAACAGACACACACACAAACATCTTGCCTTTTATATATTCTTTTTTCCAATCTTCTTACTCTTTTCTTTTTTTTTTTTTCTCAATTGGAGTAGATAGACTAAACTATCGCCCGGTTCACACTCCACCCACGTCTTTTGAACAAGTAAAGAGGTTCATCCCTTGTTCCCAGTTTAGGATGTAGTTTCCGGTTTTCTCTTTTCCAATCTTTTTACTCTTAAGTAGTCCCCTGTGCATCAGTGGTGTTACCGCCTTGCTTAGGGTGATATGATTAAAAAAAAAAAGATTTATAGATTTTCTGCACTATTGTAAGAACTGTAACCTTGAAACTTCTGAATATCGTTTCTTATGTTTTTGTCTATGAGTATATCAAATTTGATTAAAATTGGACCACTCCTTCTATAACCCTATTTCTTCAATTATCGATATTTATTGGGGTACGTCGACACAAAACTTAGCTAAGAACACTCGCAGGCGCTTATAGTACAACTGTGTGAATTTTCAAGAAAATTGGTTCAGCCGTTTTGGAGTCTATAGGTAATGGACAGACACACACACACACAGTTCCATTTATAAATAAGTTTAGATTAGATTAGATACCTTTGGGAAAGGTATAAATCTGCTGTGGTGAGTGTCAGCTCTGCTTACAAATGACCTTGTGCCAAACATAACTGAGCCCACTGATATTAAAAGAAGTATGTGGAAAATCCATGCACAAAGTATAAAAAGTCTCATAAATGTAAGATTTATTTAATGAGAGAAATTGACATGAATGTTTTGTTTTGAAAGTCTGCATAAAGTTTCTCTTCTATGTGTGTGTGTTTTTAGAGTTCCTTTTTCTTAATTGGTTGAATGACGAGAAATGAATTTGATAAAGAAAAGATATGTCTCTGTTTTGCTGTGTGTGTGTGTGTGTAACAGTAGTAAGCAAAAAGCTATGTCCTGTGGTAGAAAGAAGATGGAAATGATGTCTTTGATGTTCTTTCTTTTGTTGCTGACAGTCAATGAGTAGAAGAAGAATCAATGAATGCAGTGTGAAAGAGAGAGGGAGAAAAATGCATGTTGCCTAGACGAGGCATCCAGGAGATGACTTGGGCCACTCTGACTGGCAAATAAAAATTCACCTGTTTTTGAAAATCTTGAAATGTGTCCTTTTTTTTTTTTTTTTTAATGGCATATCTGTGGGTTATTTAATGCCAAAAAGTTAGTGTTTTAAGGTATTTTTTTTAATGTTCGATTATAGTGAGAAGGTTGATTTAGTCAGATTTTAATGAAGATGTTTTGTTTTTATTCTTTTTTATTTTAACGGCATATCGACGTCTGTGGATTATTTAATGCCAAAAAGGTATGGTTTTAAGGTATTTTTTTTAATGTTCGGTTATAGTGGAGAAGATTGATTTAGTCAGATTTTAATGACTTGTTTTTATTCTTTTTGATTTTAACAGCATATCAACCTCTGTGGGTTATTAATACTGAAAGGGTAGGGGTTTGAGGTTTTGTTTCTTTAACATTTGGTTATTGTGAGAAAGTTGATTTAGTCAAATTTTGATTAAAAAAAAATTTTATTTTAGAAAACTGAAGATGTATTCTAGTTTTGTATTCAAAAATGTATTGCTGGTTATATTTTTTTTCCTTCAAACATGTATATTTTTCCATAAAAGTCTATTTTTATATATATATTTCTATAAAAGTGTATTTTTATACTTTCATAGTGTTTTGACCCTAGTTTGGGGGTTAACTATTTGCCCATAGCTAGGACCCTAACAGGTGCTACCACTCCAGGTTAGAGTGGATCTGGGAACAGCAGCAATTAAGAGGTTGTTCCATGCTCCTCACAACCTCCCAATCAGAGGCCTTGCTACCACTCCGGTTCAGGGTGGACCTGGGAACAACAGCAATTAAGAGGTGGTTCCATGCTCCTCACAACCTCCCAATCAGAGGCCTTGCTACCACTCCGGTTCAGGGTGGACCTGGGAACAACAGCAATTAAGAGGTGGTTCCATGCTCCTCACAACCTCCCAATCAGAGGCTTTGCTGCCGGATGCAGTTTACCGTTTGAAATGTTTCATTGGATCTAGTTTATACTGTAAATTCACATTATACCTACTTTCTTTCTCTCTTTTTTTTTTTTTTTTTTATCACTTCACTCCAAGTAAGACGATACCACTAAGACACAAGAGACTTCTGGGAGTGAAAGAGAAAGAAAAGACTTTAGCAGGAAACAAAAATCGAATAATGATAAAAATTTCCAGGTTTAGACAGAGATGTTAGACGTATAGAGTTGAAATAGAATTTAGAAGAAATTGTAAACCTAAACTTAAATAGGAAACATGGGATAAACCTCTTCTCCTGTTCAAAAGACCAGAATGGAGTGTGAACTGGATGATAGGTGAACCTATTTACTTGTATTGAAAAATAAAATAGTAAAAATTTCAGTGTTTGGGTCGAAACGTTAGAAGTATAGAGTTGAAATAGAATTTAGAAGGAACCGGAAACTTAATCCTAAACAAGAGACATAGAAAAGAACAAGTGTGTTGATGTTTTATGTTAGTGAAGCTTAGTAAGTCTTAAATGATATTGGTTGTCAAACTAGGTGAGTACCATATTTTCCCGTTTATATGATGATGTGGCACCCTAGTATTTGAAAAAATTTCTCAGAAAAAAAGAGTCATTCTCATACAGCAACACATTCATCATATGTCCCTCACTTACTAGCACCATCTCGTTTCCATTAATCAGTCAGTCAATCAGTCTAGTGCCATACGTGATACACGCTTTGGGCAATCATGTCCCGAAAGAGACATGACTGACTGGGCAGAAGATTATCCTGCACTAGGTTATCATTGTTTTCTGCGGTACACTGGTTGCCAGCCAAGGCTATATAGAACCCAATCTGTCCTGTTATTTGACTCATAGCTAGAGGGAGAAGATATGTATTATATTATTAAGTAGTAATTAGTGGGGGATCAGTTTATTACTTTATAACAATAGAAAACTGATCCCCCACTTTATGCCCAGTAGAAGTTTTAATTATGTTTCCAACTATTACATTCAGTCTGTTAAGTGCCATACGTGAAAAACACTTTGGGCAATCATATCTCAAAAGAGACATGACTGACTGGGCAGAAGATTATCCCGCAGTAGGTTGCCATTACTTTCTGTGGTCGACTGGTTGCCAACCAAGGCTATAGAACCCAATCTGTCCTGTTATTTAACTCATAATTGGAAGAAAGAGACGGATTAATACCTTTCCCAAGAGTATTTGAGCGTAAGAGAATTCAAAGATTTCAACTGGAATTCAAACTCGGCTCCTTTATTTGTCGTTCCAAGTCGATATCCACTGCATCACAACACGCATTCATTAATCACTTGACTGATTTTGTTTATATGGCAATGAAATACTAGTTGGTAGTTAGTAAACATACTGTACATCTTTCATTGCTCAAGGGTTTTATTTTCATAAAAATAAATTTAAAAATAAGCATGTAAAAATATAAAACAATCTAAGAAATTTTATTCATTCTCAAATCCTTTAAATTTGTTGTTTTTAATTTTTTTTGTTTTTACTTTTTCAGTGCAATCTTATCAGTTACATCCTAAACTTTCCGATTGGCCAAAAAAATTTGGAAAAATTTCAACATTTAAACAATTTTGGTGGGAGTGGGGCGGTGTTCAGTTTTTCCTACAACCTTATATAAATCGATCCTGTGCAATTAACTTTTTTGCTTGGACATATTCAACAACTGAATCCTTTGTGAATTTTTTGAATAAAGCCATTCTTAGAGTTTCTGAGGAAGATGCCATCGTAAGAACTGAAGAAAACTTGAAAAAGACAAAAACAAGAGCAACAACTCGTTCTAAAAAAAAACAAAATAAAGCGACCCCAACACGAGTGGTGTCAAAATGGAGGATTGATTTACTATAACGTTGCATGAGAAACTGCCCCCACCCCAATTGTTTAAATATTAAAATTTTACCAAATTTTTTTTTTATAATCGGAAACCTTATGTAATAACCGATTAGACTGCACTGAAAAAAGTAAAAAAAAAAAAAAATGAAAAACAACAAATTTAAAGGTGGTGGTAGTGTCCTTCAGGTTCTCCAAAAATACAATTCTTACTACAAAATGTATTTTTCAGGGTAAAAAAAATTTGTCTTGTAAGCCAGAAAATACATTAAATAGAAATGTTACATTCTATCATACAAAAGTACAAATTTGCTTTCATCCAAATAGTAAAACAAAAACTTACCCCCACTGGATCAAGGTAAATTCAAATCATCAAATATTGTGACGTTAAATACTGACGAAAGTTTAAGTTGAACTCTTAGATTTATTTTGCCATTTATTCAATGGCTTCGTTGGAATATCTTTGTTTGAATGCGCTCAAACTTTTCTGATGTGAAAATTATCCATTGTTTTCTGTTTTGGATTGGTTTTCCGGTTCCTTCTAAACTATATACTACTAACACCTTGTCCTTTTCAGTGCTAATATAAGTTCACATGGTAACCCTCTACCTTTAGTGGCTCTTGGGTCTTGTATAGGGTAAACATTAGTTAAAAAAAAAAAGTAAAAATGTCTGTTTTGATTAAAAATGTCTGATATTAGAAAAAAGCCACAATTATGGCTTTCATTAATTAAAAATTAACTATTCATAAATAGAAAAGGTTAAGGTTACTACACATTACCGATCTCCCATTATTTTAAAAATCATTTTCAATTTTTTCTGTGTGTATAAACTTGCCGATTTTTGTAAATATGAATGTTTGAGTTGTGGTTTCATTAATTAAAAATATTTATATTTCAGAAAAATGTCTGTGTCAATGGATGATAAGCTTGTTGGGGAGAAGGCTCACTATTACTGCAGTAGCAGTGAAGAGGAAGAGGAAGAAGAGGAGGAAGACTATGGCGAAGATGATGCTCCTCAGAAAGCAATCCGAGAAACAACTTTTATTCCTGAACCTGAGCTTAAAAAATATGAAGGAACATGTACTAATGTAAGTATTAGAGGCAAATTGAAATTGATTATATCTCAAGTGTATTGGTGTTCAAAGTTTTTAGATAAAACATCAGCAATAAGTTTTGGATAGTATTTCTGACAATTTTTGTTGATTTTTATTGTGACTCCCAAATTGTCATTCTCTGATTGTTAAGAAGTATTGATTTGAAATAAATTAGTTTTCAGTGTGAGTTGAATATAACAGTGTTTTGCCAATTAGGCCTTAAACCAGTAACAGTCCTTCAAATTTAGCCAAATAGCTATATCTGTATGTATATTGTTACGTGTTAAGTGTAACAAAAGGGAAAAAAAAATGATTGACCAAAACTCAGTTAATTCACAGACAAATATTTAATTTACAAAAACATTAAATAAAAAATATTTACAAATATACAGTTTTTGGATTCAAATAAAAAAGACAATTAATTACTGGCAGGCAAAGAGTTATGAAGGGGAAGGAAGGGTCAGTATCTGTACTCAGGTCAGATAGAGAAGAAGTTTAAGTGCTATACTTTTTGGAAATCCATTATTAGTTTGGTCAATGAAAGAGTCAAAAATACCTACTTAATCATATAGTTCCATGAGGTTCTGTTTCAGGTTTTAGTTGGTCGGCAACATTTCTTAGAGATTCTTTCAGCTGGACAGAAATCCTTGAATCAAAATCGGAGTTGATAATGTCAGGAAATCCTGATAACTAACTACTCTCTTCCAAAAACCTCTTTTTATAGGGGCTAACACCTAATTTGCATATTCTAGAATCCTTTAGAATTCTCTAGATTTTACTCAAATTTTCTCGAACATTCTAGCATCTTTCAAACATTCTCTTTCTAATTTCTTTATTTTTACAACTACTTCATGAATTAAGATTTTTTTGTCATAACAAGTAGGATTCAAATGAATCCCTTACTACAACTTTTTAGACATTATTAATATTATTTTATATATAAACGCATCCTTGTAACAATGCATTGAAATTTACGAGCAACTTCTTACCCTAATAGTGGAGGTCCTTCTTGAGATCAGCAGCGAGGTTGTGTTTGTCCGCCTCGCCAGATATCTTACTGATGTGGGAGTAGATGGTAGCGTCATCTACACAGATGCCAACTTCGGATTTGGTCATGTCTGGGGGATTATTCAAAATTTTAACCTGCTGCATGGTTTTCGTCAGTGAATCTGTTTGCAGTAATGTTTTTGATATTTTTTTTTTTTTTTCTTGTGTCTACAGACAGGCGTGAAGGGCGTGATTAATGATTGGCGGGAATACAAGAAATTGGAAATGGAAAAAAAGGAAGAACAGGAAGAAGAAAGAAAAAGGTTGCTTAAAAAACTTTCCATGACTTGTCGTTCACATGTAAGTACTTTTGGCTTTCATTTTTAATAATTTAAATATTTCAGGCTTCAATTTGGTGATGTTTGAGTTTATTTAAAAATACTTGTTACAAAATAAATCTAATATTTAGTATAATAGCCTTTTGCTTTCAAATAATAAAATAATTGCGACAATTTATCAATCGCACCTAATATATATATATATATATATATAGTACTGTGCAAAAGTATTAGGACAAGAACTATTTTATCTTTTATGGGGCATATTGACAGAAAATAAACCAGTTAAAGTAATTTTATTTAATTTACTCAACAAATGCTTTAACAAGAAAAATACTTGTTACAAAATAAATTTAATATTTAGTAAAATAGCCTTTTGCTTTGATCACAGCCTTTATTCTGTCAGGCATTGACATCACAAGCTTCTTCAATGTATTTAATAGTATCTCCTGCCAAGCAGCTTCTATTTGTTCCCAAAGTGTGTCTTGCAAAGTAACATTAGATTTATCAATTTCTTTTTATCCAAAATATCCCATAGATGTTCAATAGAGTAGTTTCAAAATAATTTGTTTAATAGAAAATAGGAAAAATTAAATATAGCTTCTTTTTAATACATTTCTTTTACACCTAGTTTTAAATAATCAATATTTATTAGCAATTTACTTGGCTTTTCATCCTGTATTTGAATATTCAGTGAGGTTTTTAGGAAAATCACCCCCTGTCCTAATACTTCTGCACACTACCGGTAGTGTACAAAAGTGTGAGGACAGGGGTGATTTTAAACTTTATTTTGATGCCTCATAACAGATAAAATAGGTTTTTTCCTAATACTTTTTCACAGTACTCTATATTTGTGTATTTAGGCAGCAAATTTTCTTTTAAACATGTCAGATTAAATAGTAGTGTAGTGAATGCTAGCAGTTTGTCAACCATTATGTTTTAAGCAGGAAAAAAAATGTACAGTAATTTTTAGCAACACAGTTTTCCGGTTACATTTGTTACCATCATTCGCACTCCTGAAGATGACCTCAGAAAGAGGCTGAAAGTACTTGAGTACCTTAAGAAATGAGTGAAGATGACCTCGGAAAGAGGTTGAAAGTACTTGTGTACCTTAAGAAATGAATGAAGATGACCTCGAAAAGAGGTTGAAAGTACTTGGGTACCGTAAGAAATGAATGAAAATAACATCTGTCAACGTTGCAGCTTATTTCTGACATCTTTTGATTGTAATACATGAAAGATTATCTGGGAGTATGAAGGGATTTTATTAAAAATAAGCAAACATATTGTTTGCAATTTATTTAATCTGACACACACACACACACACACATACACATATATATATATAATTTAGAATATGTTCAAATTACAATCTACTACAAAGTGTACATTTTGTTTGGAAATTGAAAAGACAATGTCTCATCAGGTAGTAACACTTTTTGTTTTTCAATAACTCCCACACCCATGCACAATACCCCCACCATGATTAACCTTGAAAAAATCATTAGAAATCATAATACATATATATTAAATCAGCATGTTAATCAAAATAACAATAACTACAACAACACCAACTTATGCAATTGTAGAAACCCCAATAATTGTCCACTACAAAATAGGTGTAAAATAAATTCAATTGTCTATCAATGCAATATGACATCAACTGAAAACCCAACTGTCAATAAAGTCTACATCAGATCTACAAAAAAGACTTTTAAGCAACGATGGTATATGCACTTGACTTCATTCAAAAACAACATGTATCAAAACCAAACATCCCTTTCTGCATATTTTTTGAAATTAAAAGACACAAATGAGACACCCAAAGTAAAATGGAAAATCCTGGAAAAAACTAGAATCTGTAACTCGTTTAACAACATCTGCCTTTTATGCCTGAGTGAAAAGCTGCACATTCTAAGGTACCCTAACAATGGCGAACTATTGAAGTGTAGGGATGAATTAGCAGTGTTATGTAAACATCGAAAATATTTTTCATTAAAATTTAATTTATCAAAAGGTATTAGTCATAACTCGTGTTCTAATATAAAAATCAACTTACAGTTAAAATTATTTACCTGTTTGAAGTATTATGTAGTCCCACTAGATATTTTACTCAGATAAAATAATCCTCTCCAAAAGTTAATTAATATCTATGTTTATCCATGTTTAATCCAAAAAATAAAAAAAAATGAATATCATTAATAAAATAAAATAAACCCATACAACACTAAAAAGTCACTCTATTTCATCCACTCATAAACAGTAGTCAAATAAAAAGTGTCTACCTATTTTAAAAAACCTAACATCCCACTATGCGTATTACCTAGACAAAATTAAAGTGACCTGTCCAAAACTAAACTACCTTGCCCCCACCTCCCAACCCAAAGCTGTATTTCTATAGTTACAAACTGCCAACAGACCAGCTTAGACATACTAGATTCCCATCCCCCACATCACCTACATATCACATTCCCAAAAATAAATCGTTTCCAACATTTATTTTCAGTTCCACAAATCACCCAAAGAGCAGTTGTGCTCCGAAACACGAGTGTAGTGATACTATGCTTTTATAAACCATTGTAACCACTATTACAATATAAAGCTCTACTTTGTATCGGTCACTCTTTATAAGAAAAGTAAATGCTTGAATAGTGGGTTTAAAATCTACATGTTCTGTCACTTTCTTACAATAATATGTATATATATATATATATATATATATATGTGTGTGTGTGTGAATTATTAAATAGGCATATAAGGGTACACACATGTATATTATTCATGTGTTAATAAAACTGCTCAATGTAGTATGAACTGAGCTATATATATATATATATATGAATATTGTCCAATGTCATGGCATGACTCAGTTTCATGCACTATGCATTCATCAAGTGCATATTACAAACTACAGTTTGTAATAAAGGACGATATATATATTCATTAATATATATATATATATATATATATATATATATATGAATGTGTCATCTAAAATAAATTTTTCTTTTGTCTTTATTATTCATATTGTTTTTTTACAGATATATTCTATCTAAAATTTTTACTGGCAAATGCACACACACACACACACATATAATATAAAATATTGGCGAAAGACCAACAAAAGTTTTTTTCAGGATTTTTTTGTTTATTTTTTATATATTTTGAATAATTTTACGATTTCATCATTTCAATGTAAATTGTAATACGCAGTTTATTTTTATGCTTGTAGCTTGATGATGAGAAAGAAAAAGAAAAAGACCAAAGTTTCCAAGAAGAAATTGAGAAAGAACTTGAAGAGTTGGAGGATGAATTCATTCGGGAATATCGTCGCAAACGGATTGAAGAAATGAGAAAACAAATGGATAATATGTAAGCATATTTGAGGATTGCTTTTACTTAAAAAAACTTAAAATGTCAGCAGATAAAGTGAAGCTATAATCAGTTTGTGTCATTGAAAATCTTTACAGTGACTAGAACTGAGCTTAGCAGACATTTTTCTCTGGATTAGGCAGGAGAGAGAACAAGTTTGGTTCACCCAAAAGGAAGTTGATGTTTTTCTAGGTAAACAAGAGGCATACAGTCATGTGTACTTGAGGTCCAAAAACTCAAATGTGATCACATTTTTGCTTTCAGATTGCCTTTTGTTGTTTAGTATTTAGAAACTTCAAAATGCTCACTTTGAAAAGACATAAAATTGAAAATTTTTTAATAATCTAAACGAAATCAGAAAAAAAAATCCAAGTGTGAATGTGTTTTGGCATAGCAAACTATTGAAAATAAATTTTCTAGGTTGATATTCTAAGATGATACTTCCTTTGAAATGCTTTTTTTTTTTTTTCATATCACCCCAAGCAAGGCATTCCACGGTGAGAGAGTGACTGCAGGCGGTCCGCTAAGTCGGTATCAATCACATTACACATTCTTCGCTGTATTTTGTCAAGAAGCCCGAGGAGAATAGCAGGGGCACCCGGCCAGATGTGGCAACAATGTATTCAAAACACAGGCGGATGGTAGATTTGTATAAGTGCAGGATAGATTCAGGCAGAAAGAATTTCCGGGCCCTGCACAGAGAGCCAACTTTCATGGCAGCGGATTTAGCAATGGATTCGACGTAGTCATTCCACTTGAGGTCTGCTGAGAGTGTGAGGCCAAGCAGGCGTAGTGTTTTACTCTTTGGGAGGCATGCCTGTTCCATGCTAATGGGAGGGAGGTGCGGTCATCTGTGGTGGTTAATTGACAGCAGCGTCGTTTTGGAAGAATTGAATTTTACGAGCCATTTCCTACCCCAATCCACCATGGATTGGAGGTTTTTTTCAAGCTCAGCTGCGATGTTCGCCTTATCATCAACATCAGATTTTTGATCGAGGCGAGCGTATACTGTGGTATCATCGGCGTACGTACCTACTTGTGATCTTATGGCATCGGGGAGATCATTGATGTAGATTAGAAAGAGCGTAGGACCTAGGATAGAGCCTTAGGGGACACCCGCATTTGTAGGGTAGTTCTGGGAGGCATGTTCGTTTAAAACCACCTTAAACAGGGGTTGTCAAAGGAACACTACCGGCCATAATTTTTAGGCCATCTCAGATTTAAAAACAAATGATGTATTTCATCCTATTTTTAGTATTTATTGCCAAGTGGATAATTCTAAATGAAAATAGACTGGTTCTTTTGTTATTATTACTTTGCAAAATTTTACAAGGCAGCCAGGAAGCCTTTGCTTCTGCAAGCCAATAAAAAGAAGAGACTAGCATGGGGAAGAGAGCACAAAAACTGGACACCAGTACAGTTCATTTGATGCACATGTTATTGTGCAGTATTAAAAAAAAAAGAACCATTCTATTTTCATTTAGAATTATCCACTTGGCAATAAATACTAAAAATAGTATGAAATACATCATTTCTTTTAATAAACTGGTATGGCCTAATAATTATGGCCAGTGGTGTACATGCCACTTGGAATTTTATTTTGAATGTTTAATCTGAATTTTACCTTGCAATTTAATTTCTACAATTTTTAATTTCCCTCCTTCTCGAATTTTAGTTTTTTTATTAATTTTAATGGATAAATTACTCACCTTTTTATCTGTTCTACTGTTTTGTGAGAAAGATGGGGTTTTAATGTCTCATCATGTGTGGGATAAGTTAGCACGCTTGCACCAAAAGTCCATGGAAATGGAAAAAAAATTATAGAAATAGATGAAAATAGCCAATTGTGAATATATACTGGCACACCAAACTTTCAGCATTTTGAAAATAAGTTATCTGGGACGATAAGATTCTTCATGTGAAATGCTCAATCAGGATTTGTTCGGGGGCTCTTAAACGTACATACCATTTTGAACTTTAGTCTGAATTTTAATTTTAGGTTGAATATTTTTGTAACCTAATTCTATTCTATGTATATAAAAGGCAATCTGTAAGTCTGTGTGTGACTGTTCCCTATGCACGCCTACATCTTTTAAGCTACGCCATTGAAACTTTCTAGTGACACATATCTCCAGGAAAGCCAGGTCGACACATACATTTTGAGTTTTTAGTTCAGCAATTTTCCCTTTCGCACTTTTTGGCTAATGGGGCCGATTGTTTACATTTGCTCTGTAAGACTATAAGATCTAAGATGGTTGCTGAATTACGTGACAGAAATCAAAATCACACGTATCACACATTGCGTTCCAAGTAATTTAGCATTTTATACTCCGTTCAAATACTACAGCAACATGCATTCAATGCCTTCTTCTTAATGCTGAAAATGGTTACTAACAGCCTCAGCTCTCCTTTCCAACTTTCAATAAATGATTTCCATCTACTCCTCTCATTGGCATCTTCTCCCACTACTAAAATGTTCTTAGTTGCACGGGCAACGCCGGGCTGTGATGCTAGTCGTTATATAAAGTAGTGTGTTTATAATTTCATTAAATCATATCAGTATTCTGTGGAATACAAACTTAAAAAGTGTTTATTTTTAAGATGATGATCGCTTTATTGAATTTGGGAACATTGTTAGTTTTCTCAAAAACAACAATATCAGAAAAGACGTCTGTTTATAAATATCTTTTTGGTTTTAAGCAGTTTTAATCTGTAAGCATTATGAAAAGTATAATATACATTGCTTGTTTACATGATTGCAAGAGTTGGATTATTGACCTCATTCTTTCTGTTACTCTTTTTGTTATTACTTTGTTATTAATTTCTGCATCTTTCCTTTTCTTTACAAAATAATCCAAAAAGTACGACTCAAAATAAATCTTTACTAAACAGAAACAATGATCTGGAACTGGAATGAAAACGGTGATTGCACCGATCCAGAATCAATTATTTAGAGCAGAGGTCGGTAACCTTTTGGAGAGTGAAGGCCAAAAAGCTATGTCGAGTCATGGAGGATTGCCAAACACTTATGGCTCCGGGATCATGGAGAAGAACCATGTTATTAAATATGTGAATAAATTTTCTATGTGTTTGAAGAAAGCAAGGATTTGATATAATTAATATCTGACAGAAATTTTGTTAAAAACAATTTTACATTTTAAAAATGAATGTTTCATAAATCAGTACTGAAAAAAATTCCATTAATATTGGTTGAAAACACTATTTTGTATTCATTTGAAAGTGCCCGCTCACGAAAGCAATTTCACAGAAAAAGTGAAAGTGAGACCGTACGCTAATTTTGGCAAACCCTACAAATAAAAAATAAAAGTAAAACACATTCTCCAGGTAAAAAGAAATAATTTTTTTTAATTTCGACGCAACATATTCAGACTATCAACTGTCACTTTGGTTTGGTTTACCTATATTTATATCGTGTCCTGAGCAAGGTAGCGGGCCAGACAAGATTCACTTGAATACTGGATGTGGCCCACAGGCTGGGGATTGCTGATCATTGATTTAAAGTGTAGAATTAATAAATACCAAACATTTCAAATGCCTTGGTGTATGGATCATATGTAACAAATGTTACATGTTGGAAACTGTAACAAAAAAAAATGATTGACCAAAACACAGAGCTAAATCACAAACAAATATTTAATTTACTAAAAAGACAAAATAGAATATATACAAAATATACAATTTTGGCATTCAAAACAGTAACATAGAGTCTATGACTGGCAAGTGTTATGAGGGGAGAAGGTAAGGTAAGGAATCCACTATCTTTACCACGTGAGGGCTAGCAATGAAGTCTAAGTGCTATACTGGAAATCCTCAAATATATAAAGATTAACATTTGGTTTGGTCAATGAAAATATTCAAAAATCCTATTTACCAGATTTGTTCCATGAGGTTCTCTTTTTGGGTTTTTGTTGGGCGACAACTTTTCATTGAGATTCTTTCGGCTGGATATAATAATCCGCAAATCAAGCTGGAGTTGATAATGGCAATAATTCCTTTCTACAACTAAGTACTCTTTTCCAAAAAAACTCTTTTCATAGGGGCTAGCACCTCAGTAGCATATTTCTCGAATATACTGGAATGATCTAGAATCTTCCAAACGTTCTATTTCTAATTTCTCTATTTTGCAACTACTTCATGAATGAAAACTTTTTTGTATCAACAAGTGGGACTCAGTAGAATCCCTTATTATAAATTTCAACCTTTTTGTTGGCTTTATTAATATTTTTTTATATAGAAATGTATTCTCGTAACACAAAATTAGTACCATTGAATAAACATTCATTTAAACTGCCTCTTAATGTAACCCTCTACCTTGAGTGGCTCCCAGGCTTTGTACAGGGTGAATCTTACTGTTAGAAAAATGTTGCAGGAAAAATGTTTGGTTCTTTTAATGCTGTAGTAACTGACTCCTCATGTTATCCTCTACCTCTTCAAGAACCAAATCATGCCTAAAACAGTCACATAGAATAAACTGTACTAGATGTTGTTTCACACAATACCACAAGATGCTACAAAACCAAAACATTTATCTATGGACTTTAGTCATGTTCTTAAATCACCTCTAGACTTCATATAAATGCCATACAAGGCCTCCAACCTGTTCGGAAATGACTAAACAGTCAACTTTATATAAATTCTTTCTCTGCTCAATGTTTAAAAATGGTTTTGGTCAAATGAATCCCTATGAAGGAGACCATCCTTCTTTGAATCTTGTACAACAGAATCACAAAGAACTTTACCAAATAAATGAAACTACATTGCCTGAGCATTTTTAACAGCAGCAACAACTTATAGGGATATCACATGTAACGGAAAGAGAAATTGATGGCACAAGGGTTTTGTTGACCATGTCCACCATAGTTTATGAATATAGAATACAGCGCAGTACGTAATCTGTTCAATGAAACAACGTCAAAGATTAACACTCACGAGTCAGACACTCTACTGAATCAGATTATATTGCCAATACTCGGGTAAATATGGTCGCCTTTTATACACCTCACATTGAATATTTTGAGCCTTCTGATTAGTTAACCCTTCTATTGGTGAACTATAAAATGAGTCAGCTTATGGCTGGCTCACCAGTATACAAGGGTACCCCAAAAAAAAATCCAACAGGTTTTCCACACTAGTTCCAACAAAATGGTTAGAAACGTAGCCCCTATTGATATTTCACATTTTTTTAAATAAAAGATTAGGAAGGGAAGCTTGTCTTAAAATATTTGTATAATTGTTTACAAATTAGTATAAAATCTAGTGATAGATTATCTGAAATTGCCTTTATTATGTGTATTGTAAAAACAAAATAAGTTTTATCATTGGCTTCCACGTGTTAGATAATGGTGAAGAGAGCAAGGCATTAATGCTAGAATTAATTTTACTAAACTCTGGTTCTGGTTTTGTAGCTTAGTGGGTGGAAATAAACAAAAATAAAGTAACATCTAAAAATCACCAGATGTAGACTATATCTGGAGAGGTTTGAAATATTCTGTGAAGACAATAGATGAAGACAACCAGATGCCTCCAACCAGATTGCATACTAAAAGTTGGGGTGCTGAAGAGTTTATTGGCTGAAGTGTTCTGTTAAAACAGCATGAAGTCAATCGTATCTCCATAAATAAAAAAATAATGAAAATACTTCATTTTAGAAAATAAAAAAAGTATAGTAAAGCTGTGTCATATGTTGGACTGTGTAAAATGTATAAAAACGAGGGCAATGAAAAAATATAATTGAACAATTTTATTGTGATGTTTTAGAAATAAAAACAAGCTTTTTAAAATACAAAGTGAACTTTTATAAAAACATTATGCTATTATTCAATTCTTTTCTAAATATGGAGTACATTTGTTTTTATTCTTGACGTCATGTCTTTTTGTTTTCACAGACCAAAATTTGGAAGAGTTTATGATTTGGTTGCTGATAATTTTGTAGATAATATTGACAAAGAAAATCCAACAGTGACTATTATAGTTCATGTATTTGGACATGTAAGTATGTACTTTTCAAGTATTTAATTCCTAGGGAGAAAAGTAAAAAAAATAAAAGCATTTTGTTTAATCATCACCAAAATGGTGTATGAGTTATTGGCCATCAAATGAGCATTCACATCAACTCATCTCAAATTCTCATACAAAAGATTTATAGTTTAAATACAATTATAAATATTATTTACTTCTTTACACATTTCATCAAAACTGACGACATACTTCTTACTAGTAGAATATAAAATATATATTATAAAACATAATCCGTCTCTTCCTTCCAGTTATGGGTTAAATAACAGGACAGATTGGGTTCTATAGCCTTGGCTGGCAACCAGTCTACCGCAGAAAGAAATGGCAACCTACTGCGTGGTAATCTTCTGCCCAGTCAGTGATGTCTCTTTCGAGACATGATCGCCCAAGCGTATATCACGTATGGCACTTAACTGACTGTTGTCAAAGTCGATTGGTTAGTTGTTGTTCATTGGAAGAGCTCTATTGATTCAGCATTATCGATATATCTTTTGATGTTGTCATGAAGAAATATTTCAAGCTGCCCTGATGATTTAGGACAAATTGGGCCCCTATAAATCATACACCCTCTGTTATTGGTATTACAGACAGTATAATTCAAGAGATCTTGATAGGGTACATTCAGTGATTCCAGTAATAATTGTATGTTTTGGCAAATAGTGAATACGCAATCAGCATGTGCACCTGCACTACCAGCAAAAACACTATTTTGGTATTAGACTACAAAATTTCTAAAATGTCAAGGATACTGTTGGGTTCTGTTCTTTGAATGCTCTGAAGAGCTTATTTAGAGCAGAATAAAAAAATTACCCCCCCCCCCCCCACCAAAAAAAATTGGAACAGTAACATTTACTAGCACAAAATAATTTGGCACACATCTATTGAACAGGTTAATAGGCTCATCCCTTGTTCCCTGTTTAGGATGTGGTTTCCGGCTTTCTCTTTTCCAATCTTTTCACTATTACGTAGCCCCCTGCACATCAGTGGCATTACCGCCTTGCTCGGGGTGATACGATTAAAAAAAAAAAAAAAAAAAAAAAAAAGTTATAATCTTCAAGAATTTAAATGTAAAGTCAATAGTCATCTCCTATCTCACTAACCTGCATCCTTTCTCTCATGCTCCTTTTCTCCGCCCACTCCGCTCTCATCAGTATTCTCATCCTTTTCTTACCCACTTCCTGACATCCCCTATAACCTGTTACTCTTTCTCATAACTTTCCTCCTATGTAACCCCCTGCAAAACAGTGGCAGTAAAATGCCTTGCCTGAGGTGAAATGATTATTAAAAAAAAAAAATTATTTTGATATGCGAGTCTATATATATTTTAATTCCTAGGGAGAAAAGTTAAAAAAAAAGAACCATTTTGTTTGATCATCACCAAAATGGTGTCTGAGTTATTGGCCATCAAATGAGCATTCACATCAACTCATTTCAAATCCTCATAGAAAAGATTTATAATTTAAATACAATTATTCAATTATAAATATTATTTACTTCTTTACACATTTCATCAAAACTGACTGCATACTTCTATTAGTAGAATATTTTGATATGCGAGTCTAAATATATTTTTCAATTTATTATTGTTTGACAGATTTGGTCTTTTCATTTCCATTCTTTGTAAACATTTTTGTAGATTTCATTCTCATAACTAAGATACTGTCGTCTAATATTCCCCTTCCTAGTTATTTCTCTGTTGCTAACAACATTAAACGTTATTGGATTACAAACAAAGCAAATCCACAGTTATACTTAGATTATAATATCGTAATATTATTTACTATTCATTATTAGAATTGGATGAGGAAAAATTTAAAATTTTGTCCAACATGATTGGAATCTGATATTATTTGCATGTGTACCATTTATTTTTTGTAGAAAGTGGATGCTTGTGAGGCTATGGATGGATGCATACAATGTTTGTCGCAGGAATACCCCTCCATTAAGTTCTGCAGAATCAGTGCTAAAGATGCAAAGCTGAGTCGGAAATTTGTAAGTTATTCTTTTTGTTTATTTAGTCTTGGGTATGACAACAAACTACATTAGACAGCAAGCCTCTGTCCGGGAGGTTTTGAGGAGCATACAATCACATCTTAATTGCTGGTGTGCCCTGGTCCATCCTGACCCAGGAAGGTAACAACTGTTAAGGTTTCAGTTATGGCCAAATAATAACCCACAAACAAAAACAAGACTATGAAATTATAAATATTGCAGCAACACATTTTTATAGAAAAAGCATAATAACCAACAACACCTATTTATAGCATAATAACCAACAACACCTATTTATAGCAAAATGACCAACAATACATTTTTATAGCAGAATGACCAACAGTACATTTTTATAGCAGAATGACCAACAGTACATTTTTATAGCAGAATGACCAACAATACATTTTTATAGCAGAATGACCAACAGTACATTTTTATAGCAGAATGACCAACAATACATTTTTATAGCAGAATGACCAACAATACATTTTTATAGCAGAATGACCAACAGTACATTTTTATAGCAGAATGACCAACAATACATTTTTATAGCAGAATGACCAACAATACATTTTTATAGCAGAATGACCAACAATACATTTTTATAGCAGAATGACCAACAGTACATTTTTATAGCAGAATGACCAACAATGCATTTTTATGGCAGAATGACCAACAGTACATTTTTATAGCAGAATGACCAACAGTACATTTTTATAGCAGAATGACCAACAGTACATTTTTATAGCAGAATGACCAACAGTACATTTTTATAGCAGAATGACCAACAGTACATTTTTATAGCAGAATGACCAACAATACATTTTTATAGCAGAATGACCAACAATACATTTTTATAGCAGAATGACCAACAGTACATTTTTATAGCAGAATGACCAACAGTACATTTTTATAGCAGAATGACCAACAGTACATTTTTATAGCAGAATGACCAACAGTACATTTTTATAGCAGAATGACCAACAGTACATTTTTATAGCAGAATGACCAACAATGCATTTTTATGGCAGAATGACCAACAGTACATTTTTATAGCAGAATGACCAACAGTACATTTTTATAGCAGAATGACCAACAGTACATTTTTATAGCAGAATGACCAACAGTACATTTTTATAGCAGAATGACCAACAATACATTTTTATAGCAGAATGACCAACAATACATTTTTATGGCAGAATGACCAACAGTACATTTTTATAGCAGAATGACCAACAGTACATTTTTATAGCAGAATGACCAACAGTACATTTTTATAGCAGAATGACCAACAGTACATTTTTAGAATGCAGAATGACCAACAGTACATTTTTATAGCAGAATGACCAACAGTACATTTTTATAGCAGAATGACCAACAATACATTTTTATAGCAGAATGACCAACAATACATTTTTATAGCAGAATGACCAACAGTACATTTTTATAGCAGAATGACCAACAGTACATTTTTATAGCAGAATGACCAACAGTACATTTTTATAGCAGAATGACCAACAGTACATTTTTATAGCAGAATGACCAACAGTACATTTTTATAGCAGAATGACCAACAATGCATTTTTATGGCAGAATGACCAACAATGCATTTTTATGGCAGAGTGGATATTGACTCAGAATGAGAAATCGGAGAGCCGAGTTCGAATTTCAGTTGAATTCCTTGCATTCACTTATGCGCAAATACCCTTGGGAAAGGTATTAATCCGTCTGTTCCTTCCAGTTATGGATTAAATAACAGGACAGATTGGGTTCTATAGCCTTGGTCGGCAACCAGTCTACCACAGAAAACAATGGCAACCTACTGCGGGATAATCTTCTGCCCAGTCAGTGATGTCTCTTTCGAGACATGATCGCCCAAGTGTGTATCACGTATGGCACTTAACTGACTGACTGACCAACAACACATTTTATAGCAGAATGACCAAGAATACATTTTTATAGCAAAATGACCAACAATACATTTTTATAGCAGAATGACCAAGAATACATTTTTATAGCAGAATGACCAACAGTACATTTTTATAGCAGAATGACCAACAAGACATTTTATCTGTAGTTAAAGCAATAAGGTTTCGTCCCAACTATTGAACTTTCAGCATTGTATTTTCTCTATTCTGGGGAACTATTATTTGGCTGAACTGTAAAGTGGTTTCCCAGGATAAAGTGAATTCAGATTTGACCCCTGTTGAGAAAATTATGTTTATTTGACTAAAACATTCAATATACTAAGCTGGTAAGCCTTAACTTTGCTGTATAGAGAAGAAAATAAAGTAGGCATGTTCCATAAAATAACATTAGTATGTGTTTTTACTAATGTTTTCCAAGAGAAAGTTTGTGTTTACTGTCTGATGAAAAGTTCCAACGTATATTCATCTGGTCGTCTGGAATGGTTTTTCAATAATATTTGCCATTGACCCAAGTTTTTACTTTCTCTTCTGCCTACTTTATAATATGTTGAAATAGTAAGGTTTTTATTTTGTTAATCTTTAAGTACAGCTTGGTAAGCAATGGGAGAAATGTTTTGGTCATTGTTAAAATATTTATATAATTATTGACATAAATTCTCTAATAGTATTTTATTTTTTTTTACACTACATTGTTCAGACTGTTGTCTTCATCTGTATTGTCATATTTCATACAGCTTTTTTTCAGGTGATATATGGTGGAATTTCAAACTGAACCCTTTATTTAATCCAGTGTTTAGTTAGCGAGTAGATTGTCCTAATTCAACGTACCATGCTTTGTTTTAGATATCAGTTAATTTGTAGTGTGAGGAGCTGGTTAATTTTTCTTTAATTCGGCCTTGTGTCAGACTTAACCAAACTCCCTACAACTTACAAGTTTTATGCAGAATTATCATCAGAAGATTGGTTGTCGATTAGAATGTGTGGATTAGTGTAGAAGAGTGGAATAATAAAATATACATTTTTCATGTTAAAATAGAAATTTATTACAAGGAAAGAATAACATGAGTTGTAGGAGTTAATGTTCAATTAGAAACATTATTAAGAGGTTAAGGGAAGAGTTCGTACAAAATGTTCTAGTAGTAATTGTTGAAATAGATAAGGAGAAAGAGAAAGAGGACAATGTCCAAGTCACTTGAAGTTACATTTTAGATGTGTGTCTCTCAGCTCCCAATGACTCTCTGTCTCTTGACTGAGCTGAGGTCATTTATATAGTATTTTTGAATTCAGCACTGGGTTGCCAAGTCCTTCAAGTGATCCCATTGATCAAAAATCATTTTAACACCCACTTGCAAAATCTGGTTAAGCAGATGGTCAATCCTTTTTCTATTTGGGGAAAACCAGGATGTCATTGTGAATTTTTGTAAAAGTGAAGAATGTTGATTTTAATTAATTTCTTACCCACCACAAATTCTCTTTGGTAATTCTAGATAAAAGCATTGGTTGGTTGAGTAATCTAAAAAGTGACTAGATCTAAAGAATTCTGAGTTACTTTTTGGATCACTCAACAAACTAATGAATGTTTTTATCTGGTGACACAGGACACATGGTTCAATAGATCAACATGTTTGAATTAGAACAATCTATGACTAGGATTTTGTTGAAATTCAAAACATTTATCACCTGAAGAAGGTCAAAGCATATAATAGACAAAATATTGTGAATATGGCAGTAAAGATGAGGACAACAATCTGAACAATATCAGCAAGTTAAGTGCCATACTTGATACACACTTTGGGCGATCATGTCTCGAAAGAGACATCACTGACTGGACAGAAGATTATCCCGCAGTAGGTTGCCATTGCTTTTTGCTATAGACTGGTTGCAAGCTAAGGCTATAGAACCCAACCTGTCCCATTATTTAACCTATAACTGGAGGAAAGAGATGGATAAATACCTTTCCCAAGGGTATTTGTGCGTAAGTGAATGCAAGGAATTCAACTGGAATTTGAACTCGGCTCTCCGATTTGTCGTTCCACATCGATATCCACTGTATCACAACGCACATCCAGAACAATATAAATAGTGTAAATAATTACATCTTAGGAATATTGACAGATATTGAAAGTGAATATGGCAAGAATGATGCCAACAACAGTCTGAACAATATAGTGTAAATAATTACATCTCAGAAGTAGATATTAATATTTTCTTATAGAGCAACCAAAACTCTGTTATTAATTGGCAGCAAAGTACACTAATAACATATGGTATATCTTGTGAAGAGTCATTCTGAAGAAATGTTGTTTAATTTTTCAGGCAACTGAAGGAGTTCCAGCCCTGTTGATTTACAAAGCAGGAGAGATGATTGGAAATTTTATTGCTTTGGGAAAGGAATTTGGTGAAGACTTTTTTGCAACAGACATTGAAAGCTTCCTTCAAGAGTAAGTAAATTAAAAAAAACAAAAAAAGAGAAATTTCTTGGAAAATCTTTAAAGCATAGTGACTAACGGTTAAGGAAAACTGGAAATGAGGGAAAAGTCAGGAAAGTTGCGATAACTTTGTAAAAAAAAAAAAAAAAAAAAAAAAAAAAAAATCCTTATTTGTAATTTATAGAAATACGTAAGTTAATCAATTTTCTTTTATGAAAGATCATTTTAAACATACTAGCAGTATAGCCCTGTGTTACATGGTCCTGGAGCTCAGGCTCAGCCTAAAGAACATTTGTGTGAAATTTGGTGAGAATCAGATAAAAATTGTGGATTTGTATAAAGGACATACAGACAAACAGACACACACACAAACATCTTGCCTATTATATATATATAATCGATTTTCTGCACTATTGTAAGAGCTGCAACCTTGAAACTTCTGAATGTCATTTCTTATGTCTTTGTCTCTGAGTGTATCAAATTTGATGAAAATCAGACTACTCCTATAACCCGATTTTGTTCGATTATCAATTTTCGATATTTATCAGAAATACCTCGACACAAAACCTAGCTAAGAACACTTGCGGACACTTATAGTACAACTGTGTAAATTTTCAAGGAAATCGGTTCAGCCGTTTCAGAGTCTATAGGTAACGGACGCACACACACACACGCAGACAAAATTCCATTTATAAAATAAGTTTAGATAGATTTAGATTAGATTCTAAGATAAACATTTTGCAGTGTTTATGTATGACCTTTATTTTATTATGTTTATTTAATAAATGTTTATTCTTAAGAAATTTAATAATATATAGTTTTTCATATAGACACATGTGCATCCATGATGACGCAATTTTATTTATTAATGCAACTGGTTTTATTACTTAAAAGTTTTTTTTTTTTTGTGAATGTATGTATTTATGTAGGCTTATTTATTAAACATTATATGAGTATTTGAAAAATCTTATTAAAGGAAAATATACGCTTTCTGGAAGGACTCTTAGTAAACGCTTGAAATTTTGAGGAGGAAAAGTGAAATCTGATTTGAGTGTTGGGATATTTTCATTATGTTAACATTTTATCTTGGTTCTCTTTAGTCAATTAAGTGCCATTACACGTTTGGGCATTCATGTCTCTTTTGATCAATGACTAACTGGGCAAAACATTTTTCTGCAGTAGTTTTCCATTTCTTTCTGCAGTAGACTGGTTGCCAACCAAGGCTATAGAACCTAATCTGTCCTGCTATACAATCCATAGCTGGAGAGAGAAGAGATGGATCAGTAGTGTCGGTCAGTCAAGTGTCATACGTGATACACACTTTGGGCGATCATGTCTGGAAAGAGACATGACTGACTGGGCAGAAGATTATCCCACACTAGGTTGCCATTGCTTTCTGTCGTAGACTGGTTGCAAGCCAAGGCTATAGAACCCAATCTGTCATGTTATTTAACCCATAACTGGAGGAGAGAGACGGATTAATACATTTCCTAAGGGTATTTGTGTGTAGATGAATGCAAGGAATTCAACTGGAATTCGAACTAGGTACCCCAATTTGTCGTTCTGTGTTGATATCCACTGCACCACAACGCACAGCCAGTCAGTTAAGTGCCATACATGATAAATGCTTCGGGCGATCTTGTCTCTTTCGAGACATGACTGACTGGGAAAAAGATTATACTGCAGTAGGTTGCCATTGCTTTCTGTGGTAGACTAGTTGCCAGCCAAGGCTATAGAACCCAATCTATCCTATTATGTAACCCATAACTGGAGAGAAGAGATGGATTAATACCTTTCCCAAGGGTATTTGTGCATAAGTGAATGCAAGAAATTCAAATGGAATTTGAACTCTGTTCTCTGATTTTTCATTCTGAGCTGATAACCATTGCACCGCAAAACCTTCTCTTTAGATATTACATCTTAAAAAACAAAATGAAGTATACAATGAAAGTAAGTCTTTTCTAAGATAATTATTTTTGTTTTCTCAACAGATTATTTTTGTCTTTAAATTTTATCCATTTGAAGACAACAAACTTATTCAGATAAACTTGAAATTTAGTGATTCAATGTTTACTTGTGTAATTATTTTAAAGACGATGAATTATGAAATTAAGTTTCAGTTCTGTCTTCAACCTTCTTAATGTTTCCCACCATGTTTAGAAAACTACCGAGTGTTGTTACTATTACGGGGACATTTTTGCTCATTCATTCATTGTTATTGAGTGCTTCAGTTCAATTTTTAAAATTTTATTTTACTCCAGTTTCTTGTGCACCATTGTAAATGCATTTGGAACGGCAAATTTCAGTTTTAACAACAAATCTTAGAATGATTAAGTTGTAAGTTATTAAGCTGTCTCGTTTTTTGGTTTTGCATGTATATTTATAAGAAATAAGAATATATTTTTTTATGTAATGCTCAGTGTGTGGAATAAGAGTTTTTGTATTTTAAATTTCTGTTTAAAAAGTTGACAAATGGCTCAAACTTTTTCCATAAAGAAATAAGAACCGGCTTGATAAAGAAAATTGGACGAGTTCCGTAAAACGAAAGAGTTATCTCCCCTTAATCGATTTATGAAAACATTCGGTCAATCAATTAAGTGCCATACATGATACACGCTTTGGGCGATCATGTCCCGAAAGAGACATGACTGACTGGCAGAAAATTATCCCACAGTAGGTTGCCATTACTTTCTGTGGTAGACTGGTTGCCAGCTAAGGCCATAGAACCTAATCTGTCATATTATTTAACCCATAACTGGAGGGAGGAAAATGGATTAATAGCTCTCCCAGGGGTATTTGTGTATAAGTGAATGCAAGAAATTCAACTGGAATTTGAACTCGGCACCCCGATTTGTCATTCTGAGTCAATATCCACTGCACCACAATGCACATAATAATTTGCTCTGTAAAATGCATAGTTTTTCCATCATCAAGCTGCAGACTTAGTGATTTACCTACGTGTACACTAAGTGAGTATATATATATATATATATATATATATATATAAAAGGTAGAATACTTGGTATATTAATCAGGTAAGTTCCGATAGAGACAAAATCAAAAGAACTCAATATTAAATTCATTTTTTTAATTTAACAGAGTAATATAATTTAGAAAAAATTTTAGATATTCTACAATTTCATGGGTAATACATATTTCGCTGCTGGTGACCTTATGGCTCTTCAGACCCAAATGATACAACAGTTAATCTTCAAAATATTCCTGAAAAATTATTACACACAGATGCTCACGTGTTCGTATTGAGAGTAGACATTTGTTATGGTAATTTGCGAAAAACAATTCCTCAAAAATGCCTAAAGAGAGGGTTTTTTTTTGTTTTTTTTTGTTTTTTTTTGACAAAGCATCAAAGCAATGTATTTTGTGGAAGAAAATTATTTAAATTCCTTTATTTAGTTTATTAAAATTGTTCTTGATATATAACAAATTATGCATCATTTTCCCATGATTCAAATATGCAAAAAAAATTTCTCTAAATTCCTGGGGGCTAGTTTTCTTATTGACAATTATTACTACGTGTGTTCCATAAGACCCCAATTGTCAACTACAGGTTGACTCATTTCAAAAGCTGACCAAAGTACTGAGAGACGGAAACGTCTCATTGGAAACAAAGAAAAGAGTGCTGGACTGATATGTGATATCTGTCCTTCATGTATGGAAGTAAATGTTGGACGATCTTATCAAGGATGAAGGAGAGGCTTGAAGCAGCAGAAATGTTGTTTTACAGAAGGATGCTGAGGATAGTATGGACTGAGAACATGAGCAACAACAGGGGTTGGACAGGGTACAAACGAGAAGAAAACTCATAGGAAGAGACAGATAAGGTTTCTGGGACACGTAATAAGGAAAGAGTGCCTAGAGAATTTAATACTCAAAGGATGGCTAGAAGGAAAGTAAAAAGGTAAAGTATCACAAGACCTACATAATAGGCCTGAACAAATAGATAGCGGAGTGGAGTTTTTGATAGAGATTAGGAAGAAAAATAATAAGGGCAGCAAGAGACAGGGCCAAGTGGAAGTACGTGATTGCCTACGTCTTGAAGGGATACAGAACATGAAGTAGGTACAAATTTTGAAAATTTTGTAGAGTTTTATAAATTTTTGAATAAAAAATTTCTTTTCCCTTTTTTTTTTATAATCGTGTCGCCACAAGCAAACCATTTTACTGCCACTGTTTTGCAAGGGGGTTACATAGGAGAAAAGTTATGAGAAAGAGTGAGATGTTATAGGGGGCATCAGGAAGTGGGTAAGAGAAGGATGACTGTGGCCATAAAGTGAGGAATCAATTTATATATTGATTGTAATATAAAATTGATCCCCCACTTTATATTTACATAATAATTGTCTGTTGATAAGCCGTAGAAAACGAATCAATCAGTCAATGAAATACTGATTAGCTACACATGCATGTCTTTTAGATTTATTTACATTCTCTGGAATATAAATGTATAGAATTGTTTTTTTCTAATCATAAGATAAGGATGACTGTGGCCATAAAGTGAAGGATCAGTTTATATATTGTTTGTAATATAAAATTGATCCCCCACTTTATATTTTCATAATAATTTCTTGTCTGTCGATAAGCCATATAAAACGAATGAATCAGTCAATGAAATACTGATTAGCTACACATGCATGTCTTTAAGATTAATTTACATTCTCTGGAATATAAATGTATAGAATTTTACTGTCACTGTTGTGCAGGGGGTTACATAGGAGGAAAGTTATGAGAAAGAGTGACAGGTTATAGGGGGTGTCAGAAAGTTGGGTAAGAGAAGGATGAGAATACTGATGAGAGTGGAGTGGACAGAGGAAGGAGCATGAGAGAGAGAGAGAGAGAGAGAGAGAGGATGCAAGTTAGTGAGTTAGGAGGTGACTATTGATTTACATTTAAATTCTTGGAGATTATAGCTGTCAGGGAAGCAAGTAAATGGAAGGGAATTCCAAAGGTGGGAAGTGCAAGAAAAGAAGCTGATTAAGTAGAATTTGCATTAATAAATGTTTATTCTTAAGAAATTTAATAATCTATAGTTTTTCATATAGACACGTGCGTCCATGATCACGCAATTTTATTTATTAATGCAACTGGTTTTATTACTTAAAAGTTTCTGTTTTTTTTTGTTTTTTTTTTTGTGAATGCATGCTTATTTATTAAACGTTATATGAGTTTTTGGACCTAGTTGCTAATCTTGTGGCTCATGTAAATTTATATATAGGAAACACCAGTGAGCTAAGTTCATCAGAGCAGAAGCCGTGAAAATATTTGAAGAGACACAGGGAAGCCACCTTGTGCCACTGAGAAAGCGACTGTATCCGAGCTGCCAAGTTGGGATCTATTACATTACAGATTCTCCGTTAAATTTTGTCAACGGACACCTGGGTGGATAGCAAGAGCACCCAACCAGATATGGCAGCAGTATTCAATGCATGGGCAGATGGTAGATTTATATATGTGCAGGATGGATTCAGATGGGAAAAATTTCCTGGCCCTGAACAGAGAACCGACCTTCTTAACATCAGATTTAACTATGGATTCTATATAGTCAATAATAAATTTCACATTTGCTTAGCTAGTATATAGTAACAGTTGTATCAACAGAAAAACTGCCATTTTGAAACTGCATTTTTGCAGGCATGAATTTTAAACTTTGTCGTTATTTTATACTTTCTTAAAGAGTGTCATTGATTTAACTTTTCTTTTCTGCAGACATGCATTTCTACCAAATAACAATTCTGTGGATACTGTGATCAAAGCCAGCAAGACGGTGCGTCAGTGTGAAACTCCCATCTTTGATGATGGCGACGATGTTGACAGCGACTTTGATGTTGATTATTAGCAACTAAAAAGAGACTTTCCGAAGGAGATACAATAAAAACCGAACTGTACCTGCCTTCTCCCATCTGTGAACGAGGGTGAAGACGAAAGCAGTCCCAAAACCTATAAGTGATATTTGGATATAGGCAAAGAACAAAGAATTTTAACTCTTTGCAAGAAACTGTTGTCCATTTGTAACAAGGTAACAAATTAGAAGAATTTCAACAGACTTTGGACTATTGTGAGAAAAAAACTGAAAAACTTAAAATGACAATTGGAAAGGTTGCCTGTGCAGTTTTGTATATATATATATATATATATATATATATATGCATGAATTATTCGAGTAATGTCTGTATCATGTTAAATTTTATAGTATGAATCCTATTTTTGTGTTTATTTATGTTATTTACAGTGTTTGGATTGTTGTCCTCATCTTTATTGCTATATTCACAATGTTTTGGCCATTGTATGCTTCGGCCTTCTTCAGTTGATTGGAATTTCGAACTGAACCATTTCTTTCAATCACTGGGCTAGATTATACTTGTTCCATGTGTTACACCATTCCTGGTTGACTTGATTATTTCCCTTCAACTCAAGTTTTTGATCATTTTTGCTCAATTTTGTAATGAACTAACAGCTCCTTGGGTCAAGTCACTCGGTCATGTGTCAAGCACATGTGTCTTGCTTTCTGGTTAAAGGGAGATAAGTAAGACATCTGAAAGTAGCTTGATTCTTGGAACAAGAAGAATTTATCCCAGAGATTGAAATAAAGGGTTCAGTTCAAAATTCCAATCACTTAAAGACAGTCGAAGCATACAATGGCCAAAATGTCATGAACAAGAGTCTGAACAGTGTAAATAATGTAAATAATTACAATACCTATCTCAGAAATATAGCAAATACTTTTTTTTTTTTTTAAAACAAAAACTTTCTGCTTATTAGATTACTAGCAGTATGACCCGGCGTTGCTCGGGTGTAATGAAAGCTTTAAAACTAATCCATGGTCATGGAGCTCACACTCTTTGGACGTTGACACGAAAGACTTAAAAAGCAATAGTTGTTTCCAGTTAAAGCGAAACCGTAGACTGAAAGAAAAATGAATAGATGTAAGTCAGATTTTTATTTCCTGGTATCGATATCAAATAAGTTGTTTTCGTCGTAAACTGAATTTTGAAGGCTAAATAAGTCCTCTGAGTAAATGGTATCATGGCTGAGTCTAAGAACTATAATTATACCTACTTAGAGCCAAATCCGAAGCAAAAACTAAAATAAAAGGGCTGAAAAAAATAGACATATAGGCAGATAAACAGACACACAAACATCTTGCCTTATATATATATATATTAATTTTCTGCACTATTGTAAGAACTGCAACATTGAAATTTCTGAACATCGTTTATGTCTTTGTCTATGAGTGTATCAAATTTGATTAAAATCGGATCACTCTTTCTATAACCCGATCTTTTCGATTATCAATTTTCGATATTTATCGGGGGATACCTTGACACAAAACCTAGCTAAGAACTCTCACAGACGCTTATAGTACAACTGTAAATTTTCAATAAAATCGGTTCAGCCTTTTCGGAGTCTATAGGTAACGGACACACACACACACACACACACACACACACACACACACACAAAGTTCCATTTATAAATAAGTTAAGATTTAGATGCCAAATTGTTAAAACAGCTTTGACTCTTAAGAAAGCAAATTTTTATTTATTAATTCCAGTATATTTTACACTGAATACTGTCTCACAAAAATCAAATTTTCTTTTATTAATTCCAACATTGGTGCTTGATTTATTCCAAGAATCATTTAGATAAATGGAATTTATTCTTTGTGTTATTCAAGTTGTTTTTCTACTGTACCAGCAGATCCATTCTACAGCCACCAAGAGGTTTCTTGCTGCAATTTCCACACCATAATAACAGGAAGAATGTGTGTTCTTTTTAAAATTTTTAGGAATGATATGGACTTGCTCAAAAAAAAAAAAATTATTCCTTGATGTTTTACTTTCAAAGGTTTCAACTTGAGATTCATTAAATGTAATTTGGTTTCATTTTTTAAAAATTTACTTCACGTATTTGTTGTCTAAATTATATAACATAGAAGATCAGTTTCACTTTTATAAAAGTAACAGACGCCCTATAAAAATGTTCAATAAAATGTTCAAAAAATAAATGCTAGCCAGCAGAGTTGTGCAATTGTTTAAATCCTAAACTGGTCTTGGATTTGTAATCAAAAGTAAATTAGTTAAAAAATTAGGTATGATTGCTGTTTTGTTGTTCCAACTGCTGTAATAGTGAACCAAAAACAACATGGGCATATATCAGATGAATATATCATATATCATATATATATCATACATCAGATGAATATATTAAATATTTGTAGAAATTTTTAACAAATTACAAGGATCATTCAATAAATAAGGTGAATTTTTCAGTATAAGGACTTCTATGAGGGTCATTCAATAGATAAGGTGAATTTTTCGATATAAAGACTTCTATGAGGGTCATTCAATAAATAAAGTGAATTTTTCGGTATAAGGACTTCTATGAGGGTCATTCAATAGATAAGGTGAATTTTTCGATATAAAGATTTCTAATACAGATTGAAGCTTACTTTTTTTAAAAAATTTTTTTTTCTTTACATCTTTTTCAAAGAGATCTAATTTTTTTTTGCAGATTGAAAAAGAACTTTAAGAGTTTTGGAGATTGACAAAGATGGCTGACCAAGAAGCATGCTCCAGAATTGAACAGAGGTCAGTTATAAAGTTTTTGGCTGCTGAAAGGTGCAAACCATTTGAAATTCATAGGAGAATGTCAACTGTGTATGGTACCACATGTTTCAGCCAAAAAATCTCTACAAGTGGGCTAAATTGTTTAAAGAAGGACAGAGCAGTGTTGAAGAAGACAGGTATGGGATGCCTACAAAAGTGAGGTCTCCTGAGGTGATCGAATCAGTCAATGACCTCATTCAGTCTAACAGAAGAGTGACAGTGGATGACATTGCAAGGACTTTGAGCCTATCTGTTGGGACAGCACACAAAATTGTTCATGATGACCTTGTCTACTTGAAGGTCAGCTGCCTGTGGGTGCCAAAGATGCTTACAGGTGCAGACCATCAACGAGCTGGGCTGGGAACTGCTCCCTCATCCCCCTTACAGCTCAGACCTTGCCCTTTCAGACTTTCACCTGTTTGGTCCCTTGAAAGCATTAACAAGAGGCACAAAGTTTGAAAGTGACGATCAAGTCAAAAGTGCTGTGAGCGACATCAGTTCAAAGATTTTTACACTGAGGGACTACGGAAGCTTGTGCACAGCTGGGAAAAGTGTGTAACACTGCTGAGAGACTACGTTGAAAAACAAAAAAGTAAGCTTTTATCTGTATTAGAAGTCCTTTTACCGAAAAATTCACCTTAGTTATTGAATGAGCCTCGTACATTTGTTGGACACTTTTTTTTAAACTTCTTGAATCCTGCGTATAACTCAATTATTGAATATCCTGTAAGAGAACATTAGGTCGATAAGTGTATTTTTAAATTGAAAATTTTAATGACTTGATAATGACTAAAAAAATTCTTAATTTGTAATGACAATCAGGTACATAATCATTTTTATTCTTGTCAATTGGCTAATTGGCTAATTGGCTAATTTAGAAATCTTTATTAAAGATATAGCAGAATTTATTTTTTATAGAAATTTAAAGAACTCAATGCTATAATTTCTTTATTGCACTCTAATATAGAGGTTCCGAAATGGTGTGGCACATCTCACTGGTTTGATAGAAGAGGATAGCCGGTGAGGTGGAATGATTGAAAGACAAAAATTTAAAAAACAGTTTCTAAACATTCATACGCCCAAAATAAATATGATTTCAAAATTTAAAATATTATCAAGGATTACTTGTAATTTCATGCATGAGTCCCAGGATATTAATAAATAATTATTGGCCCTGTAGCATGGTATGCAAATGAGATACATGCATAAATAGAGCTCAGGTATCAGGGGAAGGAGCAATCACTTAGCTTTGTACGAGGCTTTTCACATCACTACAATGACTGATAAGATGTCCGACCACGCTCGACAAAGCAAGTATTCGCTTGAAGGAGAATCATCATTCAATATATATCGAATCAAGGAAACTGCTGATACACATTTCACCTGTAGTGGTGACAAAGTTAAACAAAAATATGATTCAATAGGAAATTTTGGAAAAAGTCACTCATGGGTAAAGCGATTGGAGTTCAATGATAGTTACCATTAAAAAAAGTCAACAAAGGCATCTCGTTCTCTATTTTGAGCAAGAAAATGATTGAAATTATCATTTGTCTAACAGGATAAATGATGAAGAATATTTAAATCAAAATTGTCAGTAAATTTAATAATCTACCATAAAACTACCGGTAGTGTGCAAAAGTGTTAGGACAGGGGTGATTTTAAACTTTATATTGATGCCTCATAAAAAATAAAAAATAAAATAGTTTTTGACCTAATTCTTTTGCACAGTACTGTGTGTGTATATATATGAAACATGCATTTATAATATATATATATATATATATATATATATATATTATAAATGCATGTTTCATTAAATAATATAGACAAGTTTTGACTATTTTATGTAAATTTTCTTCATATTCTCTGATAAGCTTAATAGCACTGTCATTAAATGAAGAAAGAAAATTACAATACTGATACATAATTTTTTAATAATCCAATCTAAGCTTTCGGCTTACATAGTTTATCTTGTTAATGCTAGGCTTCAACTGTTATTTCAAACTATGAAATCTCCACAAATATCCTTAAATGCCTATAAGTAATAGCAGAGGCCATTGGTTTATTCCAATGGCTTCCCATACACAATATTTCTTGTTTTCATTCTCGCTTGGTCATGTGTGATGTCACGAGCTGTGATGCGACATTCGCTTCCACCGTCTTATATGCACAAGTTTGTTGTTGCTTGGAAATCTTCCATGTAAACAAAAACAGTTTGTTATTATCGTTTGTTCCCATGAATTGTTGCAATTTATAATGTAATTTGAGATCTTTGAAAATGGCTAATGTAAGCCGAAAGCTTAGATTGGATTATTAAAATATTATGCATCAATATTGTCATTTTCTTTCTTCATTTAATGATGATGCTATTAAGCTTATCAGAGAATATGAAAAAGATTTACATAAAATAGACAAAATTTATCTATATTATTTAATGAAACATGCATCAGTGAAAAAGTGCTACCTGATTACACACTAATATATATATATATATATATATATAAAGAAAAATTAAGGCAGACACGTTATTTCAAGGTAAATCAGAAGTGTAGGCCTATTTCAGGTGAGTCATCATCAATTTCCGTCTTTATTGTACAAAGGATTTTACACCTTTGTACAATAAAGATGGAAGCTGATGATGGTTCACCTGAAATAGGCCCATACCTCCGATTTACCATGAAATAACATATCTGCCTTAATTTTTCTTGTATTTGCTCTATATGTATTTCTATACATATATATATATATATTTAGAGCTCTCTCAGAGAGTTATCCTACCACTGTATGTACAGGATACTCCTTTGGATTCTTCTATACCAACACTGCATGCTGATATATATATATATATATATATATATATATATATATAATGGGTGGTATTTATTAGAACAATTACCATAAAAGTATTTTTTAAAAAGTCATTGAGAGGCAACCCTGCAGTGATGGGTAAGTGACTAAAACTGAGCTGCTAGATTAAGACTAATAATATTGCTGATTGTTTAAATTTTATCAAGGAGCTCAAGATAAATAGCAGGAGGACTGGACGAAATGTAGCGGAAATATCCAAAGCAAGGATGAATGGTAGACTTATAAATATGTAAGATAGATTCTGGAGAGGAAAATAGACCAACTTCTTTTTTTACACATTCTCTCAATCAGAAATCATTTGATCTCAAAGATGAAATTTAATGTGAGTCAAGAAAGAAAAAAAAATAACTAAAGGCTTTTAATTAAAATCTGGGCTGGTGACCAGGAAATTTACTTGAATTCAATCCAATCATTATGAAAAAAATATGCTGAAAATGTTGGTCTCATGTTGTCATTGCATCTGCTTTCTCAGCTTTCTATTGTTCCTTTCTAACTAGCTTGTACTCCTCACTCTTCTAATTAATCTTTTTACATTTATGTAACCCCCTGCACATCAGTGGCGTTTCCGCCTTGCTCGGGATGAAATGATTAAAAAAAAAAAAAAAAAAAAACAATATTTAATATTGATGATTGGTTGGAGGCCACAATCTTAACAACAAAAAATATGCAAATGACATCGTGCTAATAGCAGACACGTAGAAACCACAAAATCTCCTAAAGAAAGTAGTGAAGGAAAGCAAGAAGAAAAGACTAAGCAGTAATTACAAGAAGATAGAATGCAAAAAAAAAAAAAACCAACCCAAAATACAATTTACAAATTGGGAAGGTAAAAATTGACTGAAAAGCAAGAGACTGGAAGAGAGTTCCTCAAGCGAGAAGTGCAACAGAAAAAATAGTATAGAATTAAACTTGTTTAATGACTTGGATTATCCTTTAATAATAGTTAACCTTATGAAGCATATATTTGCTCTGTCTTGGTCGTCTAGGTGTTGAGCAGTTTTGTTTACCGAGTTTACAGGTGTTTGCTGCTTGACTTACAATCACTTTTTTCATCTTCCAAATTTTCTCTTATGTAAAATGTTACGTCCTCTTATATGGAACCCAAAGCAAGAGACCGGATGAGAGTCCCATTTGCGAAAAATGCGACGGAAGAGACTGTTGGTATAGAATTAAGAACCTCAATTAATGACCCAGGTCAAATTTCTTTACTGATTTTTTATATTAATTTTCAGCAAAGTAGCAAAATAAGTCAAATCGTTTTCTTTACACGTTCTAATAATCAGATCTTAATACCTGAGAAATCATTTGATCTCAAAGATGAAATTTAATGAGTGGAGTTAGGTAAATGCCACACGTGATACACACTTGGGTGATCATGTCTCGAAAGATACATGACTGACTGGGCAGAAGATTATCCCACAGTAGGTTGCCATTGCTTTCTCTGGTAGTTTAGTTGCTAACCAAGGCTATAGAACCCAATCTGTCCTGTTATTTAACCCATAACTGGAAGGAATAATCGGATTAATGTCTTTCCCAAACGTATTTGAGCGTAAATGAATGCAATGAATTCAGCTGGAATTTGAACTCGGCACCCCGATTTCTTGTTCCGAGTTGCTATCCAATGCACCACAACGCATATCCAATGACAGGAGAAACAAGGAAAATAACAAAGTGCTTTTAATTCAAATTTAACGTTATTTTAATTTACTTGAACCTAATACAATCATTATAAAAAAAAAAGTGGGGCTGAAAATGTTGTCCTCACGAAGAATTATGAGTACGAAAGCTATTGGATTTACTCAGAATACAGCAACATTTCTTTTTCTTTTATGTACCTTGTCCTTTCAGGACGTAGGTGATCATGGTCTTCCACGTCTCCCTATCCCTGGTGGCTCTTAGCACGCTTTCTCCTGGTACACCACCCAAACCCTGCTCTGCCATCCACTAGCTCAAGCCCATAAATCTAGAATATAAATGTATAGAAACTAGCATGGCCACAAAATGAGGGATCGATTTATATATTGATTATAATATAGAATTGATCCCCCATTTTATATCCACATTATACTTTCTTATAAACAGTTGGCATATATCTTTTATGTGCCTTGTTCTTTAAGGACGTAGGCGATCACGGCCTTCCACGTCTTTCTATCCTTGGTGGCTCTTAGCACGCTTTCTCCTGTAACGTCTCCTAGCCCCCGTTCTGTCATCCACCTGCTCAGGCCCTTTAAATATGATATCCGCTGCTTTCCTCTGTCTCTTTTTCCCTCTATCTGGCCTGTTAGTATCAGGTTCTCCAAGCCCTCCTTCCTCACTGCATGTCCCAGGAACTTCCTTTGTCTTTTCCTGATGCTCAATATTAATTTCCTTTTCGTTTCCATCATTTTCAAAACCTCATCACTGCCCACATGATCGGTCCAGGATATCCGCAGCATCCTTCTGTAGAACCACATTTCAGCTGCTTCAAGTTTTCCCTTCATCTTTGTTGATATTGTCCAACATTCACTGCCGTATTGAAGAATTGACATCACATAGCAATCCAGTACTCTCTTCTTTGTTTCTAGTGAGAGTTTCCTGTGTCTTAATACTTTACTCAGCTTCTGGAACGCGGCTTTCGCTATGCAAATTCGCCTTTGGATCTCTGTGTCGCACTTTCCGTCTTCAGCTCGAACACTTCCCAGATATTTAAATTTTCGTACCTGCTTAATTTTAACACCCACCACCACCTGTATTTGGCACTTTGGGCTGCTCTTTCTGCTGATGAACATGCATTCGGTTTTCTTGCAGATTATTTCTAGTCCCTTCTTGTCACTCTCTTCAGCTATATTTTGTAGGAGATCCTGCAGTTATTTTTCCGTGTCTGCAATCAAGATTGTGTAGTCTGCATACATTATGTTATTCAGATTGTGACCTCCGATGACAAATCCTGGCATAACATCTAGGGTCCTCAAAATATTCTCACTATACAAGTTAAATAAATCCGGTGAAAATACACATCCTTGTCTTACGCCTCTTTCTATCTTTGTATAACTGCTGAGTTCGTTACCTGCCCGTATGCAGGCAGTTTGCTGCCAGTCAGTTAAAGTGCCATACGTGAAACACGCTTGGACAGAAGATTATCCCGCAGTAGGTTGCCATTGCTTTCTGCGGTAGACTGGTTGCCAGCCAAGGCTATAGAACCCAATCTGTCCTGTTATTTAACCCATAACTGGAAGGAAGAGACGGATTAATACCTTTCCCAAGGGTATTTGCGCGTAAGTGAATGCAATGAATTCGGCTGGAATTCGAACTCGGCTTCCCGATTTCTCGTTCCGAGCCGATATCCACTGCACCACAACGCACATCCACAACGCTGCCAGTAGAGGTTTTTAATTACCAACAACATTTAACACTGGTGATTTGCTGGTAGCCACAATCTTCTGGTCGGGTTCCCCCGTTATTCACCTCGGGGTTCTTGACAAAATCCAGCTCGGCTGCAGTCGCTATCTCACCGCCGTGACGTGACTTCCCTGTGCCTCTTTTACAAATACTTTCACGGCTTCTGCTCCAATGAACTTAGATCACTGTTGCCCCCTAGGTATGAATTTACACGAGCTACTAGATTAGCAACTAGGTCCCACCCTTTTAGAGTAGAACCGATAAAATGTAAACGCAATTTCTATTCTAACAGCTTCTTTTTACGCACTTCCCGCCTGTGGAATTCCCTTCCATATACTTGCTTCCCCGACAGCTACAATCTCCAGGAATTTAAATGTAAGGTCAATAGACATCGCTTATTTCACGAACTCGCATCCTTTCTCTCAAGCTCTTTTTTCCATCTACTCCACCCCCATTCTCGGTATTCTTATCCGTCTATTACCCTCCTCCTGACACCCCCTATAACCTACCTCTTTTTCTCATCACATTTCTTTATGTTACCCCCTGCGCAACAGTGGCAGTAGAATGCCTTGCTTGGAGTGAAATGATTAAAAAAAAATGACACCGTGCTGATAGCAGACAAAAAGAAACTGCAAGAACTCTTATAGACAGTGGCGAAATAAAGCAAGAAGAAAGGACTATGCATTAATTACAAGAAGATAGAATGCAAAAGGAACCACCCAATATGCAAATTACAAATTGGGACGGTAAAAGGTGACTGAAATGCAAGAGATTGGAAGAGAGTTCCACAAGCGGGAAGTGCAACAAAAGCAAAAAACTGTATAGAATTAAGAAACTCGTTTAACGACTCGGATTATCCTTTTATAATAGTTTTAACCTTATGAAGCATATGTTTGCTTTGTCTCGGTCGTTTAGGCGTTAAGCAGTTTTCTTTATCGAGTTTACTGGTATTTAATTTACAATCATTTTTTCTTTGTTTGAAATTTTCTCATATTTAGGATGTTAGGTCCTCTTATAGATTAGCGAATGCTGGACAATATCTTCAGAGATGAAAGAAATACTCAAAGGAACAAATATGTGTGTCTACAGAAGGATGCTGAGGATACTATGGACCAAACACGTAAGCAACGACGAGAATTTGGAAAGGATGCTAATGAAAAAGGAAACTTATATTTAACATCAGGAAGAGACAACTGAAGTTTTTCGGACACATGATGAGGAAAGAGGGTTTGAGAATCTAATACTCACGGGACGGATAGAGGGAAAGAGTGACAGGGAGAAGCAACGCGAGACATTTTTGATGGGCTTAAGCAATGGCGGAGCAGGGTTTGGGAGAGATACCAAGCGGAAAACTGCTAAGAGCGACAAGGGATAGGAGTAAGTAGAGGCCCATGATCGCCTACGTCCTGAATGGAAACGGAACACAAAGAAGAAGCGGTCTAGATTGGACAGTCTTGTTCTGGGTGGAAGCCACCATAAAAAGGGAAACACTGATTAAAAACTTGAAAATGTAACAGGGAACTACTCCACAATCTTTCCCAAAGAATGCATGTCAATTCACAGATAATAATGAAAAGGAATCTGTAGAGAGCCGTGATTGCTTGCAGGCAAGATATTAAAAGAAATACCCCCAAATTCCTTGATTTCAACTGTTGAACAGTTGACAATATCGTTCGGAAAATCGACTACAGCAAGAAAGGTTTGTTTATTAAAATATCAGTCATTCCGATTTTATTGTTGGACAAAAGCTTTCATCACTTCTTCCATGACAGTCGTGACTGTGTTGTTCTAACTATTCATATGACCATCTTACGGTTAATCTTTTTCTACTACGTTTACTAAAAAAATTAGGCCCCAATCAGCCTTCTGCTCCACCTGTTATCATTTCTTCTCGTTAAACTTACTGCTTGTTTCTTGATTTTGTTGGTCAAATTTTAATCACTTCTTTGATTGATATTGTTCTTTTTCTCCTAATGTTATCACGTGTTTGTTTGTTTATTTTTCATTGGTCTTTGTGCTTCTCTAACTTTCGTTTCGAGCAATTGTGGTTGGATGAAAGTCAGAACAACTTACTAGGCTTTTGATTGATTCTCTTTAGTAAGCATAGCACAAGAGCGGGAAAATTAGTACTTAAATGATGCCAGTAGGCATGAGCGTTCTGTGAAATCGTGACCTCAGCTCGTGTAGAAATACTTTCTTGGCGTTTTCCAATATTTCTTTTAGCAATATCACGATCAGGTTGTTGTTACCATTTTTGTATTGTGTTCGAAATTCGATTGAAGAGTTTGTGAAAATTCCCGCTGTTTTCGTACCACAATCGCTGAACATTTCGTAGACAGCATTTGTGCGAAGTTCTGTGACTGAGCGTAAAATCGGAGGCAAAGAAGAGAAAAACTGATTGGTCGGATAAAACAAATATGTTTGTTGACGAAGTTTACACAAAAGCGCTTCTCGAAATGCTTGCGATATGAGAGAAGATACTCATGCTTAACGCAAAGATCTTTTATTCAGTTCCCCATGAGCAACAAACTTCCTGGCTTTTGTGAATCTTTGTTAATAGTCGCTTTATGCCACCTAAAACAAAAGGTAAGCTTATATCAACGGAGTAAACCGTCAGTTTGCTGCAAAAACATCATCATCAAACGTAACTGTAAAATAATGAACGGAATTATTGTAAAGCGACTACAATCATACGAGGCCAGCCGAGAAGATCTGAAGAACCAGTTCCGCGTCCTTGATGCAACATTCTACCAATCAGAAGGAACTTTACCGTGAAGGCATGAACAGACACTCTCTCTCTCTCAGGTGGTTATTCAGTCAGCATTAACATTGTGTTTTGTGTATGTTACGGTCATATCACGTTGAATACACCGGTTCTCGTCCGATCACCGAAGTTAAACTGGAAGTTGAACTGGAAATTGGAGTTAAGTAATGTTAATCCTGGTCAGTACCTAGATGGGTGACCGTTTGGGAACACCAGGTGCTGTAAGCTTGGATGCATTGGTGATTTAATGGATAATGTTGGAACTGGAAATTGGAGTTAAGTAATGTTAATCCTGGTCAGTACCTAGATGGGTGACCGTTTGGGAACACCAGGTGCTGTAAGCTTGGATGCATTGGTGATTTAATGGATAATGTTGGAACTGGAAATTGGAGTTAAGTAATGTTAATCCTGGTCAGTACCTAGATGGGTGACCGTTTGGGAACACCAGGTGCTGTAAGCTTGGATGCATTGGTGATTTAATGGATAATGTTTGGAACTGGAAATTGGAGTTAAGTAATGTTAAGCCTGGTCAGTACCTAGATGGGTGACCGTTTGGGAATACCAGGTGCTGTAAGCTTGGATGCATTGGTGATTTAATGGATAATGTTTGGAACTGGAAATTGGAGTTAAGTAATGTTAAGCCTGGTCAGTACCTAGATGGGTGACCGTTTGGGAATACCAGTTGCTGTAAGCTTGGATGTGTAGGTAATGTAATGAATAATGGCTTGGAATTGGAAATTGGAGTTAAGTAATGTTAAGCCTGGTCACTACCTAGATGGGTGACTAAGCTTGGGTGTGTAGGTGATGTAATGGATAATGGCTTGGAATTGAAAATGAAGTTAAGTAATGTTAAGCCTAGTCAGTACCTAGATGGGTGACCGTTTGGGAATATCAATTGCTGTAAGAGTTAAGTAATGTTAAGCCTGGTTAGTACCTAGATGTGTGACTGCTTGGGAATACTAGGTGCTGTAAGCTTGGATGTGTAGGTGATGTAATGAATAATGGCTGGGAATTGGAAATTGGAGTTAAGTAATGTTAAGCCTGGTCAGTATCTAGATGGGTGACTGCTTGGGAATACCAGGTGCTGTAAGTGTTTCTTGGCGGATGTGCGTTGTGGTGCAGTGGATATCAGCTCGGAAGAGAAATCGGAGAGCCGAGTTCGAATTCCATTTGTTTGCCTTGCATTTATTCACACGCTAATTCCCTTAGGAAAGATATTAATTCGTCCTTTCCCTCCAGTTATGAGTTAAATATCAGGACAGATTGGGTTTTATAGCTTTGACAGGCAACCAGTCTACCGCAGCAGGTATCGGCAAACTGTTGCGGGATAATTAAAATGCCTGAGGTCTATACAGGATAGGACTTGGGACCCTGCCCTTGACCAAATCCCAACGAATATTTCTCCATGGCTTGGGAGGAAACCGGCTCAACCCGACCAGGGTGTATGCCGAAACAGGTACAAGAGGCGTAGCCGTTGCATTCCGAATGACCAAACGAATATGTTCTTCGTATGTTTCGTATTTGTTGCTTCATTTTTGTAAACTTTCTCAGATTCATTAGTTTTCAAATTCAAAGATTTTCCCGAGTATCCTTTGTTCTTGACCTCAAACCTTCCATAATTTTCTCAAATTTCTCAAACTATTGTCGACACGTGCTTGTGGGAACTGTATTCTTGCCATAAACTTTGGCGTTCAATTGTCCTGCTTTAATTCACGATTTCCTCAGATTAAAATCAAGTAGAACCAATATTGGCAGCAGACCACCTGCACATGGACAAGAAATGAGTTAGCAGACATAAAAAATAGAAAGGAGTGTAAGACAAGGGTGTGTCTTCTCCCCAGATCTATTCAACCTATACAGTGAAGGAAATTTTGAGAGAACTACAACTCTTGTCAGGATTCGTCGTTGGTGACCACAATCTGAACAATATCTTCTTCTATGTGCTATCTACCCTCAGAACGTAGGTGATCATGGTCCTCCACATCTCTCTATCCCTGGTGGCTCTTAGCACGCTTTCTCCTGTTACCACACCCAAACCCCGCTCTGTCATTTACTTACTCAGGCCCGTTAAGTTTGTTACCCGCTGCTTCACCCTGTCTCTCTTTCCCTTTATCACACATGTGAATATCAGATTCTCCAAGCACTTCTTCTTCTTCATTTCATGTCCTAAAGACTTTAGCTGTTTTTCCTGATGCTCAGTATTAATTTTCTTTTCGTTTCCATCCTTTCCAAAACCTCATCATTGCTCACATGTGACATATATGATATCCCATCGTTCTGTAGAACCGCATTTTAGCTCCTTCAAGTTTTTCATTCATCTTTGATGATATTGTTCAGCATTCACTGTCATAGTGAAGAACAGACATCACATAGTAGTTCAGTACCCTCTTCCTTGTTTCTAGTGTAATTTTCCCGTTTCTTAATACTCTGCTCAGCTTCTGGAATGCGTCCTTAGCAAAGCAAATTCGCCTTCGAATCTCATTGTCGCATTTTCCGTCTTCGGTTAGAACATTTCCCAGGTAATTAAATTTTTGTACCTGCTTGGTTTTAGTACCCCTACCAGTAATTGGCATTTTGGGCTGCTCTTTTTGCTGATGACGATGCATTCGGTTTTCTTGCAGTTTATTTGTAGTCCTTTCTTTTCACTTTCTTCAGCTGAAGTACGTCTTGTAGTTTCCTTTCCGTGCCTGCTATCAACACTGTATCATCAATTGTGGCCTCCGATGTCGAATTCTGGCATAACCTGTAGGGTCCTCAGAATAGTCTCACTGCACACTTTGAATAGATTCGGTGAAAAGACTCACCCTTGTCTTACGCCCCTTTCTATATTTGTATATCTGCTAAATTCGTTTCCTATCCGTATGCAGACGGCTAGAGATTCTTGATTACTCTAATGTCTTTCCCAAATATATCGAGGTTGCTGAGCATTTCTATCAATTCTTTGTGGTGTACTTTGTCGAACGCCTTTGTATAATTTATAAAACTGAGGTCAGTCAGTTAAGTGCTATACGTGAAACACGCTTGGGTGATCATGTCTCGAAAGAGACATGACTGGCTGGGCAGAAGATTATCCCGCAGTAGGTTGCCATTGCTTTCTGCGGTAGACTGGTTGCCAACCAAGGCTATAGAACCCAATCTGTCCTGTTATTTAACCCATAACTGGAAGGAAGAGACGGATTAATACCTTTCCCAAGGGTATTTGCGCGTAAGTGAATGCAATGAATTCAGCTGGAATTCGAACTCGGCTCCCCGATTTTTCGTTCCGAGCCGATATCCACTGTACCACAACTGAGGTACACGTTCTTTTTCATTTGTATTGCCCTTTCTGATATTTGTTTGTAGTCCTTTCTTCCGGCTTTCTTCAGCTCCCTTTTTTTAGGAGGTTTTGTATTTTTCCTATCGTGTTTGCTATTATCACCGAGTCATCTGCGTATCTTATCTTGTTCAAACTGACGAATCCTGGCATAACTTCTAGGGTCCTCAGAATAGTCTCACTGTACAGGTTAAATAGATTCGATGAAAAGACATATCCTTGTCTTACGCCCCTTTCTAAGATACGCAGATGATACAGTGTTGATAGCAGACACGGAAAGTAAACTACAAGACCTCCTACAAAATGTAGTTAAAGAAAGGGACAAGAAAGGAGAAAACATAAACTACATGAAAACTGAATGCATGGTCATCAGTAATGAAAGGAATGCAAAGTGCCAATTAGAGGACGGGGGATAGTAAAATCAAACACGCGGGAAGTGTTCTAACAGAGGACCGAAAGTGCGACACTGAGATCCGAATGCGTATTAGGATGGCCAAGGATGCATTCCAAAAGCTAAGTAAAGTATTAAGAGACAGGAAAATTTCGTTAACAGTTATCTTTTCTTTTTCTACCGCTTCCTTTCCTCTTCTGACTGCTTTTTGCTGAACTTCTTCTTCTTCATCTGCCCTGTTTCTTCAGGACGTAGGCGATCATGGACTTCCACTTGGTTCTGTCTCTTGTCGCTCTCAATAATTTTTCTCTTGGTATCTCTTCCAAGCCCCGCTCCGTCAACCATTTGCTCGGACCTAACAAGTACGTCTCGCTCTGATTTCCCCTGTCTCTTCTTCCATTTATCCGATCTGTGAGTATCAAATTCTCCAGACCTTCTTTCCTCATTACGTGTCCCAAGAACCTCATTTGTCTCTTCCTGATAGTTATTATCAGTTTTCTTCTCGTTTCCATCCTTTCCAACATCTCATCGCTGCACACATGCTCTGTCCACGGTATCCTCAGCATCCTTCTGTAAAACGACATTTCCGCTGCCTCATGTTTTTCCTTGATCTTTGATGAGATCGTCCAGCATTCACTTCCATACAGAAGGACAGATATCATATAGCAATCCAGCACTCTTTTCTTTGTTTCTAATGAGATTTTCTTGTCTTTAAGTACTTTGGCTAGCTTGTGAAATGCGTCTTTGGCCCTGCCAATGCGACTTTGGATCTCTGCATTGCATTTTCCATCCTCTTTCAAAACACTTCCCAAATATTTGAATTTTTTTTACTTGTTTTATTTTAAATTCTCCACATTGCAGTTAGCATATTGGTCTCCTCTTTTTGCTGATGACCATACATTCAGTTTTCTTGAGGTTTATGCTCAACCTTTTCTTTTCACTTTCTTTTGCTAACTTTTGTAGAAGGTCCTGCATTTTCCTTTCCATGTCTGCTATCAGCACCGTGTCATCCGCCTATCTCTCTTTCCTTTTATTTCTTCTATCCGACCTGTGAGTAATGAATTCTCCTGGCCCTCCTTTCTCATTAAGTTTCCCAGAAGGACAGATATCACATAGCAATCCAGCACTCTTTTCTTTGTTTCTAATGAGTTTTTCCCTCCTTTCAGTACTCTGGTTAGTTTCTGTTCATGGTATCCTTGGCATCCTTCTGCAAAACCACATTTCTGTTGCCTCAAGTCTCTCCTTCATCCTTGATGAGATTGTCCAGTATTCACTTTCACACAGAAGGACAGATATCACATAGCAGTCCAGCACTCTCTTCTTTGTTTCTAATGAGATTTGCCTGCCTTTCAGTACTCTGGTTAGTTTCTGTTCATGGTATCCTCGGCATCCTTCTGCAAAACCACATTTCTGTTGCCTCAAGCCTCTCCTTCACTCTTGAGGAGATCGTCCAACATTCACTGCCATACAGAAGGACAGATATCACATAGCAGTCCAGCACTCTCTTCTTTGTTTCTAATGAGATTTTCTTGTCTTTCAGTATTCTGGTTAGCTTCTGAAATGCGTCTTTGGCTATGCCAATGCATATTTGAATCTCCGTGTCGCATTCTTCATCCTCTGGCAAAGCACCTTCCAGTTATTTTAATTTGTTGCTAGACAGTATTTTAGATAATATAGACAAAGCCATTTCCTCTCACCTGTTGGCTAATATATTTGTGTCCGGTGACTTCAATGCCCACCACGGCATGTGGCTACCCTGACACTGCTCTTGCTGGCGTCCATAACCAGTTATTCAGTCACCTCAACCATTCAATCTCTCATACAAACGGTGAATTTCTCCACGCGTTTCCCCAGTATCCATGAAATACACACTTCCTTTCTAGATCTCTGCTTCACTTTTGTCATGTCATGCAGCTAGGCCCCCTGACAACTCTGATTATGCTGTTTTCGTTAACATCTCTTTCCGCTCCCCATCCCTCAGGAACCTCTGACCAGCAGTATATCTTACAACTGTCAAAGAGCGAACTGGTATTCGTTCCGCGAATTACTTTGTGAGGTCTCTTGGAACAAAGTGTTTAGTCTCCCCGTTGAAGACTGCGCCTCTGAGGTCTCCTTTTGGATGAAAGCTGGTATCGATATTTCCAACCCAGCCAGGAAGTTCTAACATAAACCTCATTTTCCCCTTGGTTTTTTCCTGCTTGCTTAGCCGCCATTGCCTATAGGAATAACTTCTTCCGGTTTTGCTGGAGCGATGCATCTGATCAGGGCCATAGCTGATGCTAAAAAAACACCGGGCACAGAGAAAATTGCCCGGATTTATTAGTTGACAATATGATGACGTCATCAGTGTCATCCGTTTCCAGAAACTATGATTTTTGCTGATTTTTTCGGCTATTCCAATGGAAATTAGGCATAGAACATGAACGAAAGCAGGAAATCGGGTTTGGACTTTCTGAGTATAACCAGTCTTTTCTCCCAAAATTAATAAATAAACGAACAGATTTTTACTGCGTTCATTCGGATGTTTTCTTTCTTTCTTTCTTTCTTTCTTTCTTTCTTCGTGAAATGTTTAGTTTGATTTCCAACGAAGACATTTTTCCTTGCTCGGATTTTCACGATGATTGCACTGATCGGCCCGGACCCGTGACCGGTGTGCCCGGTAGTCAGATACAGCCATGCGTCTGACTACAATAAGCATCTCATGATAAATTCAAGCAAGTCCTAAATGATGCTAAGCTTTTGCCTGATGATAGAATGAAGCAACGTATAGCAGCCCTCAAATTTGGCTCCAAAGACTACTGGTAGCTCTGTAAAAGTGTGTTAAACAACAGTAATCCCTCGATCCATCATGCCTTGCTTGGGGTGAAACGATTATAAAAAAGAAAAAAAAATACCAGAGCTGATCTGAAGGTAATGGTTATGGCAGCATCCAATAACTGAAACAAGGAAACCATCCAGAACAGTTGCTGAGTATTCCGAAGTCATATGGAGGTCGTAGTTAAAGCCAAAAAAATGTGCCTTGTGGTGCAGTGGATATCGACTCGGAACGACAAATTGGGGAGCCGAGTTCGAATTCCAGTTGAATTCCTTGCATTCGCTTGCGCCCAGATATCCTTGAGAAAGGTATTAATCCGTCTCTTCCCTCCAGTTATGGGTTAAATAGCAGGACAGATTGGGTTTTATAGCCTTGGTTGGTAACCAGTCTACCGCAGCAAGAAATGGCTGGATAATCTTCGGTTCAGTCAGTTATGTCTATTTCGAGACATGATTGCCCAAAGTCTGTAGAACGTATGGCACTTAACTGACTGAGTTATGGTCAAATGCGGTTTTTCAAAAAATAAATTTAATCTTTAGTATTTCAAGTTATTTTTGTGTAATTTTGGTAAATATATCTGTTAAAATGAAATGTTAATGTTAGTCTAATTTTTTTTTGGGGGGGGGCGTCATTTAGATGACAATTTATTCATCGCACCCTGTAATTTCTGTCGTATAAGAAACTTGACTAAAAAACAAAAAAATCTTTTAGACTATTTATTGACTCTAAAACTTTATACTTACACTTTATCAACTTTCTTCGTTCAGTATTTTTTTGTGGACAAATTGAATATTTTTTGACAATGCCAGCATTTTGAACCTTCGAGAAATTCATTCATTAAATAAATATTTATTTCTTTACTATTTTTTATTTCATAAGATTTTATTTAACTTATATTTATTTAACCCATTTTTCCCCAGCAGCCATTTTTCTTTCATTTATATCAACGTTTCTTCTATTTTTTGATTTCATTTTTTTCAAAACGCACAACGTTTTCTTTTTAAATCGATAACCCATTTCATCGACCTGCCTCACAAGAATCTAAACTCTATTAATATCGATCCACTAATTCCTTCGCCTTACACTTCGGTGGCTCACTGCGGATATAAAAATTTTCGGCAGCAACGGAATATTCCGTCCATGGACGCTGACAATGTCACAAGATATTTCGTCAGGAGTTTGGGGAATATTCCTGTTTTGCAAAGACAAAGTTCATATGAAAAAAATCACTTAATCTCTTCTATATACACTTCCGGTAATAATTATTACGTAAACATAGTTAAAAAAATGATGTATTCATAATATTTCTAGTATTTATTACCAAATGGATGATGCTGAATGAAAATAGAATGGTTCTTTTGTTATTATTACTTTGCAAAATTTTACAACACAGCCAGAAAACCTTTGCTTCGGCCAGCCAATAAGAACAAGAGACTAGCATGGGGAAGAGAGCACAAAAAGAGGCACAAGAACAGTTCATATGATGCACATGTTATTGTGCAGTATTAGCAAAAGTACCATTCTATTTTCCTTTAGAATTATCGCCTTGGTAATAAATACGAAATATAGTATGAAATACATCATTTTAAAAGACCTGGGTGGCTTAAAATTATGGCCGGCACATATATATATATAAATATATATAATAACAATTATTACAATATATATATATATTAACAACTATTGCAATATACATATATATATATTAAAAACTAGTGCAATATACATACATATATTAACAACTATTACAATATATATATATATATTAACAACTATTACAATACATATATATATATTAACAACAATTACAATATATATATATATTAACAACTATTACGATATATATATATATTAATTAACAACTATTACAATATATATATATATTAACAACTATATTAATATATACATATGTTAATTAACAACTATTAAAATATATATATATATATTAACAACTAATACAATATATATATATTAACAACTTATTAACAATATATAATTATATATATATATATATATTAACTATTACAATATATAATTATATATATATATATTAACTATTACAAAATATAATTATATATATATATATTAACTATTACAATATATATATATATTAACAACTATTACAATATATATTTATATATATATATATATTAACAACTATTACAATATATATTTATATATATATATATATTAACAACCATTACAATATATATTTATATATATATATATATATTACTATTACAATATATATTTATATATATATATATTAACAACTATTACATATATATATATATATATATATATATATATATATATATATTAACAACTATTACAATATATTTATATATATATATATATATAAACAACTATTACAATATATATTTATATATATATATATATATATTAACAACTATTACAATATATATATATATATGTATATATTAACAACTATTACAATATATATATATATATGTATATATTAACAACTATTACAATATATATATATATATATATATGTATATATTAACAACTATTACAATATATATATATATATATATATATATATATATATTAACAACTATTACAATAATATATATTTATATATATATATATATATATTAACAACTATCACAATATATATATATATATATATATATATATATATATATATTAACACATATTACAATATATATATATATATATATATATATATATGTATATATATATATATATATTAGTATGGACGGTAGTTTACATAAAAACGCATCACTGTCGATGGAATGCTTATTTTCGCTACACATTTTATTTTCAATATAAAGAAAATCGGACCCTTTCGGAATCTACTGAATTACACGAGGCATAAAAACGAGACATTAGCCAACCATGTCTGTCTGGAAACTTCTCCGAATGTTCGTTTGGTGACGTCGTATAAAGCAGCCAGAACGGAAAGGACGCACATACTTTCCTTCTTTTTTTTTCTGTTTTCAGCTACTTGATGTCGTAATGACAAAAAAATATCACCTTTTCCTCCGGAAGCTATTCATATACGCAGCTAAAGTACCTGTCGCGAACAAGCCACTACACTATCTTCTGTTTGAAAAAAAAAAATCAAAAATCAAAAAGTCATTCGAACCCATTAATATCTCCACAACAATCTATCACAGAAATATGCAACTCTATTCAACACAAGAAAATATCCCTCCTCTGCAAACAAGCCAATGCCGTTCCAAATCTAATAACATTAAAAGTTTTAAAGAAACATTTTGATAGTTACTTTCTCAATCACAGTAAAAGGTTAGTATTTTGTTAAAAAACATATTTTTCTTTTCTATTCTGAAGTACGTTACACCCAATTCCCCCTCTCTCTCTCTTTCTCTCTCTCTCTCTCTGTATATATCTAAACTTATTTATAAATGGAACTTTGTGTGTGTTGAATTTCTTGCGTTCACTTACTAAAGGTATTAATCAGTCTCTTCCCTCCAGTTATGGGTTAAATAATAGGACAGAATGAGTTCTATAGCCTTGGCTGGCAACCAGTCTAACGCATAAAATAATGGCAATCTACTGCGGGATAATCTTCTGCCCAGTCAGTCATGTTTCTTTCGAGATATGATCACCCAAAGCGTGTATCACGTATGGCACTTAACTGACTGACTGAATATAATAGTTGAAAACAATAAAAACTTCTCCTGGGCATAAAGTGGGGGAGTTTTTTCTAATAAATAATTTTTATGTTAAATTAAGTTAGCCAAGAAAATTGTAAATATTTTTTTGCAACAAAAACAAACGCAATGTTGTTTACAAAGTCACACAAAACATCAAATCACGTTTACGCAAAACAAAAGAAAATAGACTTTTTAATAGAATTTTTTAACAATTTTGAAACAACAATTTTTATGAAATTATTTTTTATATAACCGAGTTTTAAAGGAATTTATTCATTTAATATTAAAAACATTCTTGCATCACGAGATTTGCTGTTTGTGAAAGTAATGTGAACATTGCGTTCCAAGTAATTTAGCAGCCATCTTTGACTATCTAAATTTAAAACAGGTAAATTTCTATCTTATTTATTACTAACTCCACTTCCTGCAAATGTTTTCTATTCCTTTCCAGATCACAGAACCCCCATCCCCTTAGGAGACAAAAGTATGACCGGCACTAAAACTACACTTTATACTCCGTTCGAATACTACAGCAACATGCATTCAATGCCTTCTTCTTAATGCTGAAAATGGTTACTAGCCCCAGCTCTCCTTTCCAACTTTCAATAAATGATTTCCATCCACTCCTTTCATTGGCATCTTCTCCCACTACTAAAATGTTCTGGGCAACACTGAGGCTATGATGCTAGTATTCTATAATCATATTAATTTAATTTGATCTAATTATTTCTAATTTTGCTCTGCTTCATTAACAGACCGTAACCTTAAGGTAAACTGAAATGAACCGCTGGTGTTTTCACTTTCCTTTGAAAGTATATGTTCAGTTTAGCTTCATTATTAAAATAGCAGTATAGCCCGGCGTTGCCCGGGTGTAATGAAAGCTTTAAAACTAATCCATGGTCCTGGAGCTCAGACTCTTTGGACATTGGCACGAAAGACTAAAAAGCAATAGTTGTTTCCAGTTAAAGCGAAATCGTAGACTGAAAGAAAAATGAATGGATGTAAGTCAAATTTTCATTTCCTTCTATCGATATCAAATAAGTTTTTTTCGTCGTAAACTGAATTTTGAAGGCTAAATAAGACCTCTGAGTATATGTTATCATGACTGAGACTAAGAACTACAATTAGACCTACTTAGAGCCAAACCCAAAGCAAAAACTAAAATAAAAGGGCCGAAAAAATACAGACATGTAGGCAGATAAACACAGACAAACATCTTGCCTTTTATATATATATATATATATATATATATATTATCGATTTTCTGCGCTATTGTAAGAACTGCAACCTTGTAACTTCTGAATATCGTTTCTTATGTCTTTGTCTATGAGTGTATCAAATTCGATTAAAATCGGGTCACTCCTTCTGTAAGTTTCGGAGTTTATAGTTTTTTTGTGTCCTGTTCTTTTCTTTTCTCTCTACCTTCGCAACTGTCTTCACTCCTGTGTTCACATCCTTCTCTTGTCCTTTCTCTGACACCCCCTGTAGCTGGTTCGTCTGTTTTCACTTCTTTCCTGTTTAAAAAAAAACATTAACTCTCTTATGTAGCCCCTGCACATCAGTGGCGGTACCGCCTTGCTTGAGGTAAAAGGGTAAAAAAAGCCAGGTATTGAACTCACAACACTTTGGGTCAAGCCACTGGAGCTAACCAACGCTTTTATCATTTTGTTAGGTTCAACATACTAATCACAGTTCTATGCACACAACCTTGATATTTCTACAATCTTATTTGAACGAAGGATGCACTTTGCAGGACATTGCTGGCGAACAAAACAAGAACTGGCGAATGATCTACTGTTCATGGCGCAAGACGGGCTGAGCGCCTAGGAACCACCGACATTGACCAACTATGTTTTTGATACAGGATGCGATCTCAGTAACCTTTCGACCTTGATGGAAGACCTTGACAGATTGTGTGATAGACTCATGAATGCCCGAGATAGCTCGCCCGAATAAAATTGAAATAAATAAAGCCAAAGGGTTGTTAAGAGCTAATCAGTTAAAATTTAATTATAACAGTTACTGCTTCACAGGACTTAAAAATATCCTTTTATAAAAAATATTTGCTTTATTCAGTTAATCGTAACAAAGCAATTATTGGACCAACTTAGAACTAATGCTATCACTCATAGCATAACATTCAATAAGAAAAAGAAAACTGAGAATTTATCTCCCTTGGAATGAGAGAGAGAGAGAGAGAGAGAGAGAGAGAGAGAGTTGTTAAATTGTTCAATTTTAGAAAAAAGTAATTAAAAAAAAAGATTGTGGCCTGACTGGTGTCTATGACAAACATTGTGAGCAATCAAAGAATTTGTAGAAGCTGACGATAGTAAATCAAAAATAAACAAAAAATACTGTACGTAGGCAGAGATGACAATGCTAAGAAATGCAGACGGGTTTTATTGGGAATCTTTTTAAAGTACTTTTTCCATTATGAAATTGGATAAAAAAGCAAAATTTAATTTTGTCACGTAAAAAGAAAAAAGTGAGTAAAAAATCTTCCCATTTTTTCCTAACGAAAGTTTCTCGGAGTTGTTCAGGATTCTAGTTTATGAAAGATTTCCAAAGGAAAAAACGATACGGTTATTGGATCTAACTCATTGGTAAAGATTCAACCTTATTAACCGGAATACACAGTACATATTATGCCCACATGTACAGGGCAAGGTTAGTAAATTGTCGCCATTTTAGATTTCTAATGTCGCGTTGTTTAGTTTGAATTTTATCGACTGCGCAGTATAGTAGGGTCAGTTGGATATATATATATATATATATATATATATATATATATATATATATAATAATAATAATAATAATAATAATAGGGTAGGTTGATTTTTCACTTTTCTTAAAATATTAAAAGATCTCACTTACTGAAAGTTGTGTATGGACCTATTTACTACTGATACAAAATATTAGATCAAATACTTCAACGGTTTTTTGAGCGTTTGGCATCAAAGATCGCAGACAAAAATATACTGAAAATTCCTCATTTTTGCAAGATTTGGCTTGAATATTAGTGAGAAAACCAAATAATTTTAGTATTTAAATCAGGGAATGTCATTTTATTTTATAAAAATGATATTAATTAAAAAAATGATGACTAATCTTCAAATTGAAAATCTGTCCCTCCCCGCATTTTCAGTATCTGTTTAAAAAACTGCTTTTTAACATTATAAATTAAACAGTGATATTTGAATACCTTAAATGATTTTTTCTATATATTATATTTCTATGTTATATTTTTCTTTATGTAGTATATATTTTTTTTAATCGTATCACCCAGAGCAAGGCGGTAATGCCACTGTTGTGCAGGGGGCTACATAAGAGTAAAATGATTAAGTGGAAGAGAGTGAAGAGGAAGACGAACCAGTTAGAAAGGAACAAGAGAAAGATGGGAATACAGGTGTGATGACAGTTGCAAAGGTGGAAAGAAAGGAAAGGATATACAGGGTGGTGTAGAAAGAACTAGGGTCAAGTGGTTAATAGATGAGTATTGACATTGCATTTAAATTCCTGTAGATTGTAGCCGTCAGGAAAGCAAGAATATGGAAGCGAGTTCCACAGGCGGCAAGTACGAGAGAAGAAGCTGCAGGAGTAGAATTGTCGTCTGCATATGGTTAATTATATATTGCGCATGTCCCCGCGAATATACGTTTAGGCAATTCTCATAGGAATATAAGAACAACTCAAGCTGTGTTGGATTCAGCAATCGGCCAACACCTGCTGGATAGTCAAGCTTGTGCCTCCTCTTATGAGGACAATTGGTTTTCTGTCCTGCACAGTGCTCGATCGGCATACCATTTATGTGTTTTGGAGGCCATTTGCCTAAAAATCCAGCAGCCGAGCCTGTGCAGGCAGAAAGAGCAGTTCCTGCGCTTCTAGCAATTACTGGCGAGTTTGTGAGTGTAACATTTTTCTTTTTTATTTCACTCTTGTGGAATTATATGTTTACACCCCCCTCACATTTTAATATTTTTCAATAAATTTATTTTTAAACGAATTCCATCTTCTCCCAGTATTGCAAGTATTCCCTTTTTGGTCTTGTCCTCTTCTTTACCCCTTTGTAATTTTGTGCCAACGAAACCCTTGACAAGTGTTGGCAGAAAGGTTCCTCGGGTTTGGGAAAACAAAATGACGTCTACTCTTTTTAAGGATATATATATATATATATATATATATATATATATATATATTTCACAGAGACTCAGACATTGGCACAACCCTGCGACACATGGAAGCAGCCAATCGTGTGCTCAGCTGCATAACAGTCTGCCATAGGACCAACTTTACTGAGGAAGGGGATGACTACTTCAGTGAACTGGAGGAATTTAAGAAAAACTTGCGCCAATATCTTGTTTATACTTTCTTTTTCTAGCTATTGTCTTTAGATTTAGGCGCAAGAATCTCACAAATGTCAATCAGTTAAGTGCCATATCGCTTGGGCGATGATGTCTCGAAAGAGACATGACTGACTGAGCAGAAGATTATTCCGCAGTATCTTGCCATTGCTTTCTGCGGTAGACTGGTTGCCAACCAAGGCTAAAGAACCCAATCTGTCCTGTTATTTGACTCATGGCTAGATGGAAGAAGATATATACTATATTATTATGTAGTAATTAGTGGGGGATCAGTTTATTACTTCATAACAATATAAAACTGATCCCCCACAACTGGAGGGAAGGGACGGTTAACAGCTTTCCCAAGTGTACCGACGCGTAACTGAATGTAGGGCTTTCAACTGGAATTCGAACTCGGCTCACCGATTTCTCTTTCCGAGCCGATATCCACTGCACCACAACGCACACCCGTCAATAAACGCTCACAGCACTTGGTATTCCCAAGCGATCACCCATCTAAGTACTGATTAGGCTCAACGTTGTTTCACTTCGGTGACTGAGCGAGAACCGGTGTATTCAACGTGATATGACCGTAAGCGTTGGTAAGGAGAGGATTTATATCTAAACTTATTTATAAATGAAACTTTGTGTGTGTGTGTCCGTTACCTATAGACTTCGAAACGGCAAAACCAATTTTCTTGAAAATTTACACAGTTATACTATAAGCGTCTGCAAGTGTTCTTAGCTAGGTTTTGTGTCGAGGTGCCCCCGATAAATATCGAAACTCGATAATCGAAAATATCGGGTTATAGAAGGAGTGGTCCGATTTTAATCAAATTTGATACACTCATAGACAAAGACATAAGAAACGATATTCAGAAGTTTCAAGGTTGCAGTTCTTACAATAGTGCAGAAAATCGATAATATATATATATATATATATATATATATATATATAAAAAAGGCAAGATGTTTGTGTGTGTGTCTGTTTATCTGCCTGTATGTCTGTATTTTTTTCAGCCCTTTTATTTTAGTTTTTGCTTCGGGTTTGGCTCTAAGTAGGTATAATTGTAGTTCTTAGTCTCAGCCATGGTACCATTTACTCAGAGGACTTATTTAGCCTTCAAAATTCAGTTTACGACGAAAAGAACTTATTTGATATCGATACCAGGAAATCAAAGTTTAACTTACAGCCATTCATTTTTCTTTCAATCTACGGTTTCGCTTTAACTGGAAACAACTATTGCTTTTTAGTCTTTCGTGTCAACGTCCAAAGAGTGTGAGCTCCAGGACCATGGATTAGTTTTAAAGTTTTCATTACACCCGAGCAACGCCGGGCTATACTGCTAGTTAAAAAATAAATAATTGAAAAGAAGCTGAAATTATTTTTTCATAATTCCATATAACAGAGAAATTCATGAAAAGTAATGCCACAATTTTAATGCATTTGACTTTTTTATTACAGGAAGAGCCAATTTTAAGAGATAGTTAAATTTCTTGACGTCTAAGTCGAGGCTTAAATGTTTCCTTGATACAATTGGTAACCCTATAAGGCGAATATCAATCAAGTCGGCGTTTGAATGTTCAATTGAAATATTGTGTATTTGTTTGATGGCAAAAATTTATATTCAAATGATCTTGGTTGTTTGTATCAGAATTGATTTTTAATCGATACTCTTTACACTCGAATGATCAATTTTTAGTGATTAGAACAAATGATCATTTTCATTTTCCTTTATCTTTAACTGGCATCATAGCCCGGCGTTGCCCGTCCAACTCAGAACATTTTAATTTCTTCAGTGGATGAAACAAGTACGTTTAAATTCACTGCAGACACTTAAAATATAATCTATATATATATAAAAGGCAATGTGTGAGTCTGTGCGTGACTGTTCCCTATGCACGCCTACATTGTTTAATATTTCTTTTGTTTCAAAATTACGGGGAAAAATATTTACATTTCTTTGTTGACCAAATGAATTTTTAAAAAGGTCAGAATAAAAATTAAATATAAAGACTCATTTTATTTTTAATAAAAAAAATATTTTAGTCGCATTTGACTTGATTTCTGTGACGTAATTCAGCAACTATCTTATATCTTAGATGTTTTAGGGAAATAAAACGTTGGAATAAAAATTAAATATAGCTCATTTATTTTTTAATATTTTAGTCGCGTTTGACATGCGTGATTTGATTTCTGTGACCTAATCTAGCAACCATCTTAGATCTTAGATGTTTTACGGAGCAAATGTAAACACTCTGCACCATTGCCCAAAAAGTGCGAAAGGGAAAATTGCTTAACTTAAACTCAAACAGTATGTGTCGACCTGGCTTCCCTGTAGATATGTGTCCTTAAAAGGTTTGAATGGTGTAGCTTAAAAAATGTAGGCGTGCACAGAGAACAGTCACACACAGACCCACATATTACTTTTCATATATATAGATTACATATCTGTTGCATCGTGGAGTTGGCAGTGCCAAACCAAATGATGTGTGCTAAAGTGTTATAGCACAATATCCGTGCTAATGGAGATTAAGTAACAAGACAAACAGATTATACATAACAATAATAGTTAGAAAGAGAGGAGTGGCTATGTGATAGAGAGCAATTCCGATAATAATCGTCAATGACACTGCGAATTATTTACGACCTACCCACGTGGGCAGAAGCTAGAGAAAGATGCGGCACAAGGACAACTAACGTGGGTTAAACTGAGCCCATAGGCTCCAAAACAAAAATTCTTGTTTGCTTTTCCCCAGGCGAGACTGTACCCTTCGGCGGAGCCTAATCTGAAGGTAGAGAGTCTGAACAAAGTGAACGACTGACGCACGCATCATCATCATGCCGAGATAGAACCCGCTACACCCTTTCGGTATTCCCTATTTGTCATAGTTTCTGTAAGTTCTTCCTTGCCGATAGATGTATCTCTGTGTATCCTGTCTGTAAAGGTTCACTTGCGAGATCAATTGTGAGATGATGGGTGCCTCCATAATACAAACGATGAAACAAGTTCATCTGTGGCATGTGCACAATGCCCAGCAAAATGGACACGTCTCTTTTGAACTAAGGTTGATACTCTTGGTAGGTTTCCATATATCATTTCTAGAGTTGAGTGGTTTCGCCATGAAAGATCAAGTACTCTTCTGAGAAGACGAGTATAACATCCATCTAAACGGCGCTGTTGTTTTGCTTAAAGGGTCCAAGTTTCAGATCCATAGAGTAAGATTGGTTCAATAAGTGCGCGAAAAACTTGGATTTTGATCTTACGATTAAGATTGGATTTCAATGACACTCCGAATTATTTACGACCTACCCGAGGTAGATGCGACACAATACAAATTAAAGTGGGTAAAACCGAGCCCGCAAACTCGGACAAAAGTTCTTGTCTGTTTTTCTTCAGACTAGACATTACTCTTCGGCGGAGACTCGTCTAGGTTCCTCTCCGCCCGAAGACAGAGAGTTCAACAAAGATGAACGTGTCACACACGCAGTCGATCCACTCAGACTGTCAATGACAATCCAGATTATTTACAGTCTTCCAACATTGGCAGAAACCCAAGTTAGATGCTGCAAAAGGCTAATTAATGTTATTAAAACCGAACCCTTAAACTTAGACAAAAATTCTTGTCTGCTTTTTCCCAGACTAGATTCGACCTTTCAGCAGAGCTCAGTATGGGTTCCTTTTTGCCTGAAGGTAGAGTATCCGGAAAAGTGAATGAGTGATGCATGCAGTTGACCCCCTGAGACTGTCAATAACAGTCGTCGGATTTACTACTTTCGCATCAAGGTGGATGCGACACAAGGTCAATTAAAGTGGGGATTTTGAGCCCTTAAGCTTAGCCAAAAATATCAGGTAGACCTAGCTTAAGGCTGGGTCGGGCTTTTGTTTATTCACCCCAGAAGAAACTCTACCCTTGGAAGCAAAGCGTTGACAAAAAAAAAAAAAAAAGAGTTCGGAACACGTGTCAATGAAAATTGTAATTCCTGGCTGCTATTAATTTTTATTTATTTACCTAATTCGGATCACAGATTATTCCTTCTTTGAGAATGCTAGAGAAGTGTCAGCTGCTCTGCAACAATATCAATCTATACTTTCGTTTGGTGCCGACAAAATGATTAGATTAAACATTGAATTTTTTTCTTTTACATATTTATTTAATGGCAATGAAAAGAATAAAGTTTTACTTCCGACTAATGACAAAGAACCAAAGTATTTTTGCCATCCCAAAAGAGAAATATTGACACATTTTTATTTATTCTTTTATTAGCAGTATAGCCCGTAGAAATAGAAAGGTGCTTGACTCATGGAACAAGAAGAATTAATCCCAGGGATTGAAATAAAGGGTTCAGTTCAAAATTCCAATCACTTGATAACAGTCGAAGCATACAATGGCCAAAATGTCGTGAACATGTAATAAAAGATGAGGACAAGAGTCTGAACAGTGTAAATAATGTAAATAATGACAATACCCCATCTCAGAAATATAGCAAATACTTTGTTTGTTTTTTTTAAACAAAAACTTTCTGTTTATTAGATTACTAGCAGTATGACCCGGCGTTGCTCGGGTGTAATGAAAGCTTTAAAACTAATCCATGGTCATGGAGCTCACACTCGAAAGACACGAAAGACTTAAAAAGCAACAGTTGTTTCCAGTTAAAACAAAACCGTAGACTGAAAGAAAAATGAATGGATGTTAGTCAAATTTTGATTTCCTGGTATCGATATCAAATAAGTTTTTTTTTCCCGTAGTAAACTGAATTTTGAAGACTAAATAAGTCCTCTGAGTAAATGGTATCATGGCTGAGACTAAGAACTACAATTATACCTACTTAGAGCCAAACCAGAAGCAAAAACTAAAATAAAAAGGCTGAAAATATACAGACATACAAGCAGATAAACAGACACACACACAAACATCTGGCCTTTTCTATATATATATATATATATATATATATATATTATTGATTTTCTGCACTATTGTAAGAACTGCAACCCTAAAAAATCTGAATATCGTTTCTTATGTCTTTGTCTATGAGTGTATCCAATTTGATTAAAATCGGACCATTCCTGCTATAACCCGGTTTTTTCGATTATCGATTTTCGATATTTATCGGCGGTACCTCGACACAAAACCAAGCTAAGAACACTCGCAGACGCTTATAGTACAACTGTGTAAAATTTCAAGAAAATTGGTTCAGCCGTTTCGGAGTCTATAGGTAACACACACACACACACACACACACACACACACACACACAGTTCCATTTATAAATAATTTTAGATAATCATTTCACCCCAAATGAGGCAAAACCGTCACTGGTGCGCAAGGGGGTTCAGTCAGTCAGTTAAGAGACATACGTTATACACGCTTGGCCGATTCTATCTCGAAAGGGACATGACTGACTGGGCAGAAGATTTTCCCACAGTAGGTTGTCATTACTTTCTGTGGTAGACTGGTTGCCAACCAAGGCTATAGAACCAAATCTGTATTGCTATTTAACCCATATCTGGAGAAAGAAGCAACAAATTCACACCCCTTTCAATGGTATTTGTGTGTATGTGCATTTAATGATAAACTGGAATTCGAAATCGGTTCTCCGTGTTCCAGTCCCGAGACGATATCCACTTCACCACCGCGAGCATCCGCGCGCATGGCGGTTACAGCGAAAAAAAAAAAAACAGCAAAAAAACAAAAAACAAAACAGAAACAAGGTACAGGGGATGTCGAAGAAAGGATAAGAGATAGAATGGAATCGTGTTGATAGAAGATGGGAATTGACGCTACATTAAAGTTTTCGAAATTATTTCTATCAAAGAAGTAAGTTTTTCTTTTTTCTTTTTAATCATTTCACCTCTGATTGGGGAGGTTGTGAGGAGCATGGCACCACCTCTTAATTGCTGTTGTTCTCAGGTCTGCTATGACCCGGAGTGGTAGCACCTGTTAGGGTCCCAGATATGGGCAAATAGTTAACCTCCAAAGTGGGGTCAAAACACTATGAAAGCATTAAAAAATAGACTTTTATAGAAATTTATATATACATAAAAATAGACTTTTATAGAAAAATATACATATTTTGAAACTTGAAACTACAATACTACCAGCAACACATTTTTGAATACAAAACTAGAAGACATTTTCAGTTTTCTAAAATAAAAATAAAAACTTTTTCATTAAAATCTGATTAAATCAACCTTCTCACTGTAACTGAACATCAAAAAATACCTTAAAACTCCACCTTTTTGTCATTAAATGACCCACAGAGGTATTGATATGTCGTTAAACAAAACTCAAACTCAAGCCAAAATAAAAATATAATACCTCGTCATAACCCAGAATATTTAGCCGATCAAGGTTGATATGCCATAAAAATCCAAACAATCAACCTATTGTTTAATAGTACTACGTTGGGTCTTTAATCATTGCATCATTGCAAGTAAATCTGGTCGTGAGAAATAATTACATCAATTGGCTATGCAAAGGAATTAATTATTTTTATTAAATAAAATATCAGATAGAAACATTTGAAACCATTTACTCGACTAAGAGTAAACGAGCTGTGGTTTGAGGACGTTATCCTTAAATTATGTTTACAAATTTATCTTTAATATAAACTGAATTTGGCATTAAATAACCCATAGTGGTTGATATGCCGTAAAACCCCAACAACCAACCAACCAACCAACTTGTAAACAATTTATTCAACAAACAAAATAATTCTCGTGTGTGTCTAAACCAACGCTAATTGCCGTGTTTTGAAAATTCTCCGACTTGTATGGAATCTTTAGATGTTTCTCGAAACGGCGATAATAATAAAAAAAATAATTCTGCGAACGTTGTTTGATTATGTGAATAAAGTGTAGCATTCCTGTGTCTGTCATAAAATTGTCTGCCTTTTAAGATTGAAATGAAACTGCGCGTAACTGAATAGGCTACGCGGGAAAAAGTGTTTGCCATCATTCAAAGAGCGAACGCCGGCACTCCTTACATTGTTCAGAGAAACGAGACTGAGTAATATTTTGCACACATTTTTTTTTCTCAATTGTAAAGCAGAAACGTCGGAATATTGACGATAACGAATTGATCTGAACAACGCAAAAAGTTTTTATTATTTCTGAAATGGTTATTCGGTCAACTTAAAAACAAACAGACAAAAATAAAACAAAAACATTCTGATCCATTATGCGCATCCAAAACCAAATCCGAAGCCTTCACAATTCGGTTGCCTTACAATCATTTAGCGTTGAAACATTGGTTCCTTTATTATCACCAAAGGTTAAGCAACTTTGAACTTGGTCAGTACCAGTTCCCTTGGGAAGACTGTAATATATTATCTTGAACAGCGAAGGTAATTGACATCCGGCCGTACGTATGGTCAACAAAGGACAGGGCTGGTTGACAAATATATCCAACCGTAGATTAATGTCAACAAAGTGAAAAAACAAAAACAAAAAACAACACACACACACACATAAGCGACAACCGGCTTGAAAAGCAATGAACTACCGGGGGTGATTGACAGATACATTAGGCCGTAGATAACGTCAACAAAATAACACCCCCCCCCCCCCCAAAAAAAAAACAAAAGTACATGGGAGTTTTATGACTATATAAAATCTAGAATTTGGGCTGAAGGGACAGAATACTCCTGCTGGCTTCCGACTCCCGACGGATCCTTCGTGTTCGTGAACTCTCTCCAACTGCTCTACTGCTTTACACAAGCGTAATAAAAATATAAGATTATCTTGAATGTTGTAATGGATAATAGGCGTACTATGAGGCTATTTAATCTGACTTGGCGGTGGCCGTTGATTCTTAGGAGTTGATCCACCCTTTAACAACCCTTGGTTTTTGTGCTGCTGGGGATCCACTTTCTTTCCTTAGAAGCCGGTTTAGTTGTCGACCACTCAGGTTTTGAATTCAGAGTTGCCTCTCTCCAAGACTGGCTACCAACCAAGGCCCAGTCTGCTCTCCTACTTACCCGTAGAGGAGATATAAGTGGATGTAACGAAATTCGAGCTCTGCTATCTACCATACCTTTACTTGGAAAAATGCGATAAATACAAGATAAATATGGCGGCCATGTGTTATGGTGCCCTTATACGAGGAATAGACTCTTCCTCTTGTTATATATAATTACCTGCGTGAATTCCGCAGAAGCATTTAACAGGAGGAATTAACGGAAGCAGTTAACAGCAGTTAAAGTGTAGCTGGTACTGAAGTTGACGACAGCTACTAGTCAGGCAATAAGCAGCGTAATAATACCTTCAGACTTACATATTTCTGGTTACTTATTATTAACACTTCCTTTGAATATCTTGTTTCTTCTTATACTAATATACTGTTTTGAAACTATCTTCTTGTTCCGTGTTTTACTTCAGGCACAAACCGGTCACTACAACTTTGAGGTGAAGTTTCGCCACAGCTCCGCAACAAATTTGCGACGAAGATCCACAACACCATGGTAAAAAAAAAAAAAATGTGGTTATGTAAAACGTAATCCCCAAAATAGAAAAATAAAATTTAACAGAAACGCCACTGATGCGCAGTTGGCTACGTAAGAGTGAAAAGATTGGAAAAGAGAAAAACCGGAAACCACATCCTAAACAGGAAACAAGGGATGAGCCTCTTCACCTGTTCAATAGACGTGGGTGGAGGATGAACCGGGCGATAGTTTAGTCTATCTACTCCAATTGAAAAAAATAAAATAAAATAAGAGTGAAAAGATTGGAAAAGAGAAAAACCGGAAACCACATCCTAAACAGGAAATGATGAGAATTAAATTTATTGATAATGAATATAAATGGCATGAAAGTATTTTAATTTAAAAAAAAAACTGTTCTTCGAGCTGACCCTGAATTTTCACCGATCGCAACGATAGGTGTTTTTTTTTTTAGGGAATCCATTGCTAAATCCGCTGCTATAAAAGTCGGTTCTCTGTGCAGGGCCCGGAAGTTTTTCCCGTCTGAATCTATCCTGCACATATATATAAATCTACCATCCACCCGTTTATTGAATACTGCTGCCATATCTGGTCGGGTGCCCCTGCTATTCTCCTCGGGGTTCTTGACAAAATACAACGAAGAATCTGTAATGTGATCGATACCGACTTGGCAGACCACCTGCAGTCACTTTCTCACCGGCGTGACCTGGCTTCCTTGTGCCTCTTCTATAAATACTTTCACGGCTTCTACTCTGATGAACTTAGATCACTGGTGCCCCCTAGGTACGAATTTGCACGAGATACTAGATTAGCAAATAGGTCCCACCCTTTTACAGTGAAACCGATAAAATGTAACCGCAGTTTCTACTCCAGCAGCTTTTTTTCTCGCGCTTCCCGTCTGTGGAATTCCCTTCCACATGATTGCTTCCCCGACAGCTAAAATCTCCAGGCGTTTAAATGTAAGGTCAATAGACACCTCCTATCACACTAACTTGCATCTATTCTCTCAAACACTCTTCCCATCTACATCCCTATCCGTCTATCACCCTCCTTCTGACATTTCCTATGTTTAACCACTCTCTTTCTCCCCACCTTCCCCTATGTAACCCCCTGCGCAATAGTAGCAGTGGAATGCCTTGCTTGGGGTGAAATGATTAAAAAAAAATCCTTGTTGGGACTCATCCAAATTTCAAGTGGAAGTACGTACGATTTGTCACAAAAAGTGCTGCAAAATCACTCAGTATATCAGACGTGAAACACACTTGGGCGATCATGTCTCAAAAGAGACATGACTGACTCGGCAGAAAATTTCCCAGCAGGAGGTTACCATTACTTTCTTCAGTAGACTGATTGTAAACCACGCCTATAGAACCAAATTTGTCTTACTTTTTAAGCCATAGCTGGAGGGAGAAGAGACGGATTAATACCTTTCCCAACGGTATTTGCACGTAAATGAAAGCAATGAATTTAACTGTAATTCGAACTCGGCTCTCCGATTTCTCGTCCCGAGCCGATATTCACTCCACCGCAACGCCCATCTGGAAAAATACCAATCTAGTAAGACACCTCCTGCTATCCTCCACAGGGGAGTCTTTAGCCATGGGTCGCAATCAACCAGAAGGACAACTATGAATTAAAACCTGCGGCAGAAGCTATCACCAGTTATCATGAAATATTATTTCACTGGCTTATGGCAGTTGATATTCAAAGAATGGTCTCAAGTGTTTATCACTAAAATGTCTAGGTACTTTCTTGTGTGAAAAAAGTGCTCATTCTTGATATTAAGTAGGCAGTCGTTATATATATATATATTTTTTTTTTTTTCATTTATAAACGAGTTATTTCACTACCTTGGTTTCCACCATGAGTGGTTTCTTTAGGCTATTTTTAAAAATCGCCTGAAGAAACCACTCATGGTGGAAACGAAGGTAGAGAAATAACTCGTTTATAAATGAAAAATATTCAAAAATTCTACAATATAATTGTATAGAACACTTTGTAATACAAATGTGTACTGGTCTAACCCTATTAAGACCAAAAACTAAGTATTAAACAATCAATATATATATATATATATATATATATATATATATATATATGTATATACACAAAAATCTAGAGTGAGCCAAAACCTACTGCGGTTTCACACTACGGATCGTCAGGGCAAAGGCTGAAAAAAGGTTGATAAAATCAAATAAATAGATATACACTAAGGTAGGGGGGAACCATACCAACACAAGAAGGGGGGGTGTAAGAACAAATGAAGCAAAACAAACTATATTAGGAATAACTTTTATTAGACATATTAGCAAAAAAAAATAAAAATAAAAATATGTATATATATATATATATATATATATAAACAGAGATTGTTAAATATAACAGACAATGAATGTCTATTATGTTTAATCATAAGCCGTTCTAAACATCGCATTTTGGCTTTAATTTAAGGTGAAAATAAAGACAATAATTCTCCAACATTTGGATATTTTTTTATTATGTTGTTTCTAAGCTTTCGCCTCACATGAGCCATCTTCAGACAGGTTACAGGGACGTTAATATAAAGACATCCATCATCATAGAGGATTTTTTTTATCTTGTGTTGACAAAACTTTGCAAAGCAACGATAACAGTTACCAAATAACAAACGCAGTTCGTAAATTTGTAATGCGGTTCTATGACGTCACACCGCATGAGAGCTGGAAATGTTAACAGAACCTTATATTTAAATGCAATGTAATGTTTTATAACCAGATTTAAACGTAATTTTGTTAAGTGTGGGGTGTTTTGATTTAATGCAGATATCCTCCAATATCTGAAGGTTCTTTTTACTGTGTGTATGAGTGAGTATTATTGTGTTGTTGACTAAAATCTGTTTAATATTACCTACATGGCTATGTTTTTCTAATAAATGTTGTTTAATTGAACTCTGATCAGAAAGGTGACAGGTAAGTCTACGGGAGAGCGTGGTTGTAGTAAAACCAATATATGAGATACAATCTCTGAGCGGGCATGTAAATTGATACACTACATTGGTTTTCTGTTTTCAAATGTTGGAGAATTTTTGTCTTTATTTTCTCCTGAAATTAAAGCCAAAATACGATGCTTAGAACGGCTCATAATTACACATAATAGACATTCATTGTCTGTTATATTATGTTTAGATAATTATCTAATGCCTCGATACACTATATATATATATATATATAGTGTATCGAGGCAATATATATATTGACGCTCTCATACCCTGATTGAGCACTCTGGAAGACTTTGAAAAACAGTAGCTACTCTGGCATCGACGCATCATTCATTCAGCAATGCATTAGAACACTCTCAGCTATTGGGCGTGTATAATGATAATATACACGCTGAAATGTCTGCCTCCTTCTACCGAGCGCCCGTAGCTCAGAAGTAGAATCGCCGACTTACGCCAATTCTGCCGATGACTATATATATATATATATATATATATATATATGGGGAGAGAGAGAAAGAAAATAACAAGAATTGAAAAAACAGTTAATGTTTATACATATTTTATATCTAATATGTATGTATTGCTGAAAATTATTAAAATTAAAATTATTTGTGGCTTTTCGGAAAAAATCGTTTTACTTGAAGCAGTTTCACTTTTAATTTTTCGAAAAGTTTATAAATGTTTATTATATATTCCCACGTGTTGACGCTTACACCCGGGATAAAAGATAAAATCAAGAGGCATAATTAGTTTTATCTTTTGTGTATTATGGTAAGTAAAATATGATAGAATCTATTTTGATGGACGTGTCTTTGGTTTATTCAATGAACTGTGTTTTCATTAAAACTTGTTGATAAAAAATGTTTTCTTTATTAATGCGTTTTTGTTCAGTGGTTTTTGTAGTCGCATTAGTAAAACGGGAAGATATTAATGTTTGGTAGATTTCCTCCTTTTTATTCTTCGATATATTTTGGCTAAGACAGATTTTTGTAGTGTGGGGATACCTAAGTGCTTAGACTTTGTCGGAGTGTCCGGTTGATTTGTCCAGTGTAATGTTCGTGGCAACCTTTGCATGTTATAATGTATCTTAAATTCTCTGTGTTACACGAGAAATTATTTTTATTTTGAATTTGGATCCGTCTTTGAAGTAAAATTCGTGTCCTTCTAATAGGCACCTGCATGCTTAGCAGAGGGGTCGGTTGCACCTTTTCACCTGAGGCTGTTTATTTGGGGGTCTGCAGTTTCGAAGTCGTCAGTAACTTTTTTAGTGATGTTGGTTGTCGTTTGATTTTTATGGTTTAGTATTTTTTTAAATAGATTTTTCACTTATTTTGTCCTTTGGTAGGTTTAGTAGATTTAGTTCTATGTATGTGTAGGTTTCTGTGTTCTTTGGGTTAAAAGTTGAGATAAATAGGATGTGTAGGGGCCTCGGCTATAATTGGTAAATTGGCCTTGTGCCAAATACAACCGAAGTCCCCACAATTTAAATATCAGAAGGTAGAAGGTTAGATGTTGAAATGTGGATGGATAAAATATTTCGTCTGTACATTAAAGTAAAGTTTTATTAACAGAATAAAATCGTAAGAAGAAAAATATAAGTGAAATTTCGTTAACTGAACAATATAACATATTTGTAGGAAGAAAAATGTTCATTGAGAAAATGTATGTAACTTTGTAGTTAAAACTGTTCAAAGTGAAATGTATGTATTTAAAATGTCCACAGATATTGTTCCCGGCAGACATCTGACTTGTTTTCATATGTCTGAATCTCTAGGAAAGGCTATTTATGTAATTTAACCCTTTAACATGAGAAGTTTCTCAGTATGCGTCTCATTATATTCAATTAATAAAATTGATTATTAATTACCGGCAACCAAATAGTGTCAGAATGTATATTAAATTCATTGAGCTGCACGACAAATTATTTTAAATTTTGAATTTGGATCCGTCTTTGAAGTGAAATTCGTGTCCTTCTGATAGGCATCTGCATACTCCCCAGTGGGGTCGGTTGCACCTTTTTTCCTGAGGTTCTTTATTTGGGGGTCTGCAGCTTGGCAGTCATCAGTAGATTTTTTAGTGATGTTGGTTGTCGTTTACTTTTTATGGTTTGGTATTTTTGAAATGGGTTTTTAATTTATTTTGTCCTTTGGTAGGTTTAGTAGATTTAGTTCTATGTATGTGTAGGTTTCTGTGTTTTTTGGGGTTGAAAGTTAAGATATATGAAATAACCATTTTTCTTTTGTTTCCCGGCGTATCCGGATATTAATATGTTTTGCATTTTTAATGCTATTATTAATCCATTTTTGAGTGTAATTCCTTTGATGAGTATTTTTTAAATATCTTTTTTAGTCTGTGGTTTCTAGTTGTTGGGTTTGAAACTGTTGCATAGATCCACCTTGCTATGCTGAGTGAAATGTTGATACAAGTGTGTTTCAGATGAGAAGATATAAAAGGAGAAACAGTCGAGAATCAGGAAGTTTAAATTATTTGTCAGTTTCTAATTTTGTGTTTTTCTTTTTTTATAAATCTAAACTTATTTATAAATGGAACTTTGTGTGTGTGTGTGTGTGTGTGTGTGTGTGTGTGTGTGTGTGTGTGTGTGTGTCCGTTACCTATAGACTCCGAAACGGCTGAATCGATTTTCTTGAAAATTTACACATTTGTACTATAAGCGTCTGCGAGTGTTCTTAGCTAGGTTTTGTATCGCTGTACCCCCAATAAATATCGAAAATCGATAATCGGAAAGAAGGTTATAGAAGGAGTGGTCCGATTTTAATCAAATTTGATACACTCATAGACAAAGACATAAGAAACGATATTCAGAAGTTTCAAGTTTGCAGTTTTTACAATAGTGCAGAAAATCGATAATATATATAGAAAAAGCAAGATGTTTGTGTGTGTGTCTGTTTATCTGCCTGTATGTCTGTATTTTTTTCAACCCTTTTATTTTAGTTTTTGCTTCTGGTTTGGCTCTAAGTGGGTATAATTGTAGTTCTTAGTCTCAGCCATGATACCATTTACTCAGAGGACTTATTTAGTCTTCAAAAGTCAGTTTATGACGAAAAAAACTTATTTGATATCGATAGCAAGAATTCAAAATTTGACTTACATCCGTTCATTTGTCTTTCAGTCTACGGTTTCGCTTTAACTGGAAACAACTATTGCTTTTTAGTCTTTCGTGCCAACGTCCAAATAGTCTGAGCTCCAGGATCATGGATTAGTTTTAAAGCTTTCATTAGACTCGACCAACGCCGGGCTATACTGCTAGTATATATATATATATATATATATATATATATATATATATATATATATATATATATTAGGTGCGATTGGTAAATTGTCGCAATTATTTTATTATTATTTAAACTATTCTTTAGGCTGAGTCTGAGCTCCAGGACCATGGATTAGTTTTAAAGCTTTCATTACCCTCGACCAACGCCGAGCTATACTGTATGTTTAAAAATGGAAGTTTTGTTGCTGTACTTCATAGTACTCTGGATGCTGAGATTTATACTTATAATAGATGATTGAAATATCCTTCGTTTATCAAGAATTTTGGAGCGCAGATTTATATTTTGGTAAAATTCGATAGCAGCACTCTCGAGCATTATCCTTCTAAGTAACTTTCTCTTTAAATAAAGGTAAAATTCTTCAGATCGAAGTTGTAGTTGAATTAATTTCGATGTATAACTAATTTATGTGATAAATTTGTGTTTAATATCCATTTTATGTTTATAAATACATTTTTTTTCTTTTCTGCAGGTTTCCCCAATATATAGTGAGGAACAGTTCTGACATTTATTTTTATATATATCTTCTTCAGAAATATTATTGTCATGGGTATTTCTTATTCTGATTATATCCATAATCTTGTTGCATGTTATTGTAACTATTTGGCTGTTAAAGTATTTACATTATTCGTACTATTGTCCTCATCTTTGCCATTTGTACGACGTTTCGGCCCTTGTACGTTCCGTCCTTCTTCAGATGCTAGGAATTTCGAACCGAACGCTTTATTACGATCACTGGGGTATATAAACTCCATTCCATTGCGGGAAGCCTCAATAAGTCATGAGTTATCTCCCTCTAACCCTGCAAGTTATTTGTTCACCACTGCTGTAGCCTGGTATTGAACTCACAACTCTAAGAGTCAAGTCAGGAACTACTAACCAACGTCTTTTGTGGTTATGTATCGTGACTTTGAAAAGTAGTAATTGTTTCAGAATCCGGGGCGCATATTCATATTTTGGTAAGATTCGATAGCAGCACGACCGAGAATTATATTTCTAAGTAACTTTCTCTTTTAATAAGTGTGGCATTCTTCAAATCGAGGTTGTGGTTAAATTTATTTCTATGCACATCCATATCGAAATATTTTGAGATCTAAAAGAAACAAATAAAACACCGACATTAAAATGGAAAATTTAAAAAAAGCTAGAATATGTAGGTCTTTAAACAACCCATGCCCCTTTGTGTCTATATGAAAAACTATATATTATTAAATTTCTTAAGAATTAAGAATAAAAATCTACTAAATAAACGCAATGAAATAAACGTTACATGTAAACATTGCAAAATGTTTACCTTAGAATATGGTTAGAAAGATTCTTCTTAAAAAAGAGAAAATAAAAATGTTTATTAACTTACATATATAATAATATATAATAATTCTAATGATTTGTTTTATATTATGAAGGAATAATAATTAAAGGTATAGGGTAGAGCACTGTATGCATATATTTTTTAACAAAATAATATGGAAAAGATAAATTTCGGAATCTCTATGAAAAATATACCTAATACCAACAAAAGAGATTATTTCGTAAGATTATTATACAAAACAGAGGATTTGATTCGACGAATCAGATGGAATGCTTATTTCTTTTTGCACAAGTAAAATTAACCTAAAGAACAAGAAGCATATGGTTTTAAAAGCCAAAAACAACCCCATATATTGAAAAGTTGTGTGGATTTGAAAATGATTTGCTTGATATAGTAAATAATATCTCTTTTCATAAAAGAAAAACATATTTCTAACAGCACCTTGAAAAAGTGGTGAAAGAAATTAAGACATCTGATAAAATATTTATGAAATCGGATAAATAAACAATTTCTATAAAGTAACACTAAAGGAATACAATACTCTGATTATGAAAAATTTCAACAGGTACTATAAAAAAGTTGATAATATGGATAATTCTTTTTTTTTATAATCGTGTCGCCCCAAGCAAGGCATTTTATTGCAAATGTTGAGCAGGGGGTTACATAGGAGGTAAGTTATGAGAAAGAGTGACGGGTTACAGGGGTTGTCAGAAAGTGGGCAAGAACAGATCACTGTGGCCATAAAGTAAAGGATCAATTTATATATTAATTGTAATATAAAACTGATCCCCTAATTTCTATTTAGATAATAATTTATTGCCTGTTAATAAGCCGTAGAAAACGAATCAATCAGTCGATGACATACTGATTAGCTACACATTCATGTCTTTTAGATTTATTTACATTCTCTGAAATATAAATGTATAGAATTTTTTTTATAATCTAATCGCCCCTAGCAAGGCATTTTACTGCCACTGTTTTGCAGGGGGTTACATAGGAGAAAAGTTATGAGAAAGAGTGACAGGTTACAGGGAGTATCAAGAAAAGGGTAGGAGAAGGATGCGAATACTGATGAGAGTGGGGTGGACGAAGAAAGAAGCATGAGAGAGAGAGAGAGAGAAAGAGAGAGGAAGCAAATTAGTGAGATAGTTGATGACTATTGTCTTTACATTTGAATTCTTGAAGATTGTAGCTGTCTGGAAATCAAGTAAACGGATGGGAATTCCACAGGCGGGAAGTGCGAGAGAAGAAGCTGCTGGAGTAGAATTTGCGTTTGCAACTTACTTCTAGTAAAATAATCACTGATAAACTGAAAATAATTAATAGGGTAGTAAAACTCAGCACAAAGGAGTATTATATCACCATACAAGAACACAAGCAAAATTTTAATACAAGTCCTACCACTAGGACCATAAATTCCGCAAAACCTGGGATAGGAAAAATTAGTAAAAATAAACCCGAAAAAGTAAATAAGCAAATTATGGGATAGCTTGGACTAAAATTATGGATTGATACCTGAGCTGCCCTGGACAAAATGCCGAAAAACATCTTGCTTAGACAGCCAGTGTAAACTCAAATTCACAAGAACACACAGAGGAATATCATTGAAAAACGAAAGATTTTATTCCGTGAATTAGGTAAAACATCTGAAAGAAAAATAAACAAAACAAAGACGAGTCCACTGCGACGAAAAAAGAGAGGAATAAAAAAGAGAAAGGGAAGGCTAGAAACAGAAAAGGAAGCAAGCGAGAACAAAGAAGGAAGAGAAAAGCTAACCACTCCTACCAGCAGCCACGAGGTGGCCTGGTAGTAGTAAAAGTTTTAATAACTGTTAAGAGGCAAGAGTTGTATTTAATTTAAATTCAAGAAAGCAACAGATTCGGAAAGGCAGCTCAGCGTTGAGAACAAGAAAGAGGCAATTTACAATATTAGACATGGTAAAAGCATGACTAAATGACTGAGCAAAATTCTGCATAGAAAAGTCCCTTATTTCTTTTCTAAAATATCTATTTTGGGGCTAGATAGAACGAGCTGGTTGAACGAACAAGAAAGGAATAAAGAGGCCACAAACTATTCACTGTGCCGCAATAATGCGTTTACAATACGAAGGAGATGAAAAGGCTAAAAAGAATGAAATAAACATGCCAAAGTTATATGGAACGGCGGAGAGGCAAATAGTGAGTGTGGATAGAGGGACCAACAAGAAGAATCTGAAGATCCCGCCAAAAGGCAAACTCTACTCACGTGGCATTATCACGTTGCCGAGAGTGGATAAAAACGGTAATGCATAATAAAAGACAGGAATTAAAACAAAAGGGAGCCTAGTCTATACTAAAAAGCACAAAGAATGAAAGAGAAGGAAAATAAAATAAAAACAATAACAAGAAAGACGTCGCATTGAGACGAGAGGTAAAAAGGTAAAAACAAAAAACGGTGTCCAATAAAATTGTTCCTAATGACGGAAGGTCCATGTTACAAACGTGACAATACAACCAATGTAACAAAATGGTTTTGCAATATAAAAGAAAAAAATAACTGTTTTTTTATCCAATTCGAAATTGAGGAATACTATCGATTGATATCAAAGAAACTATTTGTTACAGCATTAGAATTTGCCACTGTTTCTTCGGATTTATCGAAGTAGGGGAGAAACATAATAATGAGTGCAAAAAAAAAAATCTGTTCTCATTCATAAAAAAGAACAGTGGAGAAAAATTAATTCCAAGGAAAATGACTTTGATATAACAACGGGATCTTTAGACTCTGCCTAGTCTTCAAATCTGGTTGGTCTATTTGTACTATACAATCTTACAGTCTATAAGGATATAAATACTGAAGATATTGGATTATACAAGGATGATGGCTGTATGATAGTGAGGAATGCCACAAACTTTAAAATAAATAAAATTAGAAAGATAATATATAGAGAATTGAAAAACGTTAATTTAATAGTGACTATTAATACAAGTATAAAAATGTATATTTCCTAGATGTGACTTTAGATTTAGAAACGTATATATACCAATCATCTAAAAAAAACAAATACAAATCCTTTATATATCCACCCAAAATCTTACCATCCTCCATCCATTATTAAACATGTACCCTCAGCCATAGAATATAGAATTAGTAGAAATTCAGCAAATGAGGAACTGTTTAGTAAGCATAGTAATTTTTATAATAGTGCCTTAAAAATAGTGGATATAAAAGACCAAATATTAAATATGTAAAAGAGAAGATTAACCCCCGAAGAAAAAATAAGAAAATAAATATTAATTGGTATACATCCTCTTTCAACCAAATGATTAGCAATAAATTAGGGAAAAAATACGAAACACTTTCTGAATAAAAATCTTTTAAGTAAGATTTTCAATAAAAATACTCTAAAATTAAGTTATAGTTATATGAATAATCTGGAAAAAATTATAAAAAAATCATCATAATAATATTTTAAATAAAAATTTAAACTTAACTGAAAATTAGAATAATCCAATAACTAAGATTAACAGTTTGGACAATATTAAATGTAATTGTAGAAACCCTATTAAGTGTCCTTTGAAAAACAAGTGCCTTACAGAATCTATTGTTTATCAATCTACTTTTTTTCTGTTAAAAACCCTAGTAATGTAAAGATTTATGCGGGTAATACTAAGGACTCTCTGAAAAAATGATTTTATCAACATACGTCTTCAATTAATATTAATAAGTACAGAACATCCATATAAAAATACTATTGGTATTTAAAAGAAACAAATAAAATTCACAAATTAAAATAGACAATTAAAAAAAAAGAATATGTAGGTGGTTAAAAGACCCATGTCCCTTATGTCCATATGAAAACCAAATATTATTAAGTTTCTTATTAATAAAATTCTACTAAATAAACGTAATGAAATAAATGGCATATGTAAACATTATAAAATATTCACCTTAGAATATGGTTAAAAGATTTTTCTTAAAAATAAAAAGTAAAAATGTTTATTAATTTGCATATATCAAATAATTTGTTTTATATTATGAAAGAATAATAATTAAATTGGTATTAAAATAATTAAATTGATATTTATATTTATATTTTTAATAATTGAATACATATTTAAAAAATTGTTTTATGTTATTAAGAATTGCATTAGAATATAATAGATTTTATAAAAATAATAAAATGAATTTTAAATTTTTTAATAAATAAATTAACAATGTTATTTGCAAAATAGAGTTTTAGAAAAATTAGAATAAAATGTATTTGGAATCGAAACATAAATAATATAATTAAACTCAAACGTACGTTTAAGTTAGACCAAAAATATAAATTGTTTTCATTCTTTCTTTTCGTTTTTCCTTTTTGTTTTTGAGAAATGATGAGATACAGAGAAAACTAAAGGAAAAAATATTCTAACAAGAATGGAAACATCAGCGGAAATGGAGTCTAGACGAGGGTTTGGATCAACTGACACTTTTGCCATTATGTCTAAAAGAATAAATAATCTAGTCCCCCCAAAATGGACACTTTTTTCAAATTTAAAGTGAATCTCTATTCTGATTAGTTAAATTGACCGCACACAACATATCTTTTCTGTTTTCCTACACCCATAAATAACAAACCTATTTTTCATATTATTGTGGACCAGAATAGGTCTGAAAAAAATACAACCCGGGTATTAGTGTAAGAAAGATATATTTACGAAAAACAAATAAAAGTATTACACGTTAGGCTGACTACCAAGTGGAGACCAACTCAACTCCTCTGTCAATCGTCAATTGCCGAACGCCCACTTGAGACAGTCTTCCGATATTTATACTCATGAGAAAAGTTCATTTTGGTACAATGGGTAGGTTTCATAACACCCCCCTCCCAAGCCTTTACCTCCGCAGGACTATAATTGTCTCTTTTTTGGATTGATGACGATAGGATTTGTGAACTTCCGCTTTCTTTTAGATCACTGCGGTTTTGGAGCCTGCTTGGAGTATCTGAATGTCAAAGGTGTCGTATATGGTATCCATAACTTCTTGAGGAGTACTGTTGCAATCATCCAACAGTCGCTTCCTGATCTGATTCAGGTGTCTCTTATGAGAGAACTGAGGGCCTTGGATTATGTAAACCATATTCCTAATCTTCTTTTCTATCGTACCATGTTCTCAGAACGATGTTATTTTTTAACATCTTGTAGAATACTTTTTTCCCCTGGGCTGTATTTTTTCCTTTGTACAATAGAGGTTGGTCCTTTTTTTATTTGTTTAGGCAGCAGTTTGTCAAAAACGAATCTCATCTTTGTTGTCAGTCTTGTGGACTAGAATCCGGAAGAAAAACACAACTCAGGTATTTGTGAAACAGACATGTATTAACGAAAAGCAAGTAAAAGTATTACACGTCAGGCTGACTACCAAGTGGAGACCAACTCAATTTCTATGTCAGTTGTCAATTGCCAAACGTCCACTTGAGACAGTGTTCCGATGTTTATACTCATGAGAAGAGTTCATTATGTGACAACTGTAGGTCCCATACCGCTTATATTCAAATGAAAATCAAATGACCAACAATGGTCTAACATTGTCTGATAACGAGTTAAAAATCTGGAAACATAAAAATATAAACTATATTAATCTAAACTTATTTATAAATGGAACTTTGTCTGTGTGTATGTGTCTGTGTGTGTGTATCCGTTACCTATAGACTCCAAAACGGCTGAACCGATTTTCTTGAAAATTTACACAGCTGTACTATAAGCGTCTGCGAGTGTTCTTAGCCAGGTTTTGTGTCGAGGTATCCCCGATAAATATCGAAAATTGATAATCGAAAAAATTAGGTTATAGAAGGAGTGGTCCGATTTTAATCAAATTTGATACACTCATAGATAAAGACATAAGAAACGATATTTAGAAGTTTCAATGTTGCAGTTCTTACAATAGTGCAGAACATCGATAATATATATATTTATAAAATGCAAGATGTTTGTGTTTTTGTGTCTGTTTATCTGTCTGTATGTCCTTTATACAAATCCACAATTTTTATCCGATTCTCACTAAACTTCACACAAATATTCTTTAGTTCCAGGACCATGGATTAGTTTTAAAGCTTTCATTACCTCCGAGCAACGCCGGACTATACTGCTAGTTTTAAATTAAAAAAAAAATTAATTATATTATGCTTTACAATATTTGCTATATTGAACACTTATATAAAAAAAAGTAAATGCCGGAGAACACGGAGTGATAAAACTGTTGTTTCACTTAACCATATATATATATATATATATATATATATATATATATATATATATATATTTTATAAGCGTTTCACCCCGAGCAAGGCATGTCACTGCCACTACTGTGCAGGGGGCTACGTAGAGTGGAGAAAGGCTGATTAAATATAGGAAATAACAGAGGGTGGGTGATAGGCGGGTGAGGATACCGAGAATGAGGGTTGGGTAGATGAGAGTTTTGTGAGAATAGTTGGGAGTATAGTGTATCGAGGCATCAAATAATTTTCTAAACATATACTGTTAAATATAAGAGACAATGAATGTCTATTATGTTTAATCATGAGCAGTTATAAACGTCGTATTTTGGCTTTAATTTCAGTTGAAAATAAAGACAAAAATTCTCCAAAATTTCGATAACTTTTATTAATTTCGTTCTAAGCTTGTATTACCATCTAAATAACCTCTCCGAAGATGGCTCATGTGAGCTGAAAGCTTAGAACAAAATTAATAAAAATTATCGAAATGTTGGAGGATTTTTACCTTTATTTTCAACTGAAATTAAAGCCAAAATACGACGTTTAGAACGGCTCATGATTAAACATAATAAATATTCATTGTCTCTTATATTTAACAGTATATGCTTAATATATATATATATATATATATATATATATATATATATATATATATATATATTCAGATACTTTAATCCAAGCGGAAAAAGCAGGAAGGTGAATTCCAAAAACCCGATCCTAATTAATATTAAAAATTTTATTTTAATATTAAAAAATGATACAGGAAGAGAGCTCCATGTAATAAAATATTGAATTAATCCTAGTTAATATATATATATATATATATATATATATATATATATATATATATTTTTATATATACACGGTTTAAATAAAATCAAGACAAGAATAAGACTGTATTTAATTCGCCTACGCGTTTCGTCCTGTGATGGACTTTATCAAAGCAAAAAGACGAAATGAACTTTATTCCAAATGATTCATTTCAAATGATTCTTGAGCATTTTTTATAGTTGCCAACACTGTTTGTTTATAGATACGTAATTTGGAATAAAGCTCATTTCGTCTTTTTGCCTTGATAAAGTCCATCACAGGACGAAACCGTAGGCGAATTAAATACAGTTTTATTCTTGTCTTTTTATTTCACCATTCTGTCCTTAATCTCAGATCATAACTGAGTATATTTTTACACACACACACACACACACACACACACACACACACACACACATATATATATATATATATATATATATATATATATATATATATATATACTATTTGACTCAGACTAATAACTATTTAACAGTTATTAATCGGAGTCAAATTAGACCAGAGTATCCAGAAGTGCCTAATAGATATTGGAAGAAAAAAATAAAAATTTAAGATGTAGAGATTTCAAATATTCTTATAATAATTAATAGTAATACCACAACCCAACTTAAAAAACATATTAAAAAACTTATTACTGCAAACAATGCTGAAATAGGATCCTATAAACTTCAAAAGATTATAGGTGATTATCAGCCCGGCTACCTTTATGGAAATGTAAAAATCCATAAAAAAGATCATCCCCTCCGACCTATCATTTCTCAAATACCCACACCAAAAACAGGAAATAACATATTACATTGCATTTGACTAGATGGTTTTGTCATTTCGCGCGATCCCGCGGTGTGACGTCATAAAACCGCATCGCAAACTTAAGAACTGCGTTTATTATTTTTGGTAACTATTGCCGTTGCCAAGCGGAGTTTTATATCAACACAAAATAAAATCGTCGGTGATGGTGGATGTTATAATATTTCAGTTTAAACTACCTCCCTGAAGATGGCTCATGTGAGCCGAAAGCTTAGAAGAAAACCAATAAATAATTATACAAATGTTGAAGAATTTTTGTCTTTATGTCTAGAAAATTACTTGCTGCCTCGATATACTAAATATATATATATATATATATATATATATATATATATATATATGAATTATTTTCTGTAGAGGAAGAAAATGAATAAAAATAGTAAAAGAATATTATTTATTCTTAGCAGACACGTTTCATTCGCTGATAAAGCCCCTGATATATATATATATATATATATATATATATATATATATATATATATAAATTGATTTGGAGGTGGTCTCAAGGTAGTATGTTAAAATAATGTCCGTTGATTGAGTAGACATCTTATCTTTTATGACAAAGAAGGAATGTTAATATTTGAATATCTATGTTTTTTTTTTAATGGAAACTTTTATTTGCATTAAATGTCGGATAAAACTTTTCTCCACGGGTGTGGTTTTCTTTTTGTCCACTGAACGATTTTTATTTCTTTTGCGGACCGGATAGAATTTGCTGTCAATCCAACGCAGACACACGAACACACGTCAATAGAGCGATCGCAGGAAGTAAACTGTTGGATAAAAGTGAAGTTATTTATTATTCAAAAGCAAAGAATATATATGTTACACTCAAAATTCTGTGTAAAAGTGTTTTCTTGCTGACGCATTGACGCAAACTCTTTACTCAGCTGAAAATTGCTTATTTGCTTTGCTTATTCCGTATATTTTGCTATTATCAATAGAAAGATGAAGAAATATCTCCTCCTATATATTCTTCATACATTGGAATTTTCAGCATTCATAAAATATTATTCACATTATATCTTCTGATTTCTCGAAATCAATGAATTAAATACTGCTGCCATATCTGGTCGGGTACTCCTGCTATCCACCTAGGTGTCCTTGACAAAATCCAATGGAGAATTTGTAATGACTTGGCAGCTGATACAGTCACTTTCTCACCGGCGCAATGTGGCTTCCCTCTGTCTCTTCAAATATTTTTACGGCTTCTGCTCCGATGAACTGAGCTCACTGGGGTCTCCTATATATAAATTTACTCGAGCCACAAGATTAGCAACTAGGTCCCACCCTTTTACTGTTAAACCAATAAATTGTAAACGCAAATTCTACTCCATCAGATTCTTTTCTCGCACTTCCCGCCTGTGGGATTCTCATCCATTTACTTGCTTCCCCGACAGCTACAATATCCAAGAATTTAAATGTAAAGTCAATAGTCATCTCCAATCTCACTAACCTGCATCCTTTCTCTCGTGCTCCTTTCTCCGTCCACTCCACTCTCATCAGTATTCTCATCCTTCTCTTACTCACTTCCTGACACTCCCTATAACCTGTTACTCTTTCTCATAACTTTACTCTTATGTAACCCCCTGCAAAACAGTGGTAGTAAAATGCCTTGCTTGGGGCGACATGATAATAAAAAAGAAAAATTTTATACTATTATAATATGGATATAGAGTGGGGGATCAATTCTATATTACAATCAATATATAAGCTGTTCCCTCACTTTATGGCCACATTCATCCTTCTTTTATCCACTTCGTGACAGCCCATGTAATCTTTCACTCTTTTTCATAACATTCCTCCTATGTAACCCCCAGCAAATCAGTGACAGTAAAATGCCTTGCTTGAATTTGGCAAAGCACGCGAATCTGTAATTAACTCGAAATGGTTAATCACCCCTCCTCGTGGTGTATTTTTTCAGATCAGCAATAAGGCTTGCGCTTCTCTAGGTCGACCGCTGATGTATTAATAGTTATTGTAGGAAGAATTTGTCAGGCTTTAAATAATAAAGTGAAACAAAGTCTATTTATTTGGATATCTCGAAGGCATTTGTCAGGATTTCATATGCTGGTCTTCTTGACAAGTTTTCAAAATTATTCCCTCCGAAACAAAGCATTAAAGCCATTAAGACGGAACGGGGTCATTGAGTGTGTGAAAATATGAGAAAAAGAAAACATTATTAATGAGAGAGAAGTGTAATAGAAGAAACTGTAAACATAGAACCTACGGTTACATTTGGCCATTTTAAATGTAACAGGATTAGATCTAACAATAAATCTAGTAGTGTATTTATATTCATAAATTCTACGTCCCAAAGAGAACAAAATGAACAGTTATGGTATTTTTCTATATTTCTGAGAGTATTACAGTATTTACATTATTCGGACTATTGTCCTCATCTTTGTTGCCATTTGTACGACGTTTAATAATCGATCATTCTATTTGTCTATATTTCTGAGATGAGGTAGTATTTACAGTATTTACATTATTCGGACTATTGTCCTCATCTTTGTTGCCATTTGTACGACGTTTAATAATAGATCATTCTATTTGTCTATATTTCTGAGATGAGGTAGTATTTACAGTATTTACATTATTCGGACTATTGTCCTCATCTTTGTTGCCATTTGTATGACGTTTAATAATAGATCATTCAATTTGTCTATATTTCTGAGATGAGGTAGCATTTACAGTATTTACATTATTCGGACTATTGTTCCCATCTTTGTTGCCATTTGTATGACGTGTCGGCAATTGTACGCTCCAGCCTTCTTCAGTTACTAGGAATTTCGAACCGAAGTCTTTGTCTATATTTCTGAGATAATGTAATATTTACAGTATTTCCATTATTCAGACTATTGTCCTATTCTTCGTTGCAATTTGTACGACGTTTCATCCGTTGTACGCTCCGGCATTCTTCAGGTGCTAGAAATATCGAACCGAACACTTTGTCTATATTCCTGAGATCAGGTAGTATTTAGAGTATTTACATTATTCGGACGATTGTCCTCATCTTTGTTGACATTTATACGACGTTTCGCCCGTTGTACCCTCCAACATTTTTCAGTTGCTAGGAATTTCGAATGCTAAAGAAAGGGTAAGAGTGTGTTGGGAGTCAAGAAGATAGAAGATGGCAATTACTTATGTTAATTGCATCTGTTCTATAAATACTTTGATGGCTTCTGCTCGGACGAACTTAAGTCACTGGTACCTCCTCAACAGGTGTTTACTCGTGCAAACAGACTGGCAACTGGGTCCCACCCATTCACAGTCAGGTTAGCCAAATGCAGACGACATTTCTACTTCTTCATCTTCTTCTCTCGCACTTCCCGCCCCGTGGAACTCGCTCCCGTATTCTTGCTTTCCTGACGGCTACAACCTCCAGAAATTTAAATGCAAAGTCAATACTCATCTACTAACCACTGGACTCTAGCTCTCTCCCCACCCCCGTATAACCTTCCCTTTCTCTCCACCTATGTATCTGTCATCCCACCTGCTTTCTCAGCTTATTGCTCTTTCTAACTAGTTTGTACTCCTCACTCTTTTCTAATTAATCTTTTTACAGTTATGTAGCCCCCTGCACATCAGTGGCATTTCTGCCTTGCTCGGGGTGAAATGATTAAAAAAAAAATCTAAACATTTATAGTTTGTAGCTTTGAGGGAAGTAAACAAACGGAAGGAAGTTCCACAAACGGTAAGCGCGAGAAAAGAAACTAACAGAGAAGTGGCGCTTATATTTGTATAATATAAAATTTGCGTTTACAATTTAGTGGTTTCACAGTAAAAGGGTGGCACCTAGTTGTCAGTCTAGCGCAGTGTGGCTTCCCTGTGTCTCTTCTACAAATACTTTCAAGACTTCTGCCCCGATGAACTTAATTCACTGGTGCCCCCTATGTATAAATTTACTCGAGCCACAAGATTAGCAACTAGGTCCCACCCTTTTACTGTGAAACCACTAAATTGTAAACGCAAATTCTACTCCATCAGCTTCTTTTCTCGCACTTCCCGCCTGTGGAATTTCCTTCCATTTACTTGCTTTCCCGACAGCTACAATATCCAAGAATTTAAATGTAAAGTCTATAGTCATCTCCTAACTCACTAACTTGCATCCTCTCTCTCATGCTCCTTTCTCCGTTCATTTCACTCTCATCAGTATTCTCATCATTCTCTTACCCACTTCCTGATATTCCCTATAACCTGTCATTCTTTCTCATAATATTCCTACTGTGTAAAATAGTGGCAGTGAAATGCCTTGCTTGGGGCGATATGATTGTAAAAAAATTCTATACATTTATATTCCAGAGAATGTAAATAAATCTAAAAGACAGACATGTGTAGCTAATCATCGACTGATTGGTTCGTTTTCTACGTCATATCAACAGACAAGAAATTATAATGTGGATATAAAGTGGGGGATCAATTTTATATTACAATCAATATATAAATTGATCCCTAACTTTACGACCACAGTCATCTTCCTCTTACCCACTTCCTGACACCCCCTATAATCTGTCACTCTTTCTCACAACTTTCTACAAAACAGTGGCAGTAAAATGTTTTGCTTGGGGCGATATGATTATGAAAGAAAGGTCGGGGTACCAGGTAATGAAGCTCATCAGAGAAGAAGTCGTAAAAATACTTGTATAAAAGACAGAAGGAAGCTACATTTTGTCGGTGAGAAAGTTACTGAATGCGAGCAGCTAATACTTTACGGGTTTAAAATTATTTCTTGTGAAAATATGAGAATTTACGGGCTAATACCTTTCCCAAGGGTATTTGTGCGTAAGTGAATGCAAGGAATTCAACTGGAATTCGAACTCGGTTCCCCGATTTGTCGTTCCGAGTCAATATCTACTGCATCACAACGCACAACATATCACATAACATTTTAGATAAAAAGCAGAAGTCATAACCTTCGGGATCAGAATGGTTGGATATATTGATGTTAAAATATCAGATAAAATTTATAATATCAAATGAAATATCTTTGATATATTGAAGGTGTATTAATATTAACAGATGTTAGCAAACATTAACAGGCGCGCCCGCAGTAAAACGTCGTATCAAAAAGTCTTTCCTCATGTCACCTGTTATTTTAACTACTTTCATTCTTCAACAATCCTTATCGTGTTTAAAAAGCGATGATTGGAATTGGAATATGTCCCTGAAAGGAATATATATATAATTCGAAGTAAATAAGTAGTTTTGTCAATGTAACCAGGTAGGACAATCTAGCAAGTAGCCGTACTGGACTGGTACTTGTGGTAATCGTATGCAGTAGGCTTAGGCGTAGGCTTATGCAATAGGGGTATCAATAGGCGTTCCAATAGGCGTAGTCCTAGGCTTACCCGCCTTAGTCTTTATTTATGGCTGACACCATATTACTGTGAGGGGGAACCAGAGTGTATGCATATTCCTTCTTCTTCTTCTATGTGCCCTGTCCCTTGAGGACGTAGGCGATCATGGCTTTCTAGGACGTCTCCCTATCCCTGGTGGCTCTTAGCACGCTTTCTCCTGTTACACTATGCAACCCTCGTTCCTTTCTCCACCTGCTCAGGCACTTCACATATGTTATTCGTTGCTTTCATCTGTCTTTTCCCCTCTATCTGGCCTGTCAGTGTCAGTTTCTCCAAACCCTCCTTCCTCATTGCATGTCACAGGAACCTTAGCTGTGTCTTCCTGATGCACAGTATTAATTTTCTTTTCGCTCCTATCATTTCCAAAACTTCATCATTGCTCACATGCTCAGTCCATGATATTCGCAGCATCCTTCTGTAGAACCACATTTCAGTTGCTTCCAGATTTTCCTTCATCTTCAAAGATATTGTCCAGCATTCACTGCCATATTGAAGAACCGACATCACATAGCAATCCAGTACTCTCTTCTTTGTTTCTAGCGAAATTTTCCTGTTCCTTAATACTTTACTCAACTTCTGGAATGCATCCTTTTGTTTTTGGATCTCAGGAATATAAATGTATAGAAACTGATGTGGCCACAAAGTGAGGGGTCAGTTTAAATATTGATTGTAATATGAAACTGATCCCCCACTTTATATCTAGTATGCTTTCATCTTTGATGATATTGTCCAGCATTCACTGCCATATTGAAGAACTGACAACACATAGCAATCCAGTACTCTTTTCTTTGTTTCTAGCGAAATTATCCTGTTTCTTAATACTTTATTCAACTTCTGGAATTCTTCCTTCGTCATGCCAATTCGCCTTCGGATCTCTGTGTCGTACTTTCCGTCTTCTGTTATAACACTTCCCAGGTATTTAATTTTTTGTGCCTGCTTGATTCTAGTATACCAGACCTGTATTTGGCATATTGAGTTGCGCTTTTTACTGATGACCATGCATTCGGTTTTCTTGCAGTTTATTTGTAGTCTTTTCTAGTCACACTCTTCAGCTACCTTCTGTAGGAGGTCTTGTAGTTTCTTTTCTGTGTCTGCTATCAGCACTGTATCATCTGCGTACCTTAGGTTGTTTAAATTCTAGCCTCCGATGACGAATTCAGACCATACACAAATGATAAAACTAATTATGCCGCTTGATTTTATCTTTTATCCCGGGTGTAAGCGTCAGCACGTGGGAATATATAAAAAAAACATTTATAAAAGCGATGATTAGAATTGGATTATGATATGTCCCGGAAAGCATATATATATATATCATTCGAAGTAGCTAAGTGGTTTTGTCAATGTAACCAGGTAGGAAAATCTAGCAAGTAGCCGCACTGGACTGGGACTAGTACTCGTCGTAGTATGCTTAGGCTAGGCTTATGCAACAGGTATAGTCAATAGGCGTTTCAATAGGCGTAGTCCTAGACGTCCCCGCCTTAGTCTGTATTTATGGCTGACATCAGCCAATCATATAACTGTTAGGGGAAACCAAGGTGTATGCATATTCATTACATCAGAATAAAACCTAAGCATATGATGGAAGTAAATTTATACATTTCTTTGTTCTTGAGAATTTGAAACAAAAACCGACAGTAAAATTGAACACTAATTTCTCCTCGTCATTTATTTATTAACTTCGCTTAACAATGAAAGATATAGGAGAAAATAAATGCTTATTTATTGGTTGAAAACTGCCGCTGGACATTGAATAGCCTTTGGATGCTTTGCTCTGAACTTGATCTCTGTCGTCAGCTCAGGCCTTTGCCAGTTTTAATTCTCATTTATTTTCGAGTGACGGGCAAAGTTACTACACTGGTCATGATCACAGAATCTATAAACTGACTGTCCATCCTGTGATTGTTTACCTGTTCTGGTGACGCTCACAATCGCAACATCTGCATATTTCATAAATGTTTCTTGATTTGATCACCGTCAGAAATCTGATGCCTATGTCGAGGGAAGAAGCCATGTTTTACCTTTACTTGATCCGCGATAGAAAGAGAAGATTCATTTACGAATAATCCGAAACGGATGGCTATTTCTGAATTAAGCAATAGTTGTGTTACCAGAACATTCTTCACTTGATTTTCCTCTTGAAATAGTTTTCCTGTTCAACTGGTTTTATATCAAAGTGGGCGAGCCGATTTGAAGTAGAATAAATAGATAATTTGATAAAACATTTATTGTGTACAAACACTTTTCGTTTTTTTTTTATTGCATTTTCAATATTTTTAACAATTAATGTCATAACTATAACAATACTGCTACTTATACAATTATTATTACTAATAATAATAATAGTAATAATAAATATAATAAAAGATGTATGTTCGTTGTGGTACAGTGGATATCGACTCGGAACGACAAATCGAAGTGCCGAGTTCGAATTCCAGTTAAATTCCTTACATTTTCTTACACGTAAATCCCCTTGGGAAAGGTATTAAACCGTCCTTTCCTTCCAGTTATGGGTTAAATAACAGGACAGATTGGGTTCTATAGCCTTGGCTGGCAACCAGTTTACCACAGAGAAGCAATGGCAACTTACCGCGGGATAATCTTCTGCTCAGTTAGTCATGTCTCGAAAGAGACATGATCGCCCAAGCGTGTATCACGTATGGCACTGAACTGACTGACTGACTGAATACGTTAGTTGAAAACAGTTAAAACTTCTACTGGGCATAAAGTGGAGGATTGGTTTTCTATTGTTATGAAGTAATAAGCTGATCTCTATGTTATTACTACTTGTTAATATAATGATATAATATTATTTATCTCTTCTAACTCCGGTTATGGGTTAAATAACAGGACAGGTTGGGTTATATAGCTTTGGCTGGCAGCCAGTCTACCGCAGAAAGCAATGGCAACCTACTGCGAGATAATCTTCTGCCCAGTCAGTCATGTCTCGAAAAAGACATGATCGCCCAAGCATGTATCACGTATGACACTTTGCTGATTGACTACTACAGGTAATAATAATTGTTGTGGATTCCGAGTGAAGCAACCGCACAAAATAATGAACATTAAAAAAAAAAAGATATTGATATACAAAAGTAGGTTATACTGAACGTAATATACAAACTTGAACGCAGGTTAGTAAAACCAAGAATACTATTAGTAAGAAATAAATATAAACAAGTCTTGAAATGAAGTTGTTGGAAATAGTATATCCGTGTATATTATTCTAGCTGAGTGGAGCTTAGAGCTAGTCTGACTTTTGATGCGGTAATCTCTGGGTAACTTCGGTATCTCTCGGTAACTTACGTTTCAGTTCCGGTACTCTCCGATAACTTTAACGAATCTCTCCTATAACTCCCAACTCTCTACTGCTGTTCTCTCTATGGCAGGAGTTTATGTATACTCAGTTGAGTCCATTATCATATACAAAGGGATGATCCGACAACAATAATGAATTTGAAAAAGACCCGAAAATCCAAAAATTTATAGAAAAAATGTGAAAATTGAAAACAAGAATAGTACCAGACATACTAGCACGTACTATGACGGGTACTATTATTGGAATGATAAAAAAAAGGAGCACAACAATAGATTTAAAAAAAAAATCTATGGAAATACGAGCTTAAAAGAAATTACAAACGACAGTTACAATCTCCAGGTGTTTAAATATAGGGTCAATAGACACCTCCTATCACACTAACTCCCAACTATTCTCACAAAACTCTCATCTACCCAACCCTCATTCTCGGTATCCTCACCCGCCTATCACCCACCCTCTGTTATTTCCTATATTTAATCAGCCTTTCTCCACTCTACGTAGCCCCCTGCACAGTAGTGGCAGTGACATGCCTTGCTCGGGGTGAAACGCTTATAAAAAAAAAAAAAATGTCTTGATAAGTACTGCCAATACAATAAGAACTGCATACATGTAATGTTAGTTATGTTACTAGTTTTTTTTTATAATCATATCACCCCAAGCAAGGCATTTTACTGCCAATGTTGAGCAGAGGGTTACATAGGAGAAAAATTATGAGAATGAGTGACAGGTTACAGGAAGTGGGTAAGAGAAGGATGAAAGTGGCTATAAAGTGAGGGATCAATTTCTATATTGAGTGTAATATAAAATTGATCTCCCACTTTATATTTATATAATAATTCCTTGTCTGTAGATTTAATTACATTCTCTGTCATATAAATGTATATTATATTTTTTTATAATCATATCACCCCAAGCAAGGCATTATACTGACACTATTTTGCAAAGGGTTACATAGGAGGAATGTTATGGGAAAGAGTGACAGTTTATAGGGGGTGTCTGGAAGTGGGTAAGAGAAGGATGACTGTGGCCATAAAGGGAGGGATCAATTTATATATGAATGTAATATGAAATTGATCTCCCACTTTATATTTATATAATAATTTCTTGTCTGAAGATTTAATTACATTCTCTGGAATATAAATGTATAGAATTTTTTTTATAATCATATCGTCCCAAGCAAGGCATTTTACTGCCACTGTTTTGCAGAGGGTTACATAGGAGGAAAATTATGAGAAAGTGTGTTAGGTTATAGGGGGTGTCTGGAAGCTGGTAAGAGAAGGATGAGAATACTGATGAGAGTGGAGTGGACGGAGAAAGGAGCATGAGAGAGAGAATGCAAGTTAGTGAGATTGGAGATGATTATTGACTTTACATTTGAATTCTTGAAGATTGTAGCTGTCGGGGAAGCAATTAAATGGAGAGGAATTTCACAGGCGAGAAATGCGAGAAAAGAAGCTTCTGGAGTAGAATTTGCGTTTACAATTTATTGGTTTAACAGTAAAAGTGTGGGACCTAGTTGCTAATCCTGTGGCTCCGGTAAATTTACATATAGGAGGCCCCAGTGAGCTAAGTTCATCGGAGCAGAAGCCATGAAAATATTTGAAGAGACACAGGGAAGCCACATTGCGCCGGCGAGAAAGTGACTGTATCTGAACTGCCAAGTAGTGATCTATTACATGACAGATTCTCCGTTGGATTTTCTCAAGGACACCTAGGTGGATAACAGGAGCACCTGACCAGATATAGCAGCAGTATTCAATGTACGGGCCGATGGTAGATTTATATATATGCAGGATTGTTAGAAAATCAAATCCTGAAATGTAACCGTAAAAACATACCAGTACCTGCCTTAGGTCTTATTTCCTGCAAACTTGGTCGGTAGTGTGACTCTAGCAAAGGGTTACATAGGAGGAATGTTATGGGAAAGAGTGACAGTTTATAGGGGGTGTCTGGAAGTGGGTAAGAGAAGGATGACTGTGGCCATAAAGGGAGGGATCAATTTATATATGAATGTAATATGAAATTGATCTCCCACTTTATATTTATATAATAATTTCTTGTCTGAAGATTTAATTACATTCTCTGGAATATAAATGTATAGAATTTTTTTTATAATCATAACGTCCCAAGCAAGGCATTTTACTGCCACTGTTTTGCAGAGGGTTACATAGAAAATCAAATCCTGAAATGTAACCGTAAAAACATACCAGTACCTGCCTTAGGTCTTATTTCCTGCAAACTTGGTCGGTAGTGTGACTCTAGCAAAGGGTTACATAGGAGGAATGTTATGGGAAAGAGTGACAGTTTATAGGGGGTGTCTGGAAGTGGGTAAGAGAAGGATGACTGTGGCCATAAAGGGAGGGATCAATTTATATATGAATGTAATATGAAATTGATCTCCCATATATGTACGGGCGGATGGTAGATTTATATATATGCAGGATTGTTAGAAAATCAAATCCTGAAATGTAACCGTAAAAACATACCAGTACCTGCCTTAGGTCTTATTTCCTGCAAACTTGGTCGGTAGTGTGACTCTAGCAGCAATCAAAATATGATGATGATGATAATAACAAGGTACTAGGATCTTGAAATAACAAACATGTGGCATGGGAAGATATCAATTACAAGTGTAGTTAGAGTCCTCGGTTCGATACCGATAGACTCCTTAACAGGATTCCTGGTAGCCCTAGCCTTAAAGAAATACAAAAATTGTACTCACGAATTCAGCTCACACCTTACGAAGGACTTTATCTATGTAAAATCACACCGGCGTGATGTGGCTTCCCTGTGCCTCTTCTACAAGTACTTTCATGGCTTCTGCTCCGATGAGCTTAGATCACTGGTGCCGCCTAAGCACGAATTTACACGAGATACTAGATTAGCAACTAGGTCCCACCCTTTTACAGTTAAACAAATAAGATGTAACCGTAAATTCTACTCCAACAGCTTCTTTTCTCGCGCTTCCCGCCTGTGGAACTCCCTTCCACAAGTCTGCTTTCCCGACAGCTACAATCTCCAGGTGTTTAAATGTAGGGTCAATAGACACCTCCTATCACACTAACTCCCAACTATTCTCACAACACTCTCATCTACCCAACCCTCATTCTCGGTATCCTTACCCGCCTATCACCCACCCTCTGTCATTTCCTATATTTAATCAGCCTTTCTCCACTCTACGTAGCCCCCTGCACAGTAGTGGCAGTGACATGCCTTGCTCGGGGTGAAACGCTTATAAAAAAAAAAATATGTGTGATCTTAAGTATTATTCTGTCTTATTTTAAAAAAATTCTCAGTTAAAAATATCATTATGCAATTTCTGACCTCAAGTGTCTGTTTAGGAACCAGAAATAAATAAATATACACCAAAAATCAAAGGAAATAATAATAATAATAATAATAATAATAATAATAATATGGATCCAAAATGCAGGTTTTGTGATAAACACCAAGAAACAATAGACCACCTAATCTCAGGCTGTTCTGTGCTTGCCCCAAATGAATATAAAAATCGCCACCATAGAGTTGGGCAATATTTACATTGGGCAATGTGCAAACATTATGGAAAAGCTGTAAACAAACACTGGTATGAACATCACCCAGCACCGGTTACAGAAATAGAAGATGTAACCATTCTATGGGATTACACCATCTACACAGACAGAAAAATTGAAGCAAACAGGCCAGACATTATTGTTCAAAACCAGAAGGAGAAAACTTGTCTATTAATTGATATGGCTTGTCCAGCGGATTGTAACATAGCAATCAAGGAATTTGAAAAACTGTCAAAATATAAAGACCTGGAAATTGAAATAGAAAAAATGTGGAAATTGAAAACAAGAGTTGTGCCAGTGATAGTAGGTGCACTTGGAATGATAAAAAATGGAACAAAACACAACACATTGAAAGAATCAATGGAAACCCCAGCTTAAGAGATATACAAAAAATTGTCTTATTAAGTACAGCCCACACACTAAGGAAAACTTTATCTATGTAATGCTTGGGATGATAGGGAAGATAGAAAAACATGAAATGGAGCCATAACAACACGCCACTACCTGCCTTAGGTCTCCCCGCAGACTTGGTTGGTAGTGAGACCAAAGCAGAAATCGAAATATGATGAAAAATGACACAATAATAATAATTTACCTACAGCTTTACGAGGATCACTACAACAAACATCTTCAATTAGCTTAGACCCTGCTGTAACAATAAAAGACTTAGAGCAAGAAGAAGCTTATAAATATCTAGGTGTAAATGAGAGTGAAATAATTTACCATAAAAAGTGAAAGAAATAGTTCGTAAAGAGTACTATAGAAGGCTACGACTGATATTAAAAACTGAATTGAATTCTCAGAACATAATAATGGTCATTAATATCCTTTCCATCTCAGTGGTTCATTATAGCTTCAACATCTTAAACTGGACTCTAAACGACATCAAACGAATGAATTCTACGACAAGAAAGCTCATTTCTAAACAGAAGATGCATTATTTAACACTGGGTGATACAATTAGTCAACAACTTTTGGCTTACTAACACTGGATGATACAATTAGTCAAACAACATGAAAACAGAAAGAAAAGATATTCAATAATGAAAGAAGGCAGTAAATACAAACAAGATTTACAGTTAGTAGATTCTGTAGAAAAGCAAAACAGAAGCCAAGAACCAACTATTGCAGGAAAAAATATGAAAAAGAAAGCCAAGGATAAAGCTCTTGAACAGATTAAACAACGATGGAAAGACAAACCTCTGCATGGCCAATATCCAGAACGTGCTAATAAACCCAATGTTGATAAAGTTAATACTCATCGATGGTTACGTGCATCGAGATTACAGTCTGAGACTGAAGGCTTTATTCTTGCTGCGCAAGACCAAAGTCTTTTCACTAGGAACTTTCAGGCAAATATTATACATAATACTGTGGATCCAAAATGCAGGTTCTGTGATAAACACCAAGAAACAATAGACCATCTAATCTCAGGATGTTCTGTACTTGCCCCAAATGAATATAAAAATCATCACGATAGGGTGGGGCAATATTTACACTGGACAATGTGCAGACACAATGGAAAATATGTAAACAAACACTGGTATGAACATCACCCAGCACCGGTTACCGAAATGGAGGAGGTCACCATTCTGTGGGATTACACCATCTACACACACAGGAGAATTGAAGCAAATAGGCCAAACTTTATTGTTAAAAAACAAAAATAATAATAATAATAATGATAATAATAATAATAATAGAAGCCAAGAACCTCTGTAGAAAAGCAAAACAGAAGCCAAGAACCAACTATTGCGGCAAAAAATATAAAAATGAAAGCCAAAGATAAAGCTCTTGAAAAGAAGAAACAGCGCTGGCAAGACAAACCTCTGCATGGCCAATATCCAGTACATGCCAATAAATCCAATGTTGACAAAGTTAATACTCATCGATGGTTACGTGCATCTGGATTAAAGTCTGAAACTGAAGGATTTATACTTGCAGCACAAGACCAAAGTCTTTTCACGAGAAACTTTCAGGCAAATATTATGCATAATAATATGGATCCAAAATGCAGGTTTTGTGATAAACACCAAGAAACAATAGACCACCTAATCTCAGGCTGTTCTGTGCTTGCCCCAAACGAATATAAAAATCGCCACGATAGAGTTGGGCAATATTTACATTGGGCAATGTGCAAACATTATGGAAAAGCTGTAAACAAACACTGGTATGAACATCATCCAGCACCGGTTACAGAAATAGAAGATGTAACCATTCTATGGGATTACACCATCTACACAGACAGAAAAATTGAAGCAAACAGGCCAGACATTATTGTTAAAAACCAGAAGGAGAAAACTTGTCTATTAATTGATATGGCTTGTCCAGCGGATTGTAACATAGCAATCAAGGAATTTGAAAAACTGTCAAAATATAAAGACCTGGAAATTGAAATAGAAAAAATGTGGAAATTGAAAACAAGAGTTGTGCCAGTGATAGTAGGTGCACTTGGAATGATGAAAAATGGAACAAAACAACACATTGAAAGAATCCCTGGAAACCCCAGCTTAAGAGATATAAAAAAATTGTCTTATTAAGTACAGCCCACACACTAAGGAAAACTTTATCTATGTAATGCTGGGGATGACAGGGAAGATAGAAAAACATGAAATGGAGCCATAACAACACGCCACTACCTGCCTTAGGTCTCCCCGCAGACTTGGTTGATAGTGAGACCAAAGCAGAAATCGAAATATGATGAAAAATGACATAATAATAATAATAACTTACTTAAGCGGATTGTAACATAGCAACCAAGGAATTCGAAAACATATCAAAATGTAAATAGAGAGCTGACAGTGTCGTAGAGTCGTCAGTCTAGCAACTCTCTACGACATTATTTAGCTGTCCCTCCCAGTAAGGGCAACATATGACGCATGGTCAGTTTATATCTGGGCTTTCCGGGCTATATGGCCCGGTCAAAAAGTGTCTGTCTATTTTTGTCCAGTCGTGCCTCTACCCTTCGGCGAAACCACGACTGGGTTAATGCTCTCTGCTCGGAAGCAAAAAGCGTCCTCTACCCGAAGGCAGAGAGCTGACAGTGTCGTAGAGTCGTCAGTCTAGTGACTCTCTTCGACTGTATTTACTAGCCTTCTCACGCAAGGCTGGATGTGACACATGGTCATTTTATTGTGCGTATTCCCGGCCATATAGCCGGGCCAAAAAATGTCTGTCTGTTTTTGCCCAGTCGTGGTTCTACCCTTCGGCGGAACCACGACTGGGTTATTGCTCTCTGCTCGGAAGCAGAGAGCGCCCTCTACCGGAAGGCAGAGAGCTGACAGTGTCGTAGAGTCGTCCATCGACTCCGTACGACTGTATTTACTAGCCTTCCCACGTAGGCTGGATGTGACACATGGTCATTTTATAGTGGGTATTCCCGGCCATATAGCCGGGCCAAAAAATGTCTGTCCATTTTTCCCCAGTCGTGGTTCTACCCTTCGGCGGAACCACGACTGGGTTATTGCTCTCTGCTCGGAAGCAGAGAGCGCCCCCCCGCCCAAAGGCAGAGAGCTGACAGTGTCGTAGAGTCGTCAGTCTAGTGACTCTGTACGACTGTATTTACTAGCCTTCCCACGCAAGGCTGGATGTGACACATGGTCATTTTATAGTGGGTATTCCCGGCCATATAGCCGAGCCAAAAAATATCTGTCTATTTTTGCCCAGTCGTGTCTCTACCCTTCGGCGGAACCACGACTGGGTTATTGCTCTCTGCTCGGAAGCAGAGAGCGCCCTCTACCCGAAGGCAGAGGGCTGACAGTGTCGTAGAGTCGTCAGTCTAGTGACTCTCTTCGACTGTATTTACTAGCCTTCCCACGTAGGCTGGATGTGACACATGGTCATTTTATTGTGGGTATTCCCGGCCATATAGCCGGGCCAAAAAATATCTGTCTATTTTTCCCCAGTCGTGGTTCCGCCGAAGGGTAGAACCACGACTAGGTTGTGCTCTCTGCTCGAAAGCAGAGAGCGCCCTCTACCCGAAGGCAGAGGGCTAACAGTGTCGTAGAGTCGTCAGTCTAGTGACTCTGTACGACTGTATTTACTAGCCTTCCCACGCAAGGCTGGATGTGACACATGGTCATTTTATAGTGTGTACTCCTGGGCAAATAGCCGAGCCAAAAAATATCTGTCTATTTTTGCCCAGTCGTGTCTCTACCCTTCGGCGGAACCACGACTGGGTTATTGCTCTCTGCTCGGAAGCAGAGAGCGCCCTCTACACGAAGGCAGAGGGCTGACAGTGTCGTAGAGTCGTCAGTCTAGTGACTCTGGACGACTCCCTTGTAGAGAATCCACCATTGCTATATATAGCAAAGGAAACAGTCCATTTGTAGTCAAATAGGAGCGGCGCCCTAACAGGATGTTAGTGGAGATAAAAAAAAAGCAAATAAAATATCGCCATAGCAAGACCCCACTACTGTCTTAGGTATTTCCGTAGACTTGGTAGGTATTGTGACCATAGAAAAAAACGAATTATTATAATAATAATGTGAGGGTATTAACATTCGGCGATCCGAGTTCAATATGTCTACTCTCGCACAACTAACCTTGTAAGTATCATCAATCAATGTCTATCCCCCAGCTATGGGTTAAGTAGCAGGACTGAGAAGTCTTTCTTAATTTTATGTTGCGATCAGTTTAGGAAAAAGGAAATCTCTGAATTTGAAAACCAGTCTGAAGAGTGATGGGTTTCTTTAAAGAATTTTTTTGATAAAAAGATCTCATGAAAAAAACAGTTAAAACATAAATTTGAGTTAACTTTAACTTTATATAGGAACATAACAAATAGAGACGACATGAGCCAACATTTTTTTTAACTATCAAAAAATGAATTAAATTAATTAATTACTTTGTGTGCCAAATAATGGTTAATAACTTGAATGTAAATTATCAGTGAAAATGAAATATGTCTGTAACGCCATAATAAATATAGTATCTGCAGCAGCCCTTAATAAACATAGTATCAGCAGCAGTCCTTATTCAACATAGTATCAGCAGCAGCGCTGCGGTATATAAAAAAGCAAAGCTTTATGCAAAACTCGCTACCAATTTTCCTCCTTTCGAGGTGTGTGGTATAAATTTTTCACAGCGAAGTAAAATGGCTGTGGACGCTGCACACTCAAACAGGCGAGTCACACTAAAAAACATTCATGAACAATTTTTATGGGTTAATATCAAGACAGATTGTCTTCTACAGCCTTGGTTGGCAAATTTTCTACCGCAGAAAGTAATGGCAACCTACTGCTGGAAAATCTGCCTAGTCAGTCATGGATCGAAAGAGACATGATAGCCCAAGCGTATATCACGTATATAACACTTGACTGACTAATCTGGATAAAATGATTGAATATCAGGAGAGGGTCTATAGCCTTCGTTGGTAACCAGTTTACCGTAGAAAATAATGACAACCTACTGCGGAAAAAATCTTCTGCCAATCACTCATGTGTCAAAAGTGATATGATCACCTAATCGTATATCATGATTGGCACTTAACTGACTGATCTGGATAAAAAGATTGAATAGCAGGACAGGTCTATAGCCTCGGTTGGCAACCAGTCTACCTCAGAAAGTAATGGCAGCCCACTGCGCATATATCAGTAGTTAGTCGTGTCTCTTTCGAGACATAATCGCCCAAGCATGTATCCCGTACGGCACTTAACTGACTGACGTCTCCTCAGCATTCCTATTGATCTTACTGCTATTCAAACAAACAGAGCCGACGTACTAAATTATTTTTTAAAAGAAGTCAGTGTTTAATGTAAATAACAATTTATCTTGACATAGACAAATCTAAACTTATTTATAAATGGAACTTTGTCTGTGTGTGTGTCTGTTACCTATAGACTCCGAAACGGCTGAACCGATTTTCTTCAAAAATTTACACAGTTGTACTATAAGCGTCTGCGAGTGTTCTTAGCTAGGTTTTGTGTCGAGGTACCCCCGATAAATATCGAAAATTGAGAATCGAAAAAATCGAGTTATAGAAGAAGTGGTCCGATTTTAATCAAATTTGATACACTCATAGACAAAGATATAAGAAACGATATTCAGAAGTTTCAAGGTTGCAGTTCTTACAATAGTGCAGAAAATCAATAATATATATATATATATATATATATATAATTATAAAAGGCAAGGTGTTTGTGTGTGTGTCTGTTTATCTGCCTGTATGTCTGTATTTTTTTCAGCCTTTTTATTTTAGTTTTTGCTTCGGATTTGGCTCTAAGTAGATATAATTGTAGTTCTTAGTCTAAGCTATGATACCATTTACTCAGAGGATTTATTTAGCCTTCCAAATTCAGTTTACGACAAAAAAAACTTATTTGATATCGATACCAGGAAATCAAAATTTCACTTCCATCTATTCATTTTTCTTTCAGTCTACGGTTTCGCTTTAACTGGAAACAACTATTGCATTTTAGTCTTTCGTGCCAACGTCCAAAGAACATGGATTAGTTTTAAAGCTTTCATTACACCCGAGCAACGCCGGGCTATACTGCTATATATATATATATATATATATATATATATATATATATATATATATATATATACTAGATGCGATTGGTAAATTGTCGCAATTATTTTATTATTTTAACTATTCTTTAGGCTGAGTCTGAGCTCCAGGACCATAGTTTTAAAGCTTTCATTACACCCGAGCAACGCCGGGCTATACTGCTAGTAAGTAATAAGAAGAAAATAAATTTACTTTTACGAAACATTGCCGCCCTCTTCTAAAACTCTTTTCCTTGTTTTTCAATAAGAATTTTTTCACAACACTTTTTATATAAAATATTTTTACTCGCTACAAACTTTTGATGTACATGCATTTATTTTTATGAAACAGACTCGTGAAATTGTTATATAAAAAACAAACTTAAACACAAAAAATTGAGGAACCCAAATTAGCTGCGACCTTTGAAATCATACCAGTCCTCTCTACAAACGCCTGAAAGCTGTCTTTTTTGTTTTTTTGGAGAAAAAATATTTAATCACAAAACCAAAATTCGCTTGTGTAGATTTGCATTACTTCAAGAAACAGCCACACGCCTAAGGATCCGCTCAATCCACCACAAATCAACCCGTACGACAAATTAAAAGAGGGTTCAATACTCCAAAGTTTGCTGAGAGAAGGAATCTGCAATGATTATTAGAAATTGTAACATTGGAAGAAAGAATGCCATCTCAAATTCTGCATCGTTTGCAGACACTGTCTGAAAATCCGTTGCATGATGATGTTTCGCAACACATATTTATAGAGAAGTTTTCACACGTGGTGCAGGTATCCTTAGCAGAAAAGGAACACAATGTCCCCCCCCCCCAAAAAAAAATGTATGCGAAACAACTGATTAATTGGTGGAAGGCAACTTAATTGCATGTGCAAGAACTTAGAATGATGACATTGCCCAAATACTATACATATTATACAGTTGCAAAGACACCAACATCGCATGTCATCGAGAGACAGACAATGATAAAAGAAAGTTTCGATATCTATTAATACTACAAGAAATTCTGCGACAGGAGTAAAAAATGCACAACTCCTTGCAATTACAAGTCCCAAGGCCACGAGTAAGCCAACAATCTTCGCTGGCGGGAAACATTGCTATTTCAAACTCTAGTCGAATCTTCCACATAATCGGCAGAAATTCCAAAACAGTATTCCTGGTCGATAGCGGAGCACAGATATCGCTAATAATAGCTTCCCAGTCAGACAAATTAAAAGACCCGTGAAAACTCACACTATAAACTGTAAATGGCTCGACTATCCATGCATATGGACTTAGAGACATGACGCGATTTTTCCACGGATTTTCATCGTAGACGACATCACTAGACCAATACTGGGTACGAACTTTTCGCGTCATTATGGATTGTTAATCGATATTAAAATACAATAATTGATTGACACAAAGAATGACGTCAAATCTGTCAGCTGCTTAAACTCTGCAAGACTTCTTAGACCCAAAATTGTAGGAGCCAAAAAAAAAAAAAACTCCAAATTTTCGAAAATATCGCCCAATTCTCAAGACATAGTCAGTTAAGTGTCATACATGATACACGCTTGGGCAATCGTATCTCTTTCGAGACACGACTGACTGGGCAGAAGAGTATCCCGTAGAAGGTTGCCATTACTTTCTGCGGTAGACTGGTTGCCAGCCAAGGCTATAGAACCCAATCTGTCCTGTTATTTGACTCATAGCTAGAGGGGGAAGAGATGTATTATATTATTAAGTAGTAATTAGTGCGGGATCAGTTTCCTAATTCATAACAATAGAAAACTGATCCCTCACTTTATGCCCAGTAAAAGTTTTAATTGTTTTCAACTATTATATTCAGTCATTCAGTTAAATGCCACACATGATACACGCTTTGGGTGATCATGTCTCAAAAGAGGCATGACTGAGCAGAAGATTATCTCACAGTAGGTTGTCATTACTTTCTGCGGTAGACTGGTTGCTAGTCAAGGCTATAAAACCTAATCTGTCCTGTTATTTAACCCATAACTGGAGGGAAGAAACGTATTAATACCTTTCCCAAGGATATTTGCGCGTAAATGAATGCAAGGAATTCAAATAGAATTCGAAATCGGCTCCCAGATGTCTTGTCCCGAGCCGATGTCTACTGCATCACAACGGACTTCAAGACATAACCAAACAATGCAGATCAAAACATAACCAAATTCAACACACCTGTGAAAAAAACAACAAAAAACAAAACAAAACAAAACAAAAATATGGCATAACAACACCACATGGAAAAAAAACTGCTACACCTGCTTTCTCACGACCTCGTCGACTTGACCCTGATCAACTCAAAATTGCCAAACAAAGATTTCTGCACTTAGAAAACATTGGAGTGATTCGTCCTTCAAAAAGTAACTGGGCTTCCTCTCTGCACGCTGTATGAAAACAGAAGCCGTCCTTACAGAAATATTGTGATGATTACTGTGAACGAAATGCGGCTACTCTTACTTCTAATATTCAAGATTTTACTAGGTAGCTACATGGAAAGAAAACTTGATCTTATACGAGTCAGATATCCATAGAAGACTCAAAGACATTTAAAAAATAGAGATTTCAACGTCATTTTGACTTTATTAAATTCTGAGTTTCTGTTTGGATTACGGAATGCAGCCCGATATTTTCAAAAGATTCCTGAAACAAACTCTTCAAAGACTAGATTCAATTTTCTGTTACACTGACGACGTGCTTATCGTTAATTACTCACCAACTTCGGAAGCACGTGTACCTGTGTTTCATAGATAACGCAAGGGTATTCTATGAAGTACGCCACAAAAATTTGATAGAGATTCTTGGCAAATTCGACATATTCTGGAAGAATATTATATATTGTAAATGCAGATTCTGCTCCATCGGCTTCTTTTCTTCTCGCACTTCCCGCTTGTGGAATTCCCTTCCATTTACTTGCTTACACGACAGCTACAATCTCCAAGAATTTAAATGTAAAGTCAATAGTCATCTCCTATCTAACTAACCTCCAGTCTCACTCTAATCCTCCTTTCTCCGTCCACTCCACTCTCATCAGTATTCTCATTCTTCTCTTACCCACTTCCTGACACCCCCTATAACTTGTCCCTCTTTCTCATAAATTTCTTTCTATGTAATCCCCTAAAAAACAGTGGCAGTAAAATACCTTGTTTGGGACGATATGATTATAAAAAATATATTGGAGTAATAAAGAACCTCTACTGGAAGCAAACTGCCTGCATCCGGACAGGAAACGAGTTCAGCAGATATATAAAGAGATGAAGAGGTGTAAGACGAAGATGTGGCGGCCACTATCTGAGCAACATAAGATACGCAGATGATAGAGAAATAATAGCAGACACAGAAAGGAAACGACAAGACATCTTATAGACTGTAGCTAAAATAGAGAAAAGAAAGAACAACAAATACGAACAAGATTAGCAACTAGGTCCCACCCTTTTACTGTGAAGACAAGAAGATGTAAACGTAAATTCTACTCCATCAGCTTCTTTTCTCGCACTTCCGGCCTATGGAATTCCTTTCCATTTACTAGCTTCCCGACAGTTACAATCTCCAAGAATTTGAATGTAAAGTCAGTAGATATCTCTTATCTCACTAATCTTCACCCTCTCTCTCGTGCTCTTTTCTCCCTCCACTTGACTCTCATCAGTTTTCTCTTCCTTCTCTTACCCACTTCCTGACACCCCCTATAACCTGTAACTCTTTCTCATAACTTTCCTCCTATGTAATCCCCTGTATAACAGTGTTAGTAACATGCCTTGCTTGGAGAGATATGATTATAAAAAAGCTAGCAAGCTAGCTAGATAGCAGGATAGACACATTCTATAATTCCCTTCCATTTACTTGCTTCCCCGACACCTAAAATTTCCAAGAATTTAAATGTAAAATCAATAGTCATCTCCTATCTCACTAACCTGCATACTCTCTCTCATGCTCCCTTCTCTGTCCACTACACCCCCATCAGTATTCTCATCCTTCTCTTACCCACTTCCTGACACCCCATATAACCTGTAACCTTTTCTCATAACTTTCCTCCTATGTAACTCCAATAATTTAAACTTAAAGTCAGTAGTCATCTCCTATCTGACTAACCTGCATCCTCTTTCTCATACTCCTTTCTCCGTCCACTCCACTCTCATCAGTATTCTCAGTCTTCTCTTACCCACTTCCTGACACCCCCTATAACCTGTCACTTTTTCTCATAACTTTTTTTTCTATGTAACCCCCTGCAAAACAGTGCCAGTAAAATCCCTTGCTTGAGGCCATGGGATTATAAAAAAAGATATCTTCGAAGGAAAATCCCAATAACGTAAAAACTTTTATAAGTAGTACTAAGACCACTTTAAAAATATATATTTAAATCCAAACAGAAAGTGACGTGGAGGTAAAATACCAAATGAGATCCAATTAATATTAATCTTATTAATATTAAAAATAAGCCGGTTAGGGAATTCGATGTAAATAGTATTATCTGTTATTTCTAATTATGCATATTTTCAAATAAAACTTCGAAAATCATATATATCACATGAGCTTGGATTGTTTCTTGGATATCAACGAATAATTCGGTCGCTGAAGAAGCGAGAATTCCTCGCGGAAATAATCTCACGACACATGTGATTTTATTTTTGAAGTTTTATTTGAATATATATATATATATATATGCTTTCACACCCAAATTGAGCACTATGGAGGAATGGTAGACTTTGAAAAAAAACAGTAACTACTCACGCATCTACGCATCATTCATTCAGTAATTAATTTGAACACTCTCGGCTACTGGATTGTCTTCCTCTACTCAGCGCCTATAGCTGAGAAGTAGAATCGCCGACTGATGTCATTTCGGTTGAGTTTCAATCTTGGGTAAAAGCAATCTGATGTCTGACCGTACTGATGAGCTGCGAAACAGATCTGTCTGCTGTTGACTATATATATATATATATATATATATATATATATATATATATATATATATATTTTGTGTTGAGTTGTGATAATGTTCAGCGCCAAGATTTTTTTTTTCAGTAGTGTTATTGATAAAATTATTTTCGCAAGCAGGTTTTTATCGTAAAGTGTTCAATATCGAGGAAGAGATAGAGCGTTAAGAGTATTAGTGCGAAGATATTGTCACTTTAACTGAAAAAGTGACATATATATATATATATATATATATATATATATATATATATATATATATATATTGTGTGTATTTTGGCAGCATTTTTTCATTAATGCAGGTTTCATTGAATAATATAGACAAGTTTTGTCTATTAATTTTGTGTAGGATCCGTTCATACCGTCTGATATACTTGATGGTGATGTCGTTAAAAGACAACAAAAAATCACAGTATTTGTTGAATTTTTTATCAGGTCTAAGCTTTCGGCTCACATAAGCCATTATCAAAGAGTAAATAATAACACACAGTAAACATAGAACATTTAAGCTATTAACAATAAAGATAATTGAATTGAAAATATAAGTCCATCCCTACCGTGGCGGATGGCCGAAGACAGTGACAAAATAGTGGTGTTGTGGTCCCTGGTCTGATTACAGACATTTGAGTACGTTGTTGGAAATATCACTATCTTCGGCCATCCGCCACGGTAGGGATGGACTTATATTTTCAATTCAATTATCTTTATTGTTAATAGCTTAAATGTTCTATGTTTACTGTGTGTTATTATTTACTCTTTGATAATGGCTTATGTGAGCCGAAAGCTTAGACCTGATAAAAAATTCAACAAATACTGTGATTTTTTGTTGTCTTTTAACGACATCACCATCAAGTATATCAGACGGTATGAACGGATCCTACACAAAATTAATAGACAAAACTTGTCTATATTATTCAATGAAACCTGCATTAATAATATATATATATATATATATAAAATAAAATTTTAAAAAATTTCAATATTCAAAATTGTTGAATGAACATTTCAACATGAAATCCCTAAAAGAGATTTCACGTATCATCAGCAACGGTACATATTCCAAAATGAGAATCAAAATAAAAAAAAAATAAAAAAGAGAAAAAAAAAAAATGACGGTTAAGATTTGAAAAATTAACGTCACAACAAATTTTGGAAGCAAATCAGTCTATTTTTAGAGTTTAACTATTAGATAGAGTTGTAAGTGAAGAAATGAAAAATTTGGCTTGTCTGGCTTTACAAAGGAAAGGGGTTAAAAGAATTAGGAAATGGTGTTAAATTGAGAATTGGGTTAAACAAAAGAGAAAGGAAATAGAGGCAGGGAGGTGAGAAAAATATAGAAAAGTAAAGAAAAGGAAAGAAAGGAAAAAAGAAAAAAGAAAAAGGAAAAAAGAAAAAAGAAAAAAAATTATATTAGAAACGCTGGATACATGTCAAACAACACTAAACACAGAAATAAATTCGTCAATATCTCGACCTAAAAAATGACACTCATCAAAAGAGCAAATATTTTACCCAGTTTCACCATTTTTCATAGAACCAGTACTTTTCCAAGCCAACATAAAATTCTACTCATAAGCTTCTTTTCTCGCACTTCCCGCCTGTGGAATTCCCTTCCGTTTACTTGCTTTCCCGACAGCTACAATATCCAATAATTTAAATGTAAAGTCAATAGTCATCTCCTATTTCACTAACCTGCTTCCTCTCTCTCATGCTCCTTTCTCCGTCCACTCCACTCTCATCAGTATTCTCATCCTTCTCTTACCCACCACCTGTCTACCAAGAGAATTAATAATCGAACCAAATAAACCACTCTTGGGCCCCACTTCAGTTGTAGATATGTCCAGATTAAAAACGTCTTAAGGAACATCCTCATCTCCTAGACAATCCACTCATGTAACATATGCGCAGGAATCAATCAGAAACTACAAAGTTGTATTAGTAAAAGACAATGCAACCAAAGATCCACCACAATAATCTTACAGAGGTCCTTACAAGATTGGGAAAAGTACCGAGAAACATTTGACAGTTGTGATTAATTGTTGTGTCGTGGCTCGTACCATGTGACATCCGGTCGCCCGGGTGTATAAAAGACAATGTGCGCTTAGCACGGAAAGGGATGTCATTATCACGGACTTCGGGAAGTTACACCTACTACTGCGAGAGTCTGTAAATATTATATATACACTACCGGCCGTAATTATTAAGCCACCCCAGTGTTTTAAAAAATGGTGTATTTCATGCTATTTTTTAGTATTTATTGCCAAAGTGAATAATTGTAAATGAAAATACAATGATTCTTTTGTTAATATTGCACAATAACATGTGCATCAAATGAATTTATAAATATTTAATAATTACCTATATTGCAGTTTCATCAACGAAAGAATGAAGAAAATTTAGTGTGATTCGGACGAGTTCATCTTTGCTTCTTTGCCTTGTAAAATTTTGCAAAGTAATAATAAAAAAAGAACCATTTTATTTTCATTTAGAACTATCCACTAAAAATAGTATGAATACATCATTTCTTTTAAAAACACTGGGGTCACCTCATAATTATGTCTGGTAGTGTACATCTTGGTTGTACCACTCTGTTAATAAAGTAGTTTAGCTACATTTCTCGTTGTATCTCTTCATTCCACGATACAATATTAATAACAGAAAATATTTTCATCAACCGACTAAAACAGGCACATTTCTAAATTATTGGTGGTTTCTAATAAAACCATCAAACAGACACTGCCTAAAACTTCAAAGAACAGTCATCATATTATACGGTCATCATATTATACGGTCATCATATTATACAGTCATCATATTATACGGTCATCATATTATACAGTTATCATATTATACGGTCATCATATTATACAGTCATCATATTATACGGTCTACGAAACTATTTTCTTACCTAACATAACAGAAATGATCTTTCTTGAGATTGGTGTATAATCATATCGCTTAAAAGGTGATACCGTAGTGCCTTAATAAAAATAGAATCAACAACAGTTTTTAATAACCATTATTCTCAGCAGCCTTGAGGTATAAAAGCAAGCGAAGCCTTAAGTGTGTAGCGGATAAGAAATTAATTAAAATCAACCTTCTTTTTCACTTTTACGAAAATTCACAACGATGTGTGAAATCCTGGTTTTTCCAAATAGAAAAAGGATTGACAAAAAACGAAAAAGTCGAACCCAGATTTCGCAAGTAAGTGTTAAAATGATTTTTGACCAATGGAAGTGACTTGCAAGACTTGGGGACTTAGCGATCCAGTGCTAAATCCAAAAAGACTATATAAATGACCTTGGCGTCAGTCAAGAGAGACAGATGGGAGCCGAGACACGAAAGAACTAAAATGTAACGTCAACTTTAAATTGACTCGATGATAAGGTCAGGTCGCACCTTGTTCTCTTTTTCCTTATCTCTTTCAACGATTACTACTGCGAGCAGTTTCTTCAACTCCCGATACCCTTAACTCAACTTTATAATTGAACACGAACTCTACTCGTAACTTCTTATTAATGTTTCTAATTGCACATTAACTTCTACAACTTATGTTATTTCTCTTTTTCATAAATTTCTATTTTAACATTCAAAATGTATATTTCATTATTACACTCTTCTACATTAATCCACATATTCCAGCTGACAACCAACCTTATGATGATTATAATAACTCTGCATAAAACTTGTAAGCTGTAGAGAGTTCGGTTAAGTCTGACACAAGGCCGAACCAAAGAAATATTAATCAGCTCCCCTACGCTATAAAGTAACACTCCCTTCCTGTTTTCCTACCTTCGAAGTGTGTGCTATGAACTTTTCCCACTGAAGCAAGAAGGGCTGTGGACGTATCACACACACACACAAAAAAAACCTACACTGGCAAGTTCATCTCAAAAACATACAATAACAATTTTCATTGTGTCTGTAATTTACTTCTAGGAAAAGAAACTCTTGTCTTAATTTTTCCTTTTGTTAAATTTATTAAATTTTATCTTGCATTGTAAATCAATCTGTCTTTTTTATTTGGTGTTTGTACTCTTTTTCACCACCATTATGTACGTAAAATATTCCTGAAAGAAACATTCAATATTTATTCTATAGCATTCATTGCATAGAAAAATAACCAACAATACCTTCTTGTAGTAGAATCCATAAAATTCTGCAAAATATTTAAATTTCGACACAGAAGTTGATAAGCTGCTAAACAAAGTCAACCAAACAGAAAGAGTAGCAGCCAATTAGTCATTTTTGGCTCAGGGATCAGTTTATTACTTCATAACAATATAAAACTGATCCCTCACTATTATATTCAGTCAGTCAGTTAAGTGCCATACGTGATACACGCTTGGGCGATCATGTCTTAAAAGAATGCGTTGTGGTGCAGTGGATATCGGAACGGAACAAGCAATCGGGGAGCCGACTTCGAATTCCAGTTGAATTCATTGCATTCATTTACGCTCAAATATCCTTGGGAAAGGTACTATTCTGTCTCTTCTATCCAGTTATGGGTTAAATAACAGAAAAGATTGGGTTCTATAGCCTTTTCTGGCAACCAGTTTACCACAGAAAGCAATAGCAACCTACTGTGGGATAATCTTCTCCCTAGTCAGTCATGTCTTTTTCGAGACATGATCGCCCAAAGCGTGTATCACGTATGAGACTTAACTGACTGACTGAATATAATAGTTGGAAACATGAAATTAAGTAAGTGGCAGGTAACACATTGAAAGAAAAAAATGTTACCAACATTTTCTAAAAAAAACATTTAAAAATATTTTCATTTATTTGTGAATAAGTTGTGAAAATTTCATTAAAATCGGACAATTATTTGATTTTTACAAGAATTTTTGAATAAATGTGTTTTCAACTGAAAAAAGCGCAAAAAAAATAAATCAGTGTTAAATTTTGTAGAAGGCGATGACGTTAACAAAACAAGCATTTCAACCAAAATTTCGAAGGTGTTAAAAAGGATTAAAAAAATTCAAAAAATAATTAAAAATTCTTTGATCTTTCCTCTTAATAAAACCAACAACATGTTGACTATAAAATTTTATTTTACGTTAAGTTTGTGGCGTTTTGCATTACACTTTGCTCATTTTCCCGCGAATTAGTGGAGGTCAGTCAGTCAGTTAAGTGCTTTTTTATTCTTAAGATGCTGTTTTTTTTTTACCGATTTAGTGGAAATCAATCAGTCAAGTGCCATACGTAATACACGCTTGGGCGATCATGTCTCGAAAGAGACATGACTGACTGGGCAGAAGATTATCCCGCAGTAGGTTGCCATTACTTTCTGCGGTAGACTGGTTGCCGACCAAGGCTATAGAACCCAGGCTGTCCTGCTATTTAACCCATAACTGGAAGGAAGAGACGGATTAATACCTTTCCCAAGGGTATTTGCGCGTAAGTGAATACAATGGATTCAACTGGAATTCCAACTCGTCTACCCGGTTTCTCGTTCCGAGCCGATATCCACTGTACCACAACGCACATTAGTGGAGGTACCTAAATTAAAACTTCTCCTGGGCCTAAAGTGGGGGATCGGTTTTCTATTATTATGAGGTAATAAACTGAGCCCCCATTTATTACTACTTATTAATATAATGATATAATTTATCTCTTCTCTCTGATTATCACAGATCAAAATGTACCATAAATGTTTTCGAAATTTAAAAATTAAACAAAAGCGCCCAGACGAGTGTCTGTTTTCTGCCAGAAAGCCTGATGTATGCTCAAGTTGCTTAATTTTCTTATATCATCAGGTGATGTACAGCGAAGGTATTCTGAGGGCCCTAGAAGTTATGGCAGCGTTCGTCATCGGAGGGCACAATTTAAACAACATAATGTACGCAGATGGTACAGTGCTGATAGCAGACACGGAAAGGAAACTACAAGACCTCCTACAGAAGGTAGCTGAAGAGAGTGACAAGAAAGGACTACAAATAAACTGCAAGGAAACCGAATGCATGATCATCAGTAAAAAGGGCAGCCCAAAATGCCATATGCAAATGGACGATACTAAAATCAAGCAGGTACAAAAATTTAAATACCTGGGAAGTGTTATAACAGAAGACGGAAAGTGCGACACTGAGATCCGAAGGCGAATTGGCAAGGCGAAGGAAGCATTCCAGAAATTGAGTAAAGTATTAAGAAACAGGACAATTTCGCTAGAAACAAAGAAATGAGTACTCGATTGCTATGTGACGTCATTTCTTCAATATGGCAGTGAATGCTGGACAATATCATCAAAGATGAAGGAAAAACTTGAAGCAACTGAAGTCTGCTTCTACAGAAGGATGCTGTGGATATCATGGACTGAGCATGTGAACAATGATGAGGTTTTGGAAAGCATGGAAACGAAAAGGAAATTAATACTGAGCATCAGGAAGAGACAGCTGAAGATCCTGGGACATGCAATGAGGAAGGACGGCTTGGAGAACCTGATAATAACAGCCCAGATAGAGGGGGAAAGAGGCAGGGGAAAGCAGTGGATAACATATTTGAAGGACATAATCAGGTGTATGACGGAACGATGGTTGCGTGGGGTGACAGGAAAAAGCGTGCTAACAGCAATCAGCGATAGGGAAATGTGGAAAGCCATGATCGCCTACGTCCTCAGAGAACAGGGCATATAGAAGAAGATCTTGCTCTAGACAGACAGCAGTTGCAATAGCTGAAGTATATCTGATGCCCCCAACGGGTTACGAAAAGAGTGACGCAAAGAATAAAAATAAATCTATTTTCTGACGGTTTCTGTTGTCTTAATTCTTGAAATGTTTTCCGTTATACACTAAGAGTGTTTCGATTGGTCAGTCGAGCTTCTCTGTTTCAGCCATTTTCCCATCGCTTGACCATAGCTTCCCGCCATTTTTTTTTTTTTTGTGTTTCTAATAATCATTTCACTTCAAGCAAGGTAGGGTCGCCAAAGGTGGGCAATGAGCTACAGTTAAAGAAAAACAAAGCACAGGGGATGTCGAAGGAAGGATGAGAGATGGATGGGAATCAAGGAGATAGGAGATGGCAATTGATGTTTAAAATTTTGGTGATTGGAGGTATCAGGGAAGCAAGCAAAGAATAAGAAGTTCTGCAAACAAGAAGTGCGAGAAAAGAAACTGTTATAGTAGAAGTGGATACATTTAACTATTTTGACGGTAAAAGGATGGGACCTAAATGACGATCTAGTAGCACGAGTAAATTCATCAGAGCAGTTGTCATGAAAATACTTATTAAGAAGACAGGGACAAGCTACAACACGTGACTGAAGACGAGCTGTTACATCCGGATCGATTCTATTGCAGATCCTCAATTGTATTTTGTCGAAAACCTCAAGATGAATAGCAGGAGCACCCGAACATTTGTTCCCTGTGTTCTTCCAACAAGCAATTTCCCAGTAATTGAACTTTCCTCTATGGTACCTAGACTTCATAAATTTAAGAGCAACGTTAAACTGTAGACTGTAGACACGTCTCATCAATTTACAGTTGAATTGGCTTGTTTTAACAGCAAGTTCTATGTTGACAGTTTCTTCTATCGCACTAGTCGCTTCTGGCTTCTTCCTTCGTAATAATAACAGTCACTTTTCCTTACATCTAATGGTGTGTAGGGCAGCGTTTTTTCTGTTTCCCTAACAAACTGTTTTTTTTATGGGGCAGGGTTGTTAGTCCTGCGCTTAACCCCAAAACCTGGAGGAAAGTGATTTTCTAAGCGTAGCTTAGACGAAATCCACGGCCGAAAGTAGGGGGTACCCAGTGAGTTATCATGATTCTAGCGAAATGAGCTTGCTAACCGTCACCCCACACCGAAGTCCCCTTTTTCCTTCGTAGTCAACTTTAATTTTTAAATATTTAAATGCAATGTCAATCGTTAACTTTTGTTTTTCTAACACTCAGTATTGCATTTTAGTGGCTTTATTGCTTTGCTTGGGGTGAAATGATTAAAAAAAATAGAAGACGCAATGTGTTTCGTCGTTTTCTGACGAAAATCCGTATTTGATAAAATTCTGTTTTCCTTTCGTAATAGACGGGAATTTACGTCATGAATTAACAAATTGCGCCGTAAAAAAAATTGAGCAGAATCATATCAAATTTTAAATCTTGGAAGTCCATTGAATGACGTCATTGGCATTTGCTCGATTCTCTCGGAAGCTTTATACGGAAAGACGTCGCTAGATTTTTTCAAGAGTCGCTGTGTTGGCCAATGTTTGTTTTTTATCAGACATAGATGTTTATTTAAGGTCGTCGGTTTGTGAACTTTTCATTTGCTGATTAACAACTCTTAGCTGACAAGTGTCAAGATAATCAGGTAAGAATGAATATAGAAGTATTTGTCGACCTTTGTCGAGATATTGATTTCAGGTTTCATTATAGTCTTGAATCATACTCCACAACGATCATTGAGCTTCATAATTTTCTTTCCCGGAAACGCTCATCTGGCGACTTAAAAAAAACCCCCAAAAACAAAAGCAAAAACAAAAAAAAACAAAAAAACAAAAAAACAAAACGAAAAATCAAAACAACAACAAGAAAATTATCAGTCCAAATATAAACAAATTTGCTATTAGCAGTTTTACCATTTAGTATTTAGGAAATTTTCGTACACGACTTTTCTTTCTTTCTTTCTTTCTTTCTTTCTTTCTTTCTTTCATATCCTTCTTCATATCTATCTATCTATCTATCTATCTATCTATCTATCTATCTATCTAAGTCTGCTCATATCTATCTATCTATCTATCTATCTATCTATCTATCTATCTATCAAGTCTGTTCATATCTATCTATCTATCTATCTCTCTATCTATCTATCTATCTATCAAGTTTGTTCATATTTATCTATCTATTTATCTATCTATCAAGTCTGCCCCTATCTATCTATCTATCTATCTATCTATCTATCTTAGCCTTCTTCATTATCTATCTATCTATCTATCTATCTATCTATCTATCTATCTATCTATCTATCAAGTCTGCTCATATCTATCTATCTATCTATCTATCTATCTATCTATCTATCTATCTATCTATCTATCTATCTGTTGTGGGGAGTTACCCACTTAATAATGGACACTTCTTTGCCTATATTAACCGAGAGTTAATTACTCTCGAGGACATAGCCGGGGCGACAGAGACCCTGGTTTTCGGTACGACTTCAGTTCAGCTCAGCCTCGTCTGTCTATGTGTCGGTCACTTGTTGCCAAGATATTATTACTCTTTCTCTCTATATCTCTTTGTCTTTGTTTGTATCTCTTGTTGACGCAATATATGTTCTTGACCTATCACCGTGTTGACTCATTATTTTATGTTCTCATACTGGGTCTATCTATCTATCTATCTATCTATCTATCTATCTATCTATCTATCTATCTATCTATCTTTTTGTTGTATACTTACCTATATACGGGAATGAGGTGTTCCGATGCGCTTAAATACGTCGACACTATTAGGAGTGATCATCCTTGATCCAAACTCTCTCTTGTTCAGCTCCCTGCTTCCGAGCAGAGAGGGACCCAAACGATGCTCCGTGGAAGGATAGAGTCTCTTTGGGGTGAAAAAGCAAGAGCCCGGCCTAACCTTAATGTGGGTCTACGGGATATATTTTGGGCTAGGCTTAAGGGCTCAGAAACCCCATATTAATTGACCTTCTGTCGCATCCATCTTGGTGGGAAGGTAGTAAATACCGAGTGATCATTCTTGATCCAAACTCTCTCTTACTTACCTCTCTGCTTCTGTGTGGAAAGGAACCCAGACGAAGTTCCGCCGAAGGGTAAATTCTCGTATGAGGTGAATAGACAAGAGCACGACCCGGCCTTAATCACGGTCTACGGGATATTTTTGGCTGAGCTTAAGCGCCCGGTATCCCCACTTCAATTGAGGTTGTGTCGCATTCGCTTTGGTGGGAAGGTGTTAAATAGTGAGAGTGATTACACTGACTGGCAGTCGTCGTTCTCTGTCTTCGTCACTGCCTAAGGGCAGGAGAAACCTAGACGGGGCTCCGCTGAATAGTAGAGCCTCGTCTGGAGAATATCGACAGCAGCCCTGACCTAACCTTGTGCAGAGTTAACAGGATATTTTTTACTGAGCTGATGGGATCGGAAACCTCACTTTAAAATAGCCTTGTACCGCAATCCGCCTATGTAAGGAGGCTGATCAATACAGAGTGATTATACTGACTAGCAGTCTTCTTGCAGTGTATCTACGTCACACAGCATGCGAGTCTTGTACTTGTTGATATACTATTATTCCCAACCTCCGTTTTGCTGATTACTGACGCAGTAACCTTTTAGAGTTACAATAATATCTATCTATCTATCTATCTATCTATCTATCTATCTATCTATCTGCCACAATTAAATTTGATTCGCGTGTTGTAGTATAATGTAGACTATCAACTGAATAAAAGTGGGGATAATTAGGCAGAGTACTAAAATTTGTTTTACAGACAACGCTTTTAGCCTCCGTGTGCTACGGTAGGCGTCTTCAGAATGAAATAAAATGTTGTATACTGCCTGGTTCTGGATCTTGACAGACAACGACGGCGAAAAAAACACGCATGCATTAAAATATAGACATACTTTTTATTCTTGACGTCATCTATGGCCAGATACATCTGTCAATCACTTTCGTCTTTCAAGCCAGTTATCACCTGTGCTTTCTGCCTTTGATGTTAATCATATCTTTGTCGGCTATTGTCTGTGTTTCTGAATTTGAAGTTGCGCCCCGTCATCGTCATCTATGGCCGGAATATATTTTTGTTGGTCAAGGTAATATATTATAAAAAACAAACCTGTGTGTAAAGAAAGCAGATTGAAATTTCTGAGGAAAGCTTAACAAATAACCTTGAAAAAACAAACGAGCAAAACGGTTTTTTTTAAATTTAATTATTTAATTTTTTTTTATTGAAATCGTTAAAGTTCAAGAAAATATCTGTTGTTTTTTCTTTTAGTTCGTTTGGTGCTACAAATTCTTGAGCCAGCCATGAGCTGACTCATTTTATAGTTCACCAATAAAAAGGTTAACCAATCAGAAGGCTCAAAATATTCAATGCGACGTGTATAAAAGGCGACCATATTTTCCCGAGTATTGGCGATAGAGTCAGATTCAGTAGAGTGTCTGACTCGTGAGTGTTAATCTTTGACGTTGTTTCACTGAACAGATTACGTATTGCGCTGTATTCTATATTCATCAACTATGGTGGACATGGTTAACAGCAATTGTTAATTCAGCCCCTAGTCCGTGGATTGTGTACTCCAACCGGAAACGGACCGAGCAACTGACCATAAAAATGAGAACTACACGAGATATCCTTAAACATAGGCAGTGGAACGTCAACAATCTACCCTGGTAGTTACACAGAAGGATGCTGAGAATACCATGGACCGAGCACGTGAGAAACGACGAGTTATTAAAGAGGATTCAAACGATAAGAAAACTTATACTTAACATCAGGAAAAGATAGCTGATGTTCATGGGATACGTTATAAGGAAGAAGGGTTTAGAGAATCTAATACTCTCAGGACGGATAAAGAAAAAGAGAGACAAGGGAAATCAGCGTAAGACATATTTGATGGGCTTGAGCAAATGGATGGCAGAGTGGGGTTTGGGAGAGATGACAAGAGAAAAAATATTAAGAGGGACAAGGAGAGGGACAAGTGGCAGTCCATGATAGTCAACTTCTTGAAGGGACACGGCACAAGAAGAAGAAGAAGAAGAAGAAGAAGAAGAAGAAGAAGAAGAAGAAGATTAAATGAATGTATCAGTTTGATAAAAAATAAAGATTTCCTGGATCGACAAATAGAAGGCCGGAGAGCACAATAGTCGAAATTTTGTAATAGCGACAACGAAGATGTGGACAACAGTCCGCATTTAGATAACAATAAATCCTCATCCCAGAAATCAAAACAAAACAAAACAAAACAAAAAAATTAATTAAAAACTAATTAACAATAACATAAAAAGGGAAAAATTATAAACATTATTTCAGAATATTATACAACATATATTCTACGGACCGGATGAAATATTCCGGCTTGTCGGATCTGACTGGCAGGATGTACTTAGTCGAACTCTGCTATAAACAATGTAAGATCCTTTGAATAAAATTGATAGTAATAGCAATAAAATTCAAAGTGCCATCCAGTACAAACGAATATTGATTTGGTAACATGACAACAGACATTAATGGATTAAAAATAATAACAAGGAGACTCATACAAATAATGCTTCGAAGCTTTTATCAAAAGATTATCTTAAGGTCAGGTATAGTTTCGAAGGTGAAACACTTTTAATATTTGCAGAGATAGATAGATAGATAGAGAGAGAGAGAGAGAGAGAGAGAGGAGAGAGTGAGAGAGAGAGAGATAGATAGATAGATAGAGAGAGAGAGTGAGAGAGAGATAGATAGATAGATAGATAGAGAGAGAGAGAGAGAGTGAGAGAGAGAGAGAGATAGATAGAGAGAGAGAGAGTGAGAGAGAGAGAGATAGATAGAAGAGAGAGAGAGAGAGAGAGAGATAGATAGATAGATAGAGAGAGAGAGAGAGAGAGAGAGAGAGAGAGAGAGAGAGAGAGAGAGAGATCCAGTAACACCTCAGCCAATCAACAAGCTTTGTTTTCTGTCAAAGTGTAGGTAAGCCGGACGTGCGTTGTAGAGCAGTGGATATCGGCTTGGAACGGGAGATCGGAGAACCGAGTTCGAATTCCAGTTGCATACGTTGCATTCACTTAAGCACAAATACCCTCTTCCCTTTATCTTTGGGTTGGATAGTAAAACAGATCAAGTTCTATAGCCTTGTAATGGCAATCTGCTGCGGGAAAATCTTCTGGTCAGTCAGTGATGGATGGAAAGAGAAATGATCGCCTTAGGCACATCTGTTAAACATTTTCGTCGATGAGTGCCTTTGTTTGTTATTGTTTATATTTTCTGACCTCGAAAATGGCTGCCCTGATGCAAAGATACTTTTGTTGATCATGTTTCTGACGCCAAACACCTTTCTGTCGGGTCACACAAATATATTACAGATCATGATGAGTATTCGGGAGAGTAACAAAAAAGAGTAGCTAAAACAATGATTGTTTCAATGAAAATTTAATGGACAGAAAAAGCGAAAACATGTTACATAATTATAGCTCACTCAACGATATTGGAAGTGGCTTGTATAGGCATTGCTAGTCATGACTGTTGTAATTTATTGGTTCAACAATCAATAGTTGTTTTAATGAAAATTTAATGGACAGAAAAAGCTAAAACATGTTACATAATTATAGCTCACTCAACGATATTGGAAGTGGCTTGTATAGGCATTGCTAGTCATGACTGTTGTAATTTGTTGGGTCAACAGTCAATATTGTTTTAATGAAAATTTAATGGACAGAAAAAGCTAAAACGTGTTACATAATTATAGCTCACTCAACGATATTGGAAGTGGCTTGTATAGGCATTGCTAGTCATGACTGTTGTAATTTATTGGTTCAACAATCAATAGTTGTTTTAATGAAAATTTAATGGACAGAAAAAGCTAAAACGTGTTACATAATTATAGCTCACTCAACGATATTGGAAGTGGCTTGTATAGGCATTGCTAGTCATGACTTTTAATTGGGTTGTCAATAATTTGTTTTAATTGGGAAAATTTTGGACAGAAAAACTAAAATGTTACATAATTTAAGCTCATTCAACGATATTGGAAGTGGCTTGTAAAATTTAAGGCATTGGCTAGTCATGACTTTGTAATTTAAAAAGGTTCAAAATCAATAGTTGTTTTAATAAAATTTAATGGCGAAAAAGAAAACGTGTTACATAATTATAGCTCACTCAACGATATTGGAAGTGGCTTGTATAGGCATTGCTAGTGACTGGAATTTATTGGTTCAACAATCAATGTTGTTTTAATGAAAATTTAATTTGGACGAAAAAGCTTAAAACGTGGTTACATAATTATAACCAATCGATAATTGGAAGGCTTGTATTTTAGGCAATTGTAGTCAAAATTTGAACTTGTAATTTATTGGTTCAACAATCAATAGTTGTTTTAATGAAAATTTAATGGACGAAAAAGCTAAAACGTGTTACATAATTATAGCTCACTCAACGATATTGGAAGTGGCTTGTATAGGCATTGCTAGTCATGACTGTTGTAATTTATTGGTTCAACAATCAATAGTTGTTTTAATGAAAATTTAATGGACAGAAAAAGCTAAAACGTGTTACATAATTATAGCTCACTCAACGATATTGGAAGTGGCTTGTATAGGCATTGCTAGTCATGACTGTTGTAATTTATTGGTTCAACAATCAATAGTTGTTTTAATGAAAATTTAATGGACAGAAAAAGCTAAAACGTGTTACATAATTATAGCTCACTCAACGATATTGGAAGTGGCTTGTATAGGCATTGCTAGTCATGACTGTTGTAATTTATTGGTTCAACAATCAATAGTTGTTTTAATGAAAATTTAATGGACAGAAAAAGCTAAAACGTGTTACATAATTATAGCTCACTCAACGATATTGGAAGTGGCTTGTATAGGCATTGCTAGTCATGACTGTTGTAATTTAATGGTTCAACAATCAATAGTTGTTTTAATGAAAATTTAATGGACAGAAAAAGCTAAAACATGTTACATAATTATAGCTCACTCAACGATATTGGAAGTGGCTTGTATAGGCATTGCTAGTCATGACTGTTGTAATTTGTTGGGTCAACAGTCAATATTGTTTTAATGAAAATTTAATGGACAGAAAAAGCTAAAACGTGTTACATAATTATAGCTCACTCAACGACATTGGAAGTGGCTTGTATAGGCATTGCTAGTCATGACTGTTGTAATTTGTTGGGTCAACAATCAATAGTTGTTTTAATGAAAATTTAATGGACAGAAAAAGCGAAAACATGTTACATAATTATCGCTCACTCAACGATATTTGAAGTGGCTTGTATAGGCATTGCTAGTCATGACTGTTGTAATTTGTTGGTTCAACAATCAATAGTTGTTTTAATGAAAATTTAATGGACAGAAAAAGCTAAAACGTGTTACATAATTATAGCTCACTCAACGATATTGGAAGTGACTTGTATAGGCATTGCTAGTCATGACTGTTGTAATTTGTTGGTTCAACAATCAATAGTTGATTTAATGGAAATTTAATGGACAGAAAATTGTCAAAAATATTTTGTATTAAAAACTAATTACAATATTTTGATAAAGTTGTATACAGGTCGAATAGGATGCCAACTTCAAATTCTGACCTCATCTGTTACATTCTCTTTCGCACTCATGATATTGGAAAAGGCATGAATCCAGATTTTGTCTCCACCAACTGTGAGTTAAATAGCAAGGTAGACTGGATATTCTAGCCTTGATAACTATGAATTCAAATCAGTGGAGAAGGCAACAGGAAAGCATTCTACTATCTATCCGAAGAAGTCAGTTGAAGTAACAAATGTGAACAGTCATAAATCCTGAACGAACATTGTAATTTAAAAATATTTAAATGTTCGTCTGATCTGCTGCCTTTCATCTTACACCTTTAAGTAGACGATCGATTTAAGGAAACATGGTAAATTCTACCAGCCAATAAGAATGCTACCTATCAGTCTGTTTTTCTACGAAACTGAAATGGGAAAATCTATTTTTTCTTTTCTTCATGTATAGGTTAAGTAACAGAGTTGACTGAAATCATTAGCCTTGGTTAGAAACCAGACTAGTAGAAAAACAAAACCAGAACGCAAAACGATTGTGACCGCCACAGGAAATTTTGATTCCACAGAAATTAATGAAACTCACAGACAAAAATGGTAACTATAGAAATGCAAAATCGTAAAGCTTCTGAAGGGACATAGCACCGTAGAAATTGTGTGATGGTAAAAGAGCCTTAATTACAGAGATTTGAATATATGATCTCTGCAAAATTCGTTTATTGAACTGGAACCGATTACAAGTATATCTCGAATTATTTCATTTCAAGCGAAGTCGTTCTCGATTATATGACTTTTGTTAAAAAACAAAAAAGTCAAGTTTAAGTCATTTTATTCGACTTTACGTCTGTCTGTCACAAATATTGAAGTCGTAATATCACTAGAAAAGCGTTAAAAGCACATAATATTATATTACTCTACAATAAATAAGAATAAGAGTATAAAAGATATATTAAAATTTTAAAACACGTTCATTTTCATTAAATTTAAATATTGGTAAATTGAACATAAATTAGTTTATTTTCTATTATTGCAGAATCTAAATATAATCTATCTAATCTTATTTATAAGTGGAACTTTGTATGTGTGTGTGTGTGTGTGTCCGTTACCTATAGACTCCGAAACGGCTGAACCGATTTTCTTGAAAATTTACACAGTTGTACTATATGCGTCTCAGCTAGGTTTTGTGTCGAGGTACCTCCGATAAATATTGAACATCGATAATCGAAAAAATCGGGTTATAGAAGGAGTGGTCCAATTTTAATCAAATTTGATACACTCATAGACAAAGACATAAAAAACGATATTCAGAAGTTTCAAGGTTGCAGTTCTTACAATAGTGCACAAAATCGATAATATATATATATATAAGGCAAGATGTTTGTGTGTGTGTGTCTGTTTATCTGTTATCAGTCCTTTATACAAGTGTGTGTGTCTGTTTATCTTGTTATCAGTCCTTTATACAAATCCACAATTTTTATCCGATTCTCACCAAACTTCACACAAATATTCTTTAGGCTGAGTCTGAGCTCCAGGACCATGGATTAGTTTTAAAGCTTTCATTACACCCGAACAACGCCAGGCTATACTGCTAGTAATTTTAATAAGTGTTTTTGTTATTTAAACTTACAAAATCATTTTATCTTACAATGTCTTAGAGCAAACCAAATACACAAAGAAAAAGTCCGCGATGTACTGTAAAGATAGTCAAATTGTAAAAATCAATATTTACAAAATAGATAAATAAATAAATAAAGAAAAATAAAATAAAAAATCGATATTTACGAGTATGTATTCCAGTTGAATTCCTTGCATTCACTTACGCACAAATTCTCATGGGAAAGGTGTTAATTCGTCTCTTATCTCCACTTATGGGTCAATAATAGGATAGACTGGGTTCTATAGCCTTGCTTAGCAACCAGTCTACCACAGAAAGTAATGGTAATCAACCGTAGAAAATATTCTGCCCAGTCAGTTACGTCTTTTTCGAGACACGATCGCCCAAGCATGTATCACGTATGGCACATAACTAACTGATTTGCGTGCTCCTTCGGTTGAGCATGGTGATTTTTTAAGCGTAGCTTCGATGCACAAAGACAAAATATGTGGCACCCAGTGAGAATTGAACTCATTATTCAGTCGTATTTAATCTAGCGAGAAAAGCTTGCAAGCCATTACACCAGCTACCTCCCCCTGTTTACGATACCTACATTTTAAATAAATTTTAATAAATAAATTTTAATAAATACATTTTGATCTATCGATTTTGTAAACAGAAGCTAATTCCTGCTTTAAAAATATCTTGCAAAATTAAAGAAAATAAATTAGAAAATTTAAATTTACCTTAATCTGATTTAAAACAAGTATTTCATGCTTACTGCCTGAAATGTGCTATAAAATCATTTCCTAATCACGGTAGCCTTGTTATCAGTCTTATCAGAGTGTTATCTGAGGCGATAACTGACATGGCACACGGAAGCCGTAAAATAAGCTAAGCATGATGGCCAAGTTTGACATAATCTTATGTAGCTCAATCGTATGTTTTGTGGTTTTTAGTATATAGTAAAATTAAAAATTTAACATAATAATTTCTTAAATTATCTAATATTTTATAGAATTTTAGTTAGTTTGGCTTTATAACCTTACGCTTGAAGATGTTTTCTGACAAATTAAGAATAAAATAATATCAGACTTTCTTTTAAAATGATTTTACAATTTAATAACAGTGAATGAAATTATATAACATGACAAAGGTAACTCAATAATTTATGAAATGTTATGGCATTTATTAATTTTTATTTTTAATATCTATTTTTCATATTCTTTTTAGGTACCTCCACAAATTGTGAATTTCACAACTACTTTTTTTTAAAACAAAATTAGGAAACTAGAAATTAAAAAAATAAAACTTGCATTAAATTTTGAAGGATTGATTTGCAAATCCCATTGAATGTTGAAACCTAGAGCATAGGTTTCAACATAGGTTTCAAACATGGAAGCAGGATGAAAGAATTATACCCTGCTGAAAATGTTGATATAGGCTTTTTTTCCTGTAAGGAGGGCAGCCTTTGAAACACGTAACATTTTAATTCTATAGCATTTCAGCCACCCATAAAATAAAATATGGGTCATCGGCATGCACACAAAACAAATGTTTTAATTATTTTTAAAATCTTATAGCGAGAATATCTGTATTAAGCATTTCAATTTTCGATTAGTAAATATAGTCTTCATGTATTAACTTAATAACCTAAAGGAAACGACGAATGGAAGAAATTTTAAAAGATTTTTGAAACTTTATAAATCATTATAATAAAATAAAAATAATTCTTTTAAAAATACATTATTCATCAAAAATATTTTGTCTCTTCACTTTCATATACTTAACATATACTGCTTAGAAAAGCAATTAAAAGTATAATGTAAATAAAAAATGACATAGTTTTCTTGCATTTTTTTTCACAATTTAGAGGAGATTTTTAAAAAAATGGTTAATTTAGAAAAAATGTAGTTAACATTCTCTAATGAATCCTGCATTTAATTACTAATAAGAATTTTCCGGTCGTTCGTTAATTTCGAGACATTTCAAGAAATTAATTAGAGGTGGGGTTAACATATGTAAAAAAAGTATTTTTACCAAGATTGTTAAAAATAATAATTTCAAAGATGATTTTATTCATTTGTAAATAAGTCTCAAAACTTTCATCAAAATTCGACTATTAGTTAATTTTTGCAAGAATTTCCAAATTATTGTTTTTTACAGGCAAAAAAACAAAAAAACAAAAATGAGGTGCGTATTACATTTGCCGTAGTAAACACTTGTAAAAATTGCGTCACTCACAGACAAAAGAAAAAGATTTTTCACTTAAATTTTAAACGTGTTTGAAAGAATTAAGAAACTTTAAAAAATAATTAAAAAATACTTTGATCTTTCCTCTTAATAATGACATAAATATTTTGCCGATAAACCTTTGTTTTCATCAAGTTTGGAGAAGTTTTTCTTCATACTTTGCTGTTTTTTAAGCGAATTTGCGGAGGTACCTACATTACACCAAACTGAAGTGATCAACATTCGATTGAGTAACATTCGAAAAAATAAGAAGTGCATTTAGAGAAAAGAACATTTCGCTGGAAACAAAGAAGAGTGTACTGGATTGTTATGTGATGTCTGTCCTTCAATATGACAGTGATTGCTGAACAATCTCGTCAAAGATGAAGGAAAGACTTGAAGCAACTGAAATGTGGTTTCTGTCTCTCAATACTGGAATCAGTTTTTGGAAAGCATCCTTGGCCATGCCAATACGCCGTCGGATCTCTGAGTCGCACTTTCCGACCTTTGTTGGAACGCTTCCCAGTTATTTAAATTTCTGTACCTATTTTAGTGTTACCGATTTGTACTTGGCATTTTCGGCTCCTATTTTTACCAAAACATACAATTCGAAATACAATCGTTACCACTCACCCAAATAACAGAATAATACAATAGTCGTACCTATAATACATCACTGACCTATAGTGAATACAGAACGAAAAAAGAATTCTTACAACGTCCAAAACATTAATTTAAAACAGTGCTCAATATATAATATATAGAGCTGTGAATATTTATTATAAATTATATTTGAGAACATGTACATAATTTTTCTTTATATATCCACACAAAGGTACGTTTGTTTCGACATTGAAACTTCTAGTCACAAGATATATATAAATAAAACTTACAATCCACACACCAAAATTCTAAAGGTCAATTAGTACTACTTGTTTCCTTATCACTAAACCCCCACCACATACACAATTGACCAGATATAACAATAGAAATTTAAAATTAAAAATTTAATAGAAAAAACGGTTTTTAATTAATAATTAATAATATAAATTTAATAGAAAAAATATATTCCCTAAATCCAAAGTTAAGATTAAATATACAAACTTACATTAATTATAAAGACTCTGCTTAAATAAAAATATCCGGCGCCACCCACTACCGGCTCTTTTAATAAATCCAAACGATATAGTCTAGTCACTAGATAATAAAATCTTACAAGGTTAAATCTATCTAGAAATCAAAGACTCTCATTAATCAACCAATTTCGAAAAACACCCTCTCCCAAAATTCCAACGGTCAGAGACTTATTCCCCTATCACTAACCCCACCAACACCTCTAACAAAACTAAACAAATATAAGGAAAGAGGCTTTCCCTTACTTTTCACACCGCCTGATGAAACATTAAAGTTTCAATGTCGAAACAAACGTAAATATAAATGCAAACTTATCACTATACTCGTGTCGAAAAACCCTCCGCGTATATAAGCGGAAGGAAAAGATGGTTGGAAAAAAGAAAGAACTAAGCACATGAACATCAGCCAAAGCGATTTGGACCGAGGCAGTACGTAACCCAAAGAAAAAACCCGAGACGAGTAATCAATGACAAAAAAGCGCTCAGTACGTAAGCAGAGGAGAATAAGTAAATTAACCTAGTGAGCCAAGTTGACTCACTAGGCTAATTTACTATATATATATATATATATATATATATATATATATATATATATATATATATATATATCGTAATGTCAACAAATGTAAACATGTTACGGAAATTAACGAAATTTAACGAAACTTGGTTATAAGCAACCGACAATTTGTAATGAATTATTTTGAACATTATTTTTACCGATACTCGTATTTAAGTAGATATTCTGTTTTTAATTAAACAGTATTTTATAATTATATCTACCGGCCTGATTATTTTACGATAAATTTTATTGCGAAAATGTGTGCTATCCAGCAGGATTCGAACCTGCGACCCCTATTTACATAGGGGAATATACCATTTGATCTGGTTCTGTCTTAACCACTATATATATATATATATATATATATATGTGTGTGTGTGTGTGTGTGTGTGTGTGTGTGTCCAGTCCGTAAACAGCGAGAATAATCCAACAAGATCACGTTAATATAAAATATTAATTGTTATATTTATATAGAGAGCTCAATGGATGTTATCCAGAGCAATATGATATTTATAAAGGAAAATTCAACACGTCATTTAAATTGGTTATACATTATAATTCATTTCAATGAGCTTAATTAGCTCATTTCATCAGACCATTTGCTACAAAAAAATTGCCGGAATAAGCATTTTCTTCAACTGAAGAGAAAGATTCAAAATAAAAAATAAAAAAATAAGAAGAAAAAAAAGAGAAAAAAAGAAAAGAGAGTTAGGACAAAGGCATTGGTGTCACATCAGCTGGGGGTATTCAGACCATTCGTGAAGATGTTGACCGCTAAGTCATTAACCGTTTATTTCTAATTCTATGGATACGTGTGTGTAACCCCATAAATTAACCCACCCATGTACACTAACTTATATCCATATACACATATGCACACATGCCCACATATACCCACAAATGTGACTGTGTTTATGCTTATACATACTTACCGACCTACACTTTTTCATGTCTACCTACGGATATTGCGTTCGTATACTCACATATATACATTTCATAAAGATGGTATTTCCACGCGTATAAATAGTGTTATATATATATATATATATATATATATATATATGATTATGCCAGTAATTCTAACAAAATTAAAATACGCATATATTTTGATACTTACATACATCCTCACATCCATACGTATATATACTCATAAATGTATTCTTCATACATACATTCATCTATTTATATCCGCTTATAATTATTGTGCTCACACACCCGCAATTCTATGAGGAGCGGATCCACGCATACATGTATACACATCCATATATATATATATATATATATATATATATATATATATATATATATATATATGTAAGTATAAATATAATTATATAAGTATACAAGCAACTTTTCATATACCCCTATACATAAAGACAATGTCCGCCTGTGTACACTTATCCATCTACTTTTAACTCCCAAACGAGTTGGTATATTTTCTTTTCATACGTCTTAACAAACATTACACACACACACACACACACACACACACACACACACACACACACACACACACACACATATATATATATATATACCGGCATACATCATTCGGATTTTGATACTAACCTGTACACCTATGGATAGAATGATAAGTACATGAACGTATAATCAGTTCAAGAATGCACAATTGACTGCATCCAAGATTAACACAACCCACATATAATCAGGTGTTCTCACATGATGGAAGAACAAATACATAATTAGGTTTATTCTTATACATGAAATGCACTTATACTTAGGTGCCCCCTTATACACACAATAATACATACAATAATATATACAAAAACATGCACAAACTTAGGTGCACCCATATGTATGAGAAACATATTTAACCTTACACTTAGATGCAACATTATACACGTGAAATATTTATATCGAAGTCATTATAGTGAAATCATTTACAATTACATAGTTCATGATAGGAATTTTTTTTTTAACTTCGTACACCAATGATATAAAGTCATTGTGTCCTTAGATTGGCATGTCAACCCATTGTATGGTAGATCTTTACCCTCACTTCTTCGGTCTGTAAAATCCTCCAATGAATGCTCCACACAAATGTGAAAGAGCTGGCAAGTGTGTCGGAACAGCTAAAATGTTATGTGTTAGACAGTTTAAATTTATTTTTATGGCGACATTTGAAAAAGAATTATATATATATATATATATATATATATATATATATATATATGGCGTAAAAGGCGAGAATCTTTTATTACTAAAAGCCATGATAAATTAAAACAAACAGCAGTCGAGCGGTTTGAAAATTTATCATGGCCTTTAGTAATAAAAAATTCCTCGCCTTTTACGCCATAATACGTTTTTGTACAGTCAAAAACTATATATATATATATATATATATATATATATATATATATATATATATATTAGGCGATGTATCTAACTCATTGTTGATCTTCCTCTATACAATAAGCTGGAAAATTCTAAAAATATTAATAATGTGAACAAGTTTAAGATAAGTTTTGGAGAAAATCTGGCAATTTTACAGTTGAATAGAGACGAAAGGTTATCAAATAACAGATCAGAATTGGGGAATAGGTTCAGACACGTCAATAAATATCTATTTTGTTGTTTGCCATCTGACTCGGGTCGTTCGATCTTTCCCCTTCATTTTTGCTAAGAGTAGAATCAAACAGACTTGGCAGGTCGATTCACGGGATTTGTTTTGCTTCGTTTATTTTTTGTTGTCGGATGTGGACCACTATTTCACAATTTCATTTTTTTCCCCTGTAACTTTTAAGATAGTTTGTTCTTCTCTAATCTTTTCTGTTTAAAATTCACCCGAGCGGGAAACTCAAAACAACTATGATTTAGGTTGAAGTCCCTGATCGTTATTTTTTTGTTTGATATTATTACGGCTTTGTTTCAGTTTGGATTTTAGAAGAATAATGCACAAGATATTTTTTATTTAAGTACAGTACCGGCCAAAATGATTAGGCCACTCCAGCATTTTTTTAAAGAAATGATGTATTTCATACTATTTTTAGTATTTATTGCCAAATGAAAATAGAATGGTTCTTTTGTTATTATTACTTTGCACTATTTTACAAGGCAAGAAAGCAAACATGGACGCGTCCGATTTACCCTAAATTTTCTTCATTCTTTCATTGATGAAACTGCAATATAGGTAATTATTAAATATTTATAAATTCCTTTGATGCACATGTTATTGTGCAGTATTTACAAAAGAACCATTCTATTTTCATTTACAATTATTCACTTGCCAATAAATACTAAAAAAATAGTATGAAATACTTCATTATTTTAAAACACTAGGTTGGCCTAATAATTATGGCCGGTAGTGTAGTGTAGGTGTCTGCCTTTTCAATTTCTCGTTATTTCTTGTCATTTTTCAGTTTTCTTTGTTAGCAAACATGGTTTTGGCAGGGGTTTACTTTGATACTTGACTTATACTGTTTTATATATATATATATATATATATATATATATATATATATATATATATTAATTAAAATAGGATTAATTCAAGGATGTTGGATGACCATTTCGATATGAAAATCCCCACGGAGGATAACACATCACCTCAGCAACAAAAAATCCCTTCAGAAACTGATTTCAATTTCTGAAAGGATTTTTTAAATTTAATATTTTATTACATGGAACTTTCTTCCTGTATCATTTTTAATATTAAAATAAAATTTTTAATATTAATTAGGATCGGGTTTTTGGAATTTACCTTCCTGCTTTTTCCGCTCGGATTAAAGAATATATATATATATATATATATATATATATATATATATATATATATATCGATTACTTAGTTTTTGGACATAATAGATTTAGACCAAGACACATTTGTTTTAAAAAGTGTTCAATACAATTATATTTTAGAACTTCTCAATAATTTTCATTTGTAAACGAGTTATTATGCGACCTACGTTACTACCATGTGGTGTTTTCACGCTCACGTGGCAGGGAATTTTTGAACGGGCACTTTTTAAAATTACAAGAAATTATAACGTCCTCATCCATTGGTTGTACGAACCCAATAGGTGTATTTTGGTATGGTTACACTTAGTCATAATTTGATAACACTTATATATATATAAATATATATATATATATATTATTGACTTGTGATGATTTTTGGCGCCAAGATTATTACCTTTCAGATAAAGTTTTACAGATAAAGGCACTTTGGTAAGCAGGTTGTTTTAATACCAAATTGTTTGGTATCGGGGTGAAAATAGGGTGTTGACAGTTTTAGAGAAAAGAATTTGTCACTTTAACTGAGAAGGTTCATGCCAAATTCGATGCTTCCTGAAGATATTTTTATGCTGTCATCTCTCATCGGGGTTATTTTTCTGAAAAACAAGCTTTTACAAATCCAGCTCCGATGAGGCAAGACATTATAATAGTGTCCTCATGAAAGTTCAAATCGGCATGAACCTGCTTAGTGAAAGTGACAAATTCTTTGCACCAAAACTATATATATATATATATATATATATATATATATATATATATATATATATAAACAGGGACTTGTGCCCACAGAAATAACAAATAGACTTAAATAAAGTTGACGTCATCATGTGGACCTTAGGATCTTTCAGCCAACTTATTCTCAAAGGTGCTCGTTGTCGTTATTGTTAGTTATAGACAGGACACGAAAATTACAGAAGGGGGAGTCGGAACTCGTTTGAAAGTATAATATTAATAAAAATCAATTAAGTTGTTAGGGGTGTGGAAACTATAATTATACTTTTAAACGAGTTCCAACTTTCCACTCTGTAAGTAATTTTCGTGTCCTGTCTATCATTAAAAACAACGCCAACGAGCACCTCTGATAATGTGTTGGCTGAATGGATCCTAAGGTCTACATGATGACGTCAACTTGATTTAAGTGTATATATATATATATACTAGCAGTATAGCCCGGCATTGCTCGGGTGTAATGAAAGCTTTAAAACTAATCCATGGTCCTGGAGCTCAGACTTTTTGGACGTTGGCACGAAAGACTAAAAAACGATAGTTGCTTCCAGTTAAAGCGAAACCGTAGACTGAAAGAAAAATGAATGGATGTAAGTCAGATTTTGATTTCCTGGTACCGATATCAAATAAGTTTTTTTCCCGTAGTAAACTGAATTTTGAAGGCTAAATAAGTCCTCTGAGTAAATGGTATCATGGCTGAGACTAAGAACTACAATTATACCTAGTTAGAGCCAAACCCGAAGCAAAAACTAAAATAAAAAGGCTGAAAAAATACAGACATACAGACAGATAAACAGGCACACACACAAACATCTTGCCTTTTATATATATATATATATATATATATATATATATATATATATTATCGATTTTCTGCACTATTGTAAGAACTGCAACCATAATACTTCTGAATATCATTTCTTATGTCTTTGTCTATGAGTGTATCAAATTTGATTAAAATCGGATAACGCCTTCTATAACCCGATGTTTTCGATTATCGATTTTCGATATTTATCGGAGGTACCTCGACACAAAACCTAGCTAAGAACACTCGCAGACGCATATGGTACAACTGTATAAATTTTCAAGAAAATCGGTTCAGCCGTTTCCGAGTCTATAGGTAACGGACACACACACATACACACTCACACACGAATACACACAAAGACAAAGTTCTGTTTATAAATAAGTTTAGATAATATTTTCATTTTTATACTCTGTTCGAGTCTTTACCTATTTTCGTAGCAAAGTTGCTGTTACAGGAAATTATTTTTTAATCATGTTCCAACTTTGCTTTCCTCATTTAATGTCTCCGTGATTATCCTTTTTTGTGATGTTTATCAACTTTGCCAACATTACTGTCTGAAGAACCGTTATCCTTAAAGGAACTTAAAGGTTAAGAAAAGTGCTTCTTGCCAATTCAAATAAAAAATAACTTGTAAAGATATATATATAGGAAATTCAAATTCAATTAAAATTTAAAAATCACTCGTTTCTGATGAAGGACCGAGGGCGGTCTGAAATATAAAATACAATAATAAAAATAAACAAATACTGTCCCAAAAAAGTACATTTTTAAATTCAAAACTTTTTATTAATATTCTTTCCTATACATATTAAGACAGTATACGTGGATCATCACTATGTTATATATATATATGTATCTGTGACTTTAACTGAGAAGGTTCATGCTAAATTCGAAGTTTCTCTAGGATATCGTAATGCTATGACGACCTGGCCAATCCCAGACAGCTCTGACGCCAATTCTTTCCCCTTTCCCCTTTCGACTTTCTGCTTCCCCTTTCTTTCTTATTTTTATTTTTTTAATTAATTTTCATTTTATTTTTATTTTTATACTTCTCTTCAGTTAAAGAAAATGCTTATTACGGCAAAATTTTTTTACTAAATGGAAGGAATATTGTAAGGTCTGATGAAATGAGCTAAGTAGCTCATAGAAATGAACTATAGTTTATAAACACTTGAAATGACGTGTTGAATTTTTCTTTATAAATATAATTTGCTCTGGATAACATCGATTGAGCTCTCTATATAGATATAGCACTTAATATTTTATATTAAGTTATCTTGTTGAATTATCCTCACCGTTTACGGACTGGACATATATATATATATATAGAGAGAGAGGGAGAGAGAGAGAGAGAGAGAGAGAGAGAGAGAGAGAGAGAGCTATAAACTGTTTGAAATATATGAAATAAGTGTGTTAAAGCTATTTGCGAACGTGTGAACTTATTTTCACCAAGTAGACAATTCTTTCAGGCAAATTTTACAAGAAGTAAATTTTGTCTAGATTTTGATCTCTACTCTGATAAGTAGATTTGCTTTACGTATATTAACCGAGTGTTTTCTTCGAAAATTAAAGATTGTTCAGTTAACATTATTTCGAAGAAAGGCCTCATGAATATATAAAGCTTTTATTTTTAAAATGGATTTTCTAGTCGTTATGTGCGTTGTGGTGCAGGGAATATCGACTCGGAACGACAAATCGGGGAGCTGAGTTCGAATTCCAGTTGAATTCCTTGCATTCACTTGCGCACAAATAACCTTGGGAAAGGTATCAATCCGTCTCTTCCTTCCAGTTATAGGTTAAATAATTTGGCACATTGGGTTCGTATAGCCTTGGTCGGCAACCAGTCTGCCGCAGAAAGCAATGGCAACCTACTGCGGGATAATCTTCGGCCCAGTCAGTCATGCTCCTTTCGAGACATGATCGCCCAAGTGTGTATCACGTATGGCACTTAAATGACTGACTGTATACATTTGTTTATATATATATATATATATATATATATATACCTGTTACAGTCGTCATTTTATTAAGTGAGAATATCGTCATTTTATCATCGTGAAAAAATCAAGTGATTTTATAAGAGAGGAGATAATAAGTTTTGGGACCCCGTCTTTGAATTAATAATCGTCGTTACATCGAAGGGTATACAGCATATATGTCGTTTGACTGCAATTTAATTTTCGCCATCCTCGGCTCCAGATTATACAACATATAGTTGATGAAGCATTTTCTCGCAGCCGCGTTCTTCCAGACGATTCTTGCAGTGTGGGTGTCCTGCGTTATCATGGCGAAAGATAATTCATATTGTTGGCTAAAGCATTTTGTTCAAAGTTGCATTTAGACTCCTTAACTGTTGGCGGTAAAGTTTGTGATTGATCATCGTTTAACGGCTCGTAATAATTCTTACCATGAACACGGGAGAATCTTTCTTGATTGAGATTTCGATTTTTGAAAGAAGACATTCCATCACCACCACAGCCTCTAATACCAACTTTTAACATTGTGGCAAGGATCCAAGTTTTATCCCCAATAATGACTCCTTCTAAAAGGTACTTGAAACTGACAGAAATGTAATTATGCACAATAATCGACACATTGTTTGCGGTTCTTTGCTGACAAATGATGTTGAAACCACTTTTTCTATATTTGATACATTTACAAGACTTTTCATTTCATGATGGACAGTTATATGGCCAACGTTAAAGTGCCCGATTAGTTTCCTTTCTGAAATAGTTGACTTAACATGAAGAGATGTTTCTAGTGCGCCAGAAGCAATTGCGGTCCCGGATATGATGGCAAACTGCACCCAGCGGCAAGGCTTCTGATTGGGAGGAGCATGGAACCGCCTCTTAATTGCTGTTGTTCCCAGGTCTACCCTGACCCGGAGTGGTAGCACCTGTTAGGGTCCAACCTATGGGTAAATAGTTATTCCCCACAAACTGAAGTCAAAACACTATGAAAGTATAAAAAATACTTTTTTTTAGAAATATATACATAAAAACAAACTTTTATTTGAAGGAAAAATATTACCAGCAATACATTTTTGAAGAAATTATTATCGTAACACATTTTTTAAAAAATTATTGCTATAATAAATTTTTTAATACAAAACTAGAAGACATCTTCAGTTTCCTAAAATAAAAAAAAGTAAAATTTTCCTCAAACTGTGACTAAATCAAATTTTTCACTATAATCAGACATTAAGAATAATTAAAAGCCCCGCCTTTTTGGCATTAAATAACCCACATTAAACAACAATCAAAATCAAAGAAGCAAGCTCATCTTTTGAACATATGTCCGCCTATCTGAAACAGAAAACCGTTGGGATATATTCTTTTACACACTAAGCCATCAACAAATGAGCTTTAACAGATTCTGCAGCTGTATTTGCATTTTTGTTCTAGAAAGTTCATAGAGAATTGAATGATGAACGCGTTCTTAACCAGGGATAAACATGGCGTCGAATTGAAAGCTTTTTATCCCAAATAATTTTAAGAGAATCTAAAAGAGATTTTTTTTAGACACATGCAAAGATCATCTCAAGATACGTTTTCATTAACTTTCGTTCACAATATTCCGTCGAAGCATTGGATAGAATTTTGATTGGTGTATTTTACCATGTTCTTGTACGATCAGCAGCATTAGGCAAAGTTGAGCCTTATCATTACCGTGATGGGTAAACGCTTGTTAATAACGGGAATTGCTTGTATTTCAAATACCCTTGGGAAAGATATTAATCCGTCTTTTCTCTCCAGTTATGGGTCAAATAACAGGAGAGATTGGGTTCTATAGTCTTGGCCAGCAACCAGTCTACCGCAGAAGGTAATGGCAATCTACTGCGGGATAATCTTCTGCCCAGTCAGTCATGTCCTTTTCGAGACATGATCGCCTAAGCGTGTATCATGTATGGCACTTAACTGACTGACTGAATATAATAGTTGAAAACAATTAAATCTTCTACTGGGCATAAAGTGGGGCTCGGTTTTCTATTGTTATGAAGTAATAAACTGATCCCCCACTAATTACTACTTATTAATATAATTTATCTTTTCTCACTCCAGTTATGGGTCAAATAACAGGACAGGTTGGGTTCTATAGCCTTGGTTGGCAACAAGTCTACTGCAGAAAGCAATCGCAACCTGCTGCGGGATAATCTTCTGCCCAGTCAGTCATGGCCCTTTCTAGACATGATCGCCTAAACGTGTATCATGTATGGCACTTAACTGACTGACTGAATATAATAGTTGAAAACAATTAAATCTACTGGGCATAAAGTGGGGCTCGGTTTTCTATTGTTATGAAGTAATAAACTGATCCCCCAATAATTACTACTTATTAATATAATGATATATAATAATATAATGTATCTCGTCTCACTCCAGTTATGGGTCAAATAACAGGACAGATTGGGTTCTATAGCCTTGGTTGGCAACCAGTCTACCGCAGAAAGCAATCATTAACTACTGCGGGATAATCTTCTGCCCAGTCAGTCATGGCCCTTTCTAGACACGATCGCCTAAGCGTGTATCACGTATGGCACTTAACTGACTGACTGACTGAATATAATAGTTGAAAACAATTAAAACTTCTACTGGGCATAAATTGGGGATCGGTTTTCTATTGCTATGAAGTAATAAACTGAACCTCCACTAATTACAACTTGTTAATATAATGATATAATATAATTCATCTCTTTTTACTCTGATCATGGGTTAAATAACAGGACAGATCGGGTTATATAGCCTTGGTTGGCAACCAGTTTACCCCAGAAAGTAATGGCAACCTACTGCAGAAAATTTTCTGCTCAGTCCGTCATGTGATTTCGAGACATGATCACCCAAGAGTGTATCAAGTATAGCACTTAACTGACTGACTGACTGACCGTAAATTTGGATTTGCAAATAATATAAAGAATGTGCGTTATGGTGCAACTGATGTCAGCTTGGAATTAGAAACCTGAGAGACGAGTTCGAATTCGAGTTGAATTCGTTGCCTTAACTTATGCACAAATACTCTTGAAAATGGTATTAATCTAGCTTTTCTCCTTCCAGCGATGGATTAAATAGCAGTATTGATTGCGTTCTTTAGCCCTGGTTGGCAACCAGTCTACCGTAGAAAGAAATGACAACTTACTGAGGGAAAATCTTCCACCTAGTCACTCATGGATTGAAAGAGACGTGATCGCTCAAGCGTGGAGCACGTAGGCCACTTAACTGATTGATTGACTATCATGAGAATTATCATAATTGTTAATCAGAGAGAGGAGATCCAATTCCAGTCGGGTTTGATTTATTAATTGTGCCTGGGAAAATTATGAATCTTCTTTGTTTCTAATGAGATTTTCCTGTTTTTCAGTATTCTGAGCAGAATTAGCAGTCCAGCACTCGCTTCTTTGTTTCTAATGAGATTTGCCTGCCTTTCAGTACTCTGGTTAGTTTCTGTTCATGGTATCCTCGACATCCTTCTGCAAAACCACATTTCTGTTGCCTCAAGCCTCTCCTTCATCCTTGAGGAGATCGTCCATCATTCACTGCCATACAGAAGGACAGATATCACATAGCAGTCCAGCACTCTCTTCTTTGTTTCTAATGAGATTTGCCTGCCTTTCAGTATTCTGGTTAGTTTCTGTTCATGGTATCCTCGGCATCCTTCTGCAAAACCACATTTCTGCTGCCTCAAGCCTCTCCTTCAGCCTAGATGAGATCGTCCAACATTCACTACCATACAGAAGGACAGTTATCACATAGCAATCCAGCACCCTTTTCTTTGTTTCTAATGAGATTTGCCTGTCTTTCAGTATTCTGGTTAGTTTCTGTTCATGGTATCCTCGGCATCCTTCTGCAAAACAACATTTCTGTTGCCTCAAGCCTCTCCTTCATCCTTGAGGAGATCGTCCAGTATTCACTTTCACACAGAAGGACAGATATCACATAGCAGTCCAGCAGTCCTTTCTTTTGGTTCCAATGACATTTTTCTGTCTCTCAATACTCTGTTCAGTTTTGAAATGCGTCCTTGGCCATGCTAATGCGTTTTTGCATCTCAATGTCGTTCTTTCCATCCTCTGTCATCATATCTAGGCTCTCATATTGTTGTTATACTTGACGTCTAAAACCGTTCAGAAATGATTAAACCAGTGGTTCTCAACATTTTTGTTTCGTTCCCTCTTTCCCAGTCACTTATTCACTTGTGGACCCCGACAACGGAATAAGTTAAACCAGCAAATATGACTAGCGCTGCTTTTTCCTGTTTCTCCTTTCCTCTATCTGGCCTGTGAGTATTAGATTCTCTAAATCGTCCTTCCTCATTACGTGTCCAAGAAACCTCAGCTGTCCCTTCCAGATGCTAATTATAAGCTTTTCTTTTCGTTTGCATCCCCTCCAACACCTCATCTTTGCTCACGTGTTCGGTCCGTGGCCTCCTCAGAATCCTCCTTTAGAACCACATTTCTGCTACCTCAAGCCTCTCCTTCATCATTAAAGAGATCGTCCAATATTCACTACCATACAGAAGGACAGATACCACATAGCAATCCAGCACACTCTTCTTTGTTTCTAGTGAGATCTTTCTGTCTCTCTATACTCTGGTCAGCTTTTGAAATGCGTCCTTGGCCATGCCAACGAGTCTTTGGATCTCGATGTCGCATTTTCCATCCGCTGTTAAAACGCTTACCAGGTATTTAAATTTCTTTACTTGTTTTATTTCAGTTTCTCCGACCTGTAGTTAGCATTCTGGGGTTTTCTTTTAGCTGATGACCATACAGGATGTGCGTTGCTCACTCGTGTATTTGACGCTGAAAATAATATTTAGAAGAAAATTTACTTATCTTTCTTCGTCTTCTATGTACCCTGTCCCTTCAGGACGTAGGCGATCATGGCTTTCCACGTTTCCCTATCCCTGGTGACTCTGAGCACGCCTTCTCCTGTTACACCATGCAATCCACGTTCCGTCATCCACCTGACTAGGTCCTTCAAATATGTTATACGTTGTTTTCCCCTGTCTCTTTTTCCATCTATCTAGGCTGTTAGTGTCAGATTCTCCAAGCCCTCCTTCCTCATTGCGTGCCCCAGGAACTTCAGCTTCTCTTCCTGATGCTCAGTATTAATTTTCTTTTTGTTTCCATCATTTCTAAGACCTCATCATTGCTCACATGTTCGATCCATGATATTCGCAGCATCCTTCTGTAACTAATCGGAAATATTTGCTCATCGCTAACCACCACAAAGTCATAAGGTTTTATGCATAGATTCACATTGGTGCTAGATCACCTCAGAAACTACGTTTATTAATCTTAAATTCATAAAACAAACATTGATGTCAATAATTAAAGTACAGTGTGTCCATAAAGTCCGAGTGCACTTCAAACGTCTTATAATCATATTGCCCCAAGCAAGGCATTTTACTGCCAATGTTTTGCAGGGGGTTACATAGGAAGAAAGTTATGAGAAAAAGTGATAGATTATAGCGGGTATCAGGAAGTGGGTAAGAGAAGGATGAGAATACTGATGAGAGTGGAGTGGACGGAGAAAGGAGTATGAGAGAGAAGATGTAGGTTAGTAAGATAGGAGATGGCTATTGAGATAAAATTTAAATTCTTGGAGATTGTAGCTGTCGCGGAAGCAAGTAAATGGAAGGGAATTCCACAGGTTGGAAATGCGAGAAAAGAAGCTACAGTAGAATTTGTGTTTACATTTTATTGGTTTCACAGTAAAAGCATGGAACCTAGTTGCTAATCTTTGTGGCTCGAGGAAATGTATATATAAATTTATATATTTATTTGGTAATAGATCTCAGTCAGAGAACATTTCCACTATAATAAGAAAAAATTTCCACTATAATAAGATTTGAAGTAATAAAAATGTTGGAATCAAAATAAAACTCTATTAATTCTATGGTAAATACTTAAGCTTTTCAAAAAATCATATAGTCTGAGCAGCAAGGAAAAAAATCCTTTAGAGTAGTTGCCATTAAAATATTTGTAGAAAAGTCAATGGGAAGCCACACTGTACAGTTTGTAATCGGTTAAAAATTCGTATAATTTTGACATTTTACTAGATTTCGAAAATAATTATTTTCGAGATATTTCAAGTTTCGAGTGACCATCGGCTGCTAATAAGAATATCAACCTAACAAAAGACAAGAATTATATTATCAAGGACGGCCTTAACTCACTGGAGTAGGAATGCTTTTCCAGGATTGGTTCCGTAGTGAATCTCACGACAGAAAAAATTAAGTGCCTTGATCGAATTGTTAACAAGCGAGTCTCACAGATTAGTTTGCTTCACCTCAGTGCCGTGCTTAGCAACATCGCAGCCCCACCGCAGAATGTGCCTAGCGGCCCCTCTACACACAGAATGGAACTTGCGCCCCACCGAACCCACAATAAATGGTACTTTAAACAAAATATCATACTCTCGGAACGCAGATATTCCGTGATAACAAAAAAAAAAAAACGGAAGAAATCACAGAATTGGCGTTTTGAAGTTGCCTTTTGAGTGCCAAGATTTTCTTAAACGTTTTATGACATCCTGAAAATTTTAATATACATGTTATGTTGTTGTATGTATGTTGAAACAGATATCTATAATCTATTTCTCGCTCAAGTTCATTTTTTAAATTACAAATGATTTGCGGCCTCTTCAGGGCGCGGAAAGCTTCTGTCAAAGGTTAAATATATATAGTGTTTAAGTACTTAGTTTCTGGTCATAATAAGATTAGACTAGTGCACATTTGTATTAAAAACTGTTCAATACAATTATATTGTAGAACTTTTTAATATTTTCCATTTGTAAACGAGCTATTACGCGACCTAGGTTTCTACCATGAGTGGTGTCATCAGGCGATTTGCAATAACTCATGGTAGAGACCTAGGTCGCGTAATAACTCGTTTACAAATGGAATATATATATATATATATATATAGTCATCCGCAGACAGGTCTGTTTCGCTGTATCACAGCGCATCAGTACCGTTAGACCCCGATTGCTTTTAACCCAGGATTGAAACCCGACCGAATTGGCGTCAGTTGGCGATTCTACCTTTGCGCTATGGGCGTTCGGCAGAAGAAGGCAGACTTTTTAGCGTGTATATTGTCATTATACCCACCCAATAGCCAGAGTGCTCTAATCCATTACTGAATGACTGATGCGTATATATATATATATATATATAAAGAGAGAGAGAGAGAGAGAGAGAGAGAGAAAACGAGACGTGTTGGTAGATGTCTATTTCAAAATACAAGTATGATAATAATTTTCCAGTTAATCCCAATAATTATTTTGTTAATTTTTTTTATTACTATGGATCTGCGGACCCAAGGAGCCTTGTGGCTTCCCGGAGCCTTGCAGCCTCTTGCAACCTTGCGGCCCCGACGCAATTGCGGGGGCCCTAAACTCGGCCCTGGTTATGATTACTGTTTCTTATTATTGCCCTAATCTTGCAGCCTCGATACACTATATATATATATATATATATATATATATATATATATATATGTGTATATATATATATAAAGAGATCGAAAGTGAGACGGGTTGATAGATGTCTATTTCAACATACAAGTATGATAATAATTTTCCAGTTAATCTTAGTAATTATTTTGTTAATTTTTTTCATTACAATAGATTTGCGGAGCCAAGGAGCCTTGCGGCTTCCCGGGGCCTTGCAGCTCCGAGGGAACTTGCGCTCTCCCGCAACTGCGGGGTCTGCGGGGCCCTAAGCACCGCCCTGTTTCACGGGGAATTGCTTCATATTAAAAAAAAAATTCAAGACTCGAACTAAAAAAAAAAAAAAAAAAAAAAAAAAAGGCAAAAAGCTTTTTATCTAATGAGATATTAACTGTTCGTATTTTATTGTTTGAACATAAACCAAAGTCTTATCCGTATTTAGCTGTCTCCCCGAGGTGTAATTCTAACTTTTTTACGCTTTATCTCATGGGTTTATGAACAAAATCCAGATTATTCATTTGCTGAATTAAAGGAAGGGACAAATTTAACTCTTATTTGAGGGGAAAAATGTTTATCTGCTAAAAATGTCTGTTTGCAAAGTAATTTTTTTTAATGCTATTAGATTCTGTTTTCAGACAACAAAAAAAAAAAAAGAAAGAAACATGAATTAACATACATTTGGTGAATTATAATTTGTGCCCTGAGTTAGTTATTCATAAATATTTTTCTTTCTCATATGTCTGCTTCGACGTCTGTCACCGAAGTAAGTCAGAGAAAAATTCTCTGTTCGCAATACGTCACTCCCTATTCCAAACTAAATTACATTGCTTTTATTTCTCAAAATTCAACTGCAAAAATATTTTGTTGCATCCAGATTCTCTCCTCCGGGAAAATTAGCTTTTTATATCACTCGTCTTTCTCATTTCAATTTTAAAAAAAAATTATTATATATTGTGCCAATTATATATCACCAAAAATCTGTCGACTTTATACCTTTAGAACCTATCACTCATATTTAACATCAGGAAAAGACAGCTGAGGTTCCTGGGAACACGTAATGAGGAAAGAGGACCTAGAGAATCTAATACTCACAGGACGGATAGAGGAAAAGAAAAAGACAGGAAAAAGCAGCACGGACATATTTGATAGACATGAGTAAACGGATGGCAGAGCTGGGTTTGGGAGAGATGTCAATAGAAAGCGACAGGAGACAGGGGGAAGTGGAGTTCATGATCGCCTCCGTCATGACGGAACACGCCACATGCAGAAGAAGAAGATTTACTCTTACTTCAGGCAAGGCGATAAAGCTACCAAGACGCAAGGGAAGGAACTACTTGCGCGGGAAAGAGAATGAAAAAGACCTCAGGAGGATCCAGAAACTCAATCCCAAAGAAGAAACAAGAGATGAACCTCTGCTCCTGTTCAAAAGATCAGGGAGGAGTGTGAAACGGACGACAGACGAACATATCTTTATTTCATCGAAGAAAAATAAATAAATTCCAGATATATTTTCAGAGTTTAGCGGAGACGCTAGAAGTATAGAGTTAAAGTTGACTTTAGAAAAAACCTAAGCCTAAATAGGAAAAAAGGGATAAACCTCTACTTCAGTTCAAAAAACAGTGGAGGAGAGTGATCTGGACGATAAATATATTTTGAAATGATCTATCTATATATCTATCTCACCCTGTTCGTAAATATCTATCTCAACCTGCTCGTATCTATCTATCTATCTATCTATCTATCTATCTATCTATCTATCTATCTATCTATCTATCTATCTCAGTCTGTTCATATCTATCTATCTATCTATCTATCTATCTATCTATCTATCTATCTATCTATCCCAGTCTCTTCATTATCTATCTATCTATCTATCGTTCTGCCTCAGGGAGACAGCTATTTTTTCTTCGACGCTGAGTAAAGAAAAATATTTAATGTTTTCACGTAGCAAGTAAATTGGCGTACTTATAAAATCCATATTGCCAATACACTATTAACTTCCAACTTACTTTGTGATAGAAACGATAGACATTTTTATCGCAATTAGTCAGTGTTCAAATCTAAGTAAAACCTGAGAGTTCAAATGCTAATTTTCAAGGCGTAATATTTTATTTTAGTAATAAATAAAGCATGTACAAAAAATATCTGGGAAGTGTTCTAACTGAAGACGGAAAGTTTGACACAGAGATCCGAAGGCGAATTGGCATGGCAAAAGTGCGTTCCAGAAGCTGAGTAAAGTATTAAGACACAGGAAACTTTCACTAGAAACAAAGAAGAAAGTACTGGGTTGTTATGTGATGTCAGTTCTTCAATATGGCAGTGAATGTTGGACAATATCTTCAAATATGAAGGGAAAACTTGAAGTAAATGAAATATGGTTCTACAGAAGGATGCTACGAATATCATGGACCGAGCATGTGAACAATGATGAGGTCTTAGAAATGATAGAAATGAGAAGGAAATTAATACTGAGCATCAGAAAGAGACAGCTGAAGTTCCTGGGACATGCAATGAGGAAGGAGAACTTGGAGAACCTGATACTAACAAGCCAGATAGAGGGAAAAAGAGACAGAGGAAAGCAGCAGATAACATATTTGAAGGACCTAATCAGGTGGATGATGGAACGAGTGTTGCATGGAGTAACAAGAGAAGGCGTGCTAAGAGCCACCAGAGCTAGGGAGATGCGGAAATCCTGATCGCCTACATCCTGAAGGAATAGGGCACATAGAAGAAGTTATGACGTGTGTTGTGTTGCAGTGGCTATCGACTCGGAACAATAAATCGGAGATCGAAGTTCGAATTTCATTTGAATTCGTTGCATTCACTTATTCGCAAGTATTTTTCGGAAAGGTCTCTTCCCTCCAGTTATGGGTTAAATAACATGACAGATTGGATTCTGTAGCCTTGGTTGGCAATCAATCTACCACAGAAAGTAATGGCAAGCTACTGCGGGAAAATCTTTTGCTCAGTCATGTCTCTTTCGAGACATGATCACCCAAGCGTGTATCACGTATGGCACTTAACTGACTGAATATAATAGATGAAAACCATTAAAACTTCTATTGGGCATGAAGTGGGGGATCAGTTTTCTATTTTTGTAAAGTAATAAACTGATTCCCCACTAATTACTACTTATTAACATAATGATATTTCTCTCTTCTCACTCCAGTTATGGGTTAAATAACAGGACATATTGAGTTCTATAGCCTTGGCTGGCAACCGGTCTACCACAGAAATTAATGGCAACCTACTACGGGAAAATCTTCTGTCCAGTCACGTATGACACTTACTGATTATTTAGAGTAACAAAAGACAGGAGGTTGTGGAGAGCAGTAACTGTCTATGTCCCAAAAAGATGTGATATATAAAAAGAACAATACCTACTTTTTTTGTTTAACAGCAATATTAACTTATCTATGATTAATTTTGTATATATCTCTGAAGTTGTTTAGATTTTGGCTTGTGTGCTATTTTATAGGTGATAAACCTTATAAGGCCTCTGATCGAGGAATTAGAGGCTTTGAACATCATTAATTCCCCTCTTAACCTGCTGTCTGATATTCCCTATGAGTCGAAGGGTGCGTATGTTTGTTTATGAATGTGGGAGTATTTCATTGGTCCTTGTTAAACTCCCAGGAGTATTTCATTAGTCATTGTTAAACTCTCTGTTTTCAAATATGTTGTAATTAGACAGGTGTTTTTAAGGTGTATGAAAAGAAGATAGATTTATTGTTGTTGTTGTTTGAGGCTCATTAAAAAGTTCCAAGTTTTTACTGACTGCATCGACATAACAGATCGATGAGAAATTGGAAAGAGAGATGTAAGTTAACAATAGTGTTCGTTTTGCAATTACTACCAGTAATTTTGGGTTTATTTTTATGTTTATATTTAGATCCTTAGTCCTGGGTTTGACGATAAACTACATCCGGCAGCAAGGCCTCTGATCGAGATATTAGAGGTTTTATGGAGCGTGGTGTCATCTTTTAACTATAGTTGTTCCCATGTTTAACCTAATCCGGTGTGATAGCACCTGTTATGGTCCCAGATATAGGCAAATAATGAACTCCTAAACAAAAATCAACTCTACATTTTTATAACAAAATTACCAGAAATACATATTTATTTTTTATTGTTCAATAAAAATTATCGTAAATTAAAATATATAAAAATACATTTTTATAACAAAATTACCAACAATACATATTCATATTTTATTGTTCAATAAAATTCAGCGTAAATTAAAATATATAGAAATTCATTTTTATCGTAAAATTGTCAACAATACTTATTCATTTTTTATTGTTCAATAAAAATCAGTGTAAAAATAAAATATATGAAAATTCATTTTTATAACAAATTACCAACAATACATATACATCTTTTATTGTTCAGGAAAAATAAAATCTATAAAAATACATTTTTATTGTAAAATTCTCTACAATACATATTTGTATAAAAAATATTTGTACAATAAAAAATATTTGTACAATAAAAATCAGTGTAAAAATAAAATATATAAAAATACATTTTTATTGTAAAATTACCAACTATAAATATTTATATTTTATTGTTCAATGAAAATCAGTGTCAAAATAAAATATCTAAAAATACATTTTTGTTATAAAATCATCGACAATACATATTTATATTTCATTGTTCAATAAAAATCAGTGTAAAAATAGAATATATAAATGTACATTTTTATAACAAAATTAACAAAAATCCAAATTTATATTTTATTGTTCAATAAAAATCAGTGTAAAAATAAAATTTATAAAAATATATTTTTATAACAAAATTACCAACAATACACATTTATTTTTTGTTGTTGAATAAAAATCAGCGTAAAATAAAATATATTAATACATTTTTTCAAAATTGCCAACAATGCATATTCATTTTTTATTGTTCAATAAAAATCAGTGTAAAAATAAAATTCATAAAAATACATTTTTATTGTAAAATTACTAAAAATCCATAATTATTTTATTGTTCAATAAAAATCAGTCTAAAAATAAAATATATAAAAATACATTTTTATTATAAAATTATCGACAATACATATTTATATTTTATTGTTCAATAAAAATCAGTGTAAAAATTATATATATAAATTTTCATCGTAAAATTACCAACAATACATTCATATTTTTAATTTTTCAGTGAAAATCAGTGTAAAAATAAAATATATAAAAATACATTTTTATTATAAAATTATCGGCAATACATATTTATTTTTTTTGTTCAATAAAAATCAGCGTAAAATAAAATATATTAATGCATTTTTATAATAAAATTACCAACATCACATACATATTTTTTATTGTTCAATAAAACCAGCGTAAAATGAAATATAAATATACATTTTTATAGTAAAATTACTAACGATATATTTTATGATTCACAAACAAAATATCTAAAAAATATACTACTAAGTGGAAGGTATAAACCTGTTACAAAATATATTATAGTGGAAAGCATACAATTACGTACAAAATATTAGAATGTTGGCATTAAATAACCCATTTAGAGTTTGATATAACCTTAAACAAACTCAACCAACAACATTGGGTTAATAAGTGGCGTGACAGAACGGAAGCCATTAACTGGATTTGGAAAATTAAAATAAAAAAAAAATAAAAAAAGCGGAAAAGATAAAAAAATTCCCGCTGTTTGATATCAACGAGTTTTACTCATTCATCAGCAAAGCACTCTTTACAGTAATGGTATTTTAAAAATAAGCCATTTCCCCAAAAGAATCAGTCAGTATTCGTTGACAGAACATCTAACATTCTTCTTCTTCTAAGTGCCGTGTTCCTTCAAGACGTAGGTGATCATGGCCCCCCACATTTCCCTATCTCTAGTGACTCTTAGCACGCTTTCTCCTGTTACTCCACTCAAACCTTGCTCTGCAATCCATTTGCTCAAGCCACTCAAGTATTTTACGCGTTACTTTCCCCTGGCTCTCTTTTCTTCTATCTGACCTGTGTATGTGTGTGTGTATCTGTGTGTGTGTGTGAGAGAGAGAGAGAAAGTGAGCGTAACAGAGAGAGAGAGAGAGAGAGTGTGCGTATTAGAGAGAGATAGTGAGTGCACGTACCAGAGAGAGAGAGAGAGAGAGAGAGTGCGTACCAAAGAGAGAGAGAGAGTGAGTGTGCCCGTACCAGAGAGAGTGAGAAATAGAGAGAGTGTACGTACCAGAGAAAGAGACAGTAAGAGAGAGATAGAGAGAGAGAGTACGTGTAACACGGAGATAGAGAGTGCTTGTACCAGAGAGAGAGAGAGAGAGAGAGAGAGAGAGAGAGAGAGAGAGAGAGAGAGAGCGAGAATGTGCGTACGAGAGTGAGATAGAAAGTGCACGTACCAGAGAGAGAGAGAGAGAGAGAGCGGAAGAGATCGTACCAGGAATAATGTAAAAATTAAAAGAAGTGATTTATAATGAAAATCCCTAAAATGTAAATGCTATAATAAGAATAACTGCTCCCTCAGTGGTGATTGTTTAGTAAATAATATACTCTATAAGTACTATTTTAGTTAGACAGAAAGCAAGTGAAAGCAAAGATAACGTAATTATCAGCTGAATATCGCTAAAGAAATTATCGAAACAGTAGAACCTTCTCCAATTATTGTTGGGAAACAGATGGAATACTGGGATATCACACACACACACACACACACACACGCACGCACACATGCAGAGATAGAGAGTGCCCGTAACAGAGAGAGAGAGAGAGAGAGAGAGAGAGAGAGAATGCGAGTACCAGTGAGAAAGAGAGAGAGAGAGAGAGCGTGCGTACCAGTAAGGAAGAAAGAGAGTACGTGTACTAGAGAGAGAGAGAGAGAATGCGCGTACCAGGGAGAGAGAGAGAAGGTTAACGTACCAGAGAGAGAGAGAGAGAGAGAGAGAGAGAGAGAGTGCTTACCAGAGAGAGATAGAGAGTGCACGTATCAGTGAGAGAGAGATAGAAAGTGCACGTACCAGAGAAAGAGAGAGAGAGTGCGCTTACCAGTGAGAGAAAGGGAAAGTGATCGTACCAGAGAGATAGAGAGTGGGCATACCAGCGAGAGAGGGAGAGAGAGAGAGAGAGAGAGAGAGATAGAAAGTGAGCGTACCAAAGATAGAGAGAGAGGGAGTGCGTGTACCAGAGAGAGATAAAGTGTGCACGTACTAGAGAGAGAGAGAGAGAGAGAGAGAGAGAGGGAAGTGAGTGAGAGAAAGAGAGTGAGTGAGAAAAAAGTATATATTTATAATATATTAGGCTGGCGGAATTTAGCCATGAAAAACAATTCTTATGACAATATCTATCTTCCACTATTACATTTCATGAAGTTTCCTTGCGTATATATATATATAAATATATATATATAGATTTCCCAGTAATGTATGCTCAAAAAGGGTAGCAGCAAATGTCCGTACTACAGTCGGTTGGCGCATGACGATAATAATACTTTTGCGCAAATCACATGAAGCTTTTGTTGTTCTGTAAGTCAGCATTTGATTTTGTTAAACTCAAATTAAATCTGTGTAAATCTTCCCATATTTTTAAATCCGAACTTGTTTTAAGTTTGTAAATCTTCCTCTCATCAATATCGATAAAATCAGTTCATCTCTTATTCCTTCGTACACAAATGGCAATCATCCATGTTCCCTTCGTATTCCATTTGCACTGCTTCTACCCAAGAACTTTTTCTTTGGAGAACAGACTCTTGGCAGAATGTTTTCCCAATCTCTATAATCTTGACCTCTTGAAATCTAGGGTTAATCGTCATATTTCCTGCATAACCCTATGAAATTCCTTTTTTGCCATTTGTTATGCTCATGTCACAAACCCACTACCTTGAATGACTCTTGGGTGAGCTCTAATATATAAAAATGTTCTTTTAACGATTAATAGAATATTGTTGATGGAGGCAAGACATCCTTTTAACAATTACATCTTGTAGCTTTTTAGACATATTTTGTTTGTTTCAAAATATATGAAAGATTATTTTTAAAAGGCAAAATTGAAGTATTTATAAATTTTCAAATGTGAAATGGAAGTATTCATAAATATTAAAATGTTAAATTAAAGTATTTTTAAATTTTAAAATGTCAAATTCTACACTTTTTACATTGTTGGGACTGTTCTTCTCATCTTTGTTACCATATATCTGACGTTTCAGCCGTTGTACGCTATGACCCTCTTCAAACGACTGGAATTTCGAGTCCTCAAGGGCACATGGCCCAGTGGATAAAGTTCACAATCTTCCCCGGTCATTTGAACAGGAGTAGAGGTTTATTCCTTGTTTCTTGTTTAGGAATAAGCTTTCGAATACTTCTATAATTTTCACATTCACTTTAACTCCCAGTAGACCCTTACGTCTTAGTGACTTCATCGCCTTACTTCAGGTGAACTGATTTAAAAAAAACCGTTTAATTTTCCAGTATTTTTCACATCCTCTGTGCAGTAGATGTTGTGCAGTAGATATTGGCTCGGAACGAGAAATCGAGGAGCCGAGTTCGAATTTCAGTCGAATTCGTTGCATTCGCTTACGCGCAAATACCCTTGGGAAAGTTATTAATCCATCTATTCCCTCCAGTTATGGGTTAAACAACAGGACACATCGTATAGCCTTGGCTGGCAACCATTCTACCGCAGAAAGCAATGGCAACCTACTGCGGGTTAACATTCTTTCGTGACATGATCGCCCAAGCGTAATTGACGTATGGCACTTAACTGAGTGACTTGAGAATTTAACAGCACAAGCATAAATCTGTCACCCTCATTGTCAACCTTAACAAGAATAATCTTAAATACTTATTCATATCACTAACAAATATTTTCTCGAGTGATTATTGTCTATTGATTTTATGTTTTACCAGATAGTTCTATATTTTGTTGCCTTTATTTTCGAGAAAGACTGACATTTATACACAACTAACAGTATAGCCCGGCGTTGCTCGGGTGTAATGAAGGCTTTAAAACTATTCCATGGTCCTGAAGCTCAGACTCTTTGGACGTTGGCACAAAAGACTAAAAAGCAATAGTTGTTTGCAGTTAAAGCGAAACCGTAGACTGAAAGAAAAATGAATGGATGTAAGTCAAATTATGATTTCCTGCTATCGATATCAAATAAGTTTTTTTCCGTCGTAAATTGAATTTTGAAGGCTAAATAAGTCCTCTGAGTAAATGGTATCATGGCTGAGACTAAGAACTATAATTATACCTACTTAGAGCCAAACCCGAAGTAAAAACTAAAATAAAAGGGCTGAAAAAAATACAGACATACAGGCAGATAAACAAACACACACACAAACATCTTGCCTTTTATATATATATATATTATCGATTTTCTGCACTATTGTAAGAACTGAAACCTTGAATCTTCTGAATATCGTTTCTTATATCTTTGTCTATGAGTGTATCAAATTTGATTAAAGTCCAACCACTCCTTCTATAACTCGATTTTTTCGCTTATCGATTTTCGATATTTATCTGGGATACCTCGACACAAAACCTGGCTAAGAACACTCGCAGATGCTTATAGTACAACTGTATAAATTTTCAAGAAAATCGGTTTAGCCGTTTCGGAGTCTATAGGTAACGAGACACACACACACAGACACACACACAAAGACAAAGTTCCATTTATAAATAAGTTTGTATATATATATATATATATATATATATATATATATATATATTTATTTAGACATGAAAGGTGATACTTGTTGTTATTGTATATTGGATTCATTTTGATAAGTAAACAAAAATATCCCCACCAAATGCCCTCTTTCGATAGACATCCATTTAATAATGAGGAAGAATATAAAATCAGTTCTACTAATATTATTTCTTTATTTCTAGTCTTTATTTTCCCATCTTATTTCTGTTGAGTTTCAACGCAACTCGGATCATTCTTCTAAATCTGGAAAGAAATAAAGAAAGAAAGAAAGAAGTATGAATAAAAAAAAAACAAGATTTGAATTCATGGACACCATCTTAAAATATAAGATGTCTACATGGCAACGTAGCTGAAGAGAGTGACAAGAAAGGACTAGAAATAAACTGCAAGAAAACCGAATGCAGGGTCATCAGTAAAAAGTGCAGCCCAATATGCCAAGTACAGGTGAGGGACTCTAAAATCAAGCAAGTACAAAAATTTAAATACCTAGGAAGTGTTCTAACAGAAGACGGAAAGTACGACACTGAGATCCGAAGGCGAATTGGCATAGCGAAAGAAGCATTCCAGATGTTGAGTAAAGTATTAAGAAACAGAACAATTTTACTCGAAGCAAAGAAGAGAGTAATGGATTGTTATGTGATGTCAGTTCTTCAATATGGCAGTGAATGCTGGACAGTATCATCGAAGATGAAAAAAAAACTTGAAGTAACTGTAATGTAGTTCTACAGAAGGATGCTGCGGATGACATGAGCAATGATGAGGTTTTGGAGAAGATGGAAACGAAAAGGAAAATAGTACTGAGCATCAGGAAGAGACCGCTAAAGTTCCTGGGACATGCAATGAGGAAGGAGGACTTGGAGAACCCGATACTAACAGGTCAGATAAAGCGAAAAAGAGACAGGGGAAAGCAGCGGATAACATATTTGAAGGACCTGATCAGGTGGATGACGAAACGAGGGTTGTGTGGTGTAACAGGAGAAAGCGTGCTAAGCGCCACCAGGGATAGGAAGACGTGGAAAGCTATAAAGAATATGGCACCGTGTAGATAGACACAGAAAAGAAACTTGCAGTAACTCTTTGGCAATATTATGAAGCAACGCGAAAAGAAATGTCTGTTAGCAGTGAGAAGGCAATATGTATATTCGTCAGCGAGAGAAACAGCTAAAGATGCAAGCTACGAATTGGGTGAACCAAATTCGAGCATGAAAACAAAATTTAATTTGTGGCCTTTGAAATGTTTTAATTTTGGATAACCTCTCGAGAGGTTTTTTAAGTTTGTCTTTACTTTTTCTTTTAGCTCATCTATTGTTATTCATATTGCGTTTTCTGATGGTTTGAGTTTATCAAAAATTTTTCAATTTCAGCTGGCGGTCGTTAGCAAGATGAACAAAACAAGATGGAAGCTATAAATTAGGGGCGTACAAAATAAAAACATGAACGAACTTAAATTTAACTATCTTTTTTATAATCATTTCACCTCAAGGGAGGACCGCCTCTTGTGCGGAGGGGCAGGGGTTTACAGTGAGAGAAAACAAGGCATTGGGGATGTCGAAGAAAGGATAAGAGATGAATGGTAATCAAGGAGGTAGAAGATGGCAATTGACGTTGCATTTAGTCTTTTGGAGATTGTATCTATCAGGAAAGCGAGCAAATGGAAAGGAGTTCCACCAACGGGAAGTGCGAGAAAAGAAACTGTTGAAATAGAAGAGGTGGTTACATTTAACTATTTCAAGGTTTATTTTTCTCAGTTCTTAATTTTGACATGGCCTAGTGGATATAAGTGTTGATTAGTTCCAGTGACTTAACCTAAAGACTTGTGAGTTCAATACCTGGCTACAGTAGTGGTGAACAAATAACTTAGAGAGTTGAGCTAAAGGGAGATAACTACATGGCGTCCAGAAGTTGCATCACACATGGAATAAGAATGGCATACCCCAGTGATCGAAATAAAAGGTTCGGTTCGAAATTCCTAGTACATGAAGGCCGGAGCGTACAACGTCGTAAATTTGGCAACAAAAATGAGGACAACAACCCGAACAATATGAATAATTTTCCACATTTCTATATTCTGATTTTGTTGCCTTTTTAAAATCATTGGTTTTTACTGAATTGATTACGGCTCCCATATTTCAGGATGGTAAATTTCTGATTTGTTCCCCGAAGGCCTTTACCCCTTCAAATCTTTCCAAGTCATCCTTATTTCCGTGCAAAAGTAAATGCTGAACTCAAATCGATAATTGTTTATTGACGAAACCTAACGTTTTTCAAGTTAACGACCAGAAAAATATCGAACTTCTTGTCGCTGTTCATCTCACCCCGTAACCACGGTTCAAAAATGTTATTCACTGCAGAATGATTTCACGCGTAGTTTGCCGATTTTCGGTCTTTTTACTTCCTTTTTGCAATTACTACGCGGAAATTGAGTTCCAAAAACAAACAAATCGCGGAGTAATTGCACAAAGGAAGTAAATAGGCCGAAATAAGTATCCTACGCCTCAAGTCATTCAGCGGTGAATCAGATATGAGAACGGTAGTAAGGGGTGCGATATACTGATTTATTTCTGGTCGATAACATGAAAAAAGGTAGTGTAAAATATTTTTAGCAATATCTTTTAAAAATAATACTTTTAAAAATACCTTCCTTTATATGTGATTAAGTCCTGAAAGTTTCATTAAAATGCGACAATTATTTCATTTTTGAAAAAATTTCCAAATTAATGTGATTTTCACCGAACAAAAGTGAGTTACATAATATTACTTTTTCCATCGTAAACTCTCGTAACGAAGATAAAACAAGATTTTTTACCATAATTTCGAACGTGTTAGAAAGGATTAAAAAATTAGAAAAATACTTTGATCTTTCCTCTTAATAATAACATAAACATTTTGATGGAAAAAGATCGTTTTTATTAAGTTTGATACCTTTTTTTCGATACTGTTTTTTTTTTTCAGCGATTTAGTGGCAGCAACAATTATTATGCCTATTAAGACATCCAGTCAGATAAGCGTACACGAATTACATGCCTTCCAGCCAAATGTGTGGTATGGTGATAGGTTTTGATAAAAGCAACGCACTACCTTGCAGGTCAGGCCCAGTTAGAAATACTTTTATGTCGTTTAATGCGGTCCGTTTAGACGGTCTCCGATTAAAGGTGTTCCCAATTATCTAGAAACCTTCAAACTACAAGAACCTAAAAATTTCGACACACGCCTATGATGCTCTCTTCTTACTTCCGTTCATGAACGGAGAAGCACAAGGCATCAGCTACGATGAGACAGCCAAACTTGTTATGGTTAGCCAATCAGATCTGCCGTAATAAGATGTTTACTCTAGTCAATCTTAATTAATTGTTGATTTATATTACATTTCTATAATTCTTAAGTTAAATAATTTTCTTCTAGATATTTTCTATTGCTCTTATAGTATTAATATATATTTTTTTCACCGGAGAGTTATGTATTATGTTGCTAAGTAAGTATTTATTTTCGATAGGGCAAACCGACACCTAAGAGGATGCATCTGCAATCACTTCAATCATAACCTGTTCAACTATTATCTTCCTCACATATCCTCTAAAACTGTGTATCTTACCTCTCACTCTTTGAGTGGCTCTTGGGCCTGTACAAGGTGAACATTACTGTCAAAAAGGGCATTTTTTATTGTGTAAAATAGTATTTTATTAATGTTATTTACACTATTACTGCTATTATCTTATTTTAATATTATTTTATTAATATGTTTCGAAAGCATACTATTTTTTGTGAAGATGTTTTTCAGCTAATATTTCTATTGACTTGCTTTTTACGGCTTGTCAACCATTTTCAGTTCATTTAAAGCCAGAAAATAGTTTTACACTTTACGAATAATTTGGAGAAATAACGATTTACTGATACAACTTCTAATGATTATGGTTTTAATATTATTTTATTAATATGTTTTGAAAGCTTACTATTTTTTGTGAAGATGTTTTTCAGCTAATATTTCTATTGACTTGCTTTTTACGGCTTGTCAACCATTTTCAGTTCATTTAAAGCCAGAAAATAGTTTTACACTTTACGAATAATTTGGAGAAATAACGATTTACTGATACAACTTCTAATGATTATGGTTTTAATATTATTTTATTAATATGTTTTGAAAGCTTACTATTTTTTGTGAAGATGTTTTTCATCTAATATTTCTATTGACTTGCTTTTTACGGCTTGTCAACCTTTTTCAGATCATTTAAAGCCAGAAAATAGTTTTACACTTTACGAATAATTTGGAGAAATAACGATTTACTGATACAACTTCTAATGATTATGGTTTTAATATTATTTTATTAATATGTTTTGAAAGCTTACTATTTTTTGTGAAGATGTTTTTCAGCTAATATTTCTATTGACTTGCTTTTTACGGCTTGTCAACCTTTTTCAGTTCATTTAAAGCCAGAAAATATTTTTACACTTTACGAATAATTTGGAGGAATAACGATTTACTGATACAAGTTCTAATGATTAACATATAGCTGGAGAAAGAATAAGTGGATTCATGCCTTTCCCAAGTGTATTTGCGTTTAAGTATCAGTAAATCGTTATTTCTCCAAATTATTCGTAAAGTATAAAAATATTTTCTGGCTTTATTTTTATAAAGTTTCGAAATTGGAAATCGGTAACCCGAGCTAGAATTCTAGTAGCGAACCCGACTAGAATTGTAGCTCGTATTACCGATTTCCAATTTCGAACCTTCATTTAGTAGATTACCTGCACGTCTATACTTATAGCATCTAGTATTTCCATAAAGAGGGGGATCGGTTTTCCATTGTTATAAAGTAATAAACTGGTCCCCCAGCTATTGCTACTCATTAATATAATGACATAATATAATTTATCTCTTCTCACTCCAGTTATGGGTTAAATAACAGGACGGATTGGGTTCTATAGCCTTGGCTGGCAACTAGTCTACCGCAGAAAGCAATGGCAACCTTCTGCCCAGACAGTCATGTCTCTTAACTGATATGTATATATTGTGCACAAGAAAGTTTTCCCAATGATTTCTATTCTGGGGTCATAGAAAGTTTCGGGCCTCCATGAGATGAAACTTTCTCTTCCATGGGCCCAGAGGAAGAAAATCATTTTTCGACTAACCTGCCATTGCTTCAGCCTGGTTGCAAAATTTCTAAACACTATTTGTGCCCACGCAAATGAAATCCTAACTATGAATTCTGACCAAACGAGATTTGTTTAATTTTTTATTATTGGTGTTTTGACTAAAGAGGGTCAGATTACGTTTAGTCCTTAAGCGTTATTCGAAGCAGTCATTCAGAATGACGCTATTTCGCATTGTATTTGATTTGTTGATATTGTTTTCTAATTTATTTGTATTTTATTTTATTTATTTTCTAATATCATATACTACTACTGAAAAACAATGAGGAACACGTACATATTAAAATATAATCTTTTATTTTTATTCTTTGTCAGAGATACTTGTGTAGAGCAATCGGATAGAGTACACGCACACGAAGAAGCTGTCGGGAGTCATAAACAAGTATCTGTACCTTTAGCCAAAAATTCAAGACTTTATATAGTCTTGAAACTCCTGCGTGTTTTTGCTTTTTCGTGTTATCACGTTGTTGACTTTATCTACGGTAGGGTGTATCTGTCATTCACACCTGACGTTCTATTTCCTTTCAATCCGGTTGTCGCTTTTTTTTTTTTGTTTTTTTTTTTGCTCTTTGTTGAAATCATCTACAGTAGAATATACCTGCCAACCACATCCTTCTACTTTGTTGACTTCACCCACGGCCGGATGTACCTGTCAATTACATCCGCCGTTCAATTTAATATATTACACTTAGAGGTAATTTCATATTCGTTTTAATATCATTAAATATTTTGTTATTGTTGAAATTTGATGAAAATCCGTTCTTTAAAGATATTTATTGAAAAACAGAGAGGATCGAAATACTCATGGAATTACATTAATGACAGAAGCTCCATTACAAACATTTAAGAATGTTTGGGTGTCAATTTGGGGTCAGTGTAGAGGATTCGGTTGGTGGGTTGGTTGTTTTTATGGCATATCAACCTCGGCGGGTCATTTATTGCCAACTAAATTTTATTTATTTATTGCTGGTAATACCTTTTTCTTTCAACAATTTATTGTTGTTTTTATATAAGTTTTGTGTCTAGTAATACTCTTTTCTTTTCGAGTAACAAGATTCATTGGGATTTGTTTTTAAGGGCCAGGTCCCCATGTCCTACCCTGTTATTTAACCCATAACTGGAGGGAAGGGACGGATTAATACCTTTCCCAAGGGTACCAGTGCTTATGTGAATGCAGAGTATTCAACTGGATTTCGAACTCGGCTCACGAATTCCTCTTTCCGAGCAGATGATCGAGCGAGAACCGGTGTATTCAACGTGATATGGCCGTAAGCCAGAGGATTCGGAAAGAGGTTTTATTTATAATCATATCGCTCTAAGCAAGGCATTTTACTGCCACTGTTTTGCAGGGGGTTACAAAGGAGGAAAGTTATGAGAAAGAATTACAGGTCATAAGAAAGTGAGTAAGAGAAAGATGAATGTAGCCATAAAGTGAGGGATCAATTTATATATTGATTTTAAAATAAAATTGATTCCTCACTTTATATTTACATAATAATTTCTTGTCTGTTGATAAGCCATAGAAAACGAATCAATCAGTCAATGAAATAATGATTAGCTACACATGCATGTCTTTTAGATTTATTTACATTCTGTGATTGTGGTTATAAAGTGAGGGATCAATTTATATATTGATTGTAATATACAATTGATCCCCCATTTAATATTTACATAAGAATTTCTTGTCTGTTGATAAGCCATAGAAAACGAATCAATCAGTCAATGAAATAATGATTAGCTACACATGCATGTCTTTTAGATTTATTTACATTCTGTGATTGTGGTTATAAAGTGAGGGATCAATTTATATATTGATTGTAATATACAATTGATCCCCCATTTAATATTTACATAAGAATTTCTTGTCTGTTGATAAGCCATAGAAAACGAATCAATCAGTCAATGAAATAATGATTAGCTACACATGCATGTCTTTTAGATTTATTTACATTCTGTGATTGTGGTTATAAAGTGAGGGATCAATTTATATATTGATTGTAATATACAATTGATCCCCCATTTTATATTTACATAATAATTTCTTGTCTGTTGATAAACCGTAGAAAACGAATCAATCAGTCAATGAAATACTGATTAGCTACACATGCATGTCTTTTAGATTTATTTACTTTCTCTGGAATATAAATGTATAGAATTTTTTTTTTAATCATTTCGCCCCAAGCAAGGCATTTTACTGCCACTGTTATGCAGGGGGTTACATAGGAGGAAAGTTATGAGAAAGAGTGACAGGTTAAAGAGGGTGTCAGAAAGTCGTTAAGAGAAGGATGATGAGAGTGGAGTGGACGGAGAAAGGAGCATGAGAGAGAGAGAGAGAGGATGCAGGTTAGTGAAATAGGAGATGACTATTGACTTTACATTTAAATTCTTGGAGATTATAGCTGTCGGGAAAGTAAATGGAAGAGAATTCTACAGGTGGGAAGTGCGAGAAAATAAGCTGCTGGAGTAGAATTTGCCTTTACAATTTATTGGTTTCACAGTAAAAGGGTGGGACCTAGTTGCTAATCTTGTGGCTCATGGAAATTCATATATAGGAGGCCCCAGTGAGCTAAGTTCATCGGAGCAGAAGCCGTGAAAGTATTTGTGGAAGAGTTGGATGATATCTTTAATAATCATCATGGTCTTTGGGGTAATCACGTGTGATGGCGACGTTTGAGTGATTATTAGTGATGGCGACGCAGGTGTGATCACTAGTGATAGTGATGTTGGAGTGATCATTAATGATGGCGACGTTAGAGTGATCACTAGTAAGGGAGACGTTGAATGAATCATTAGTGAAGGCGAAGTTGGTGTGATCATTATCGATGGCGACGTTAATGTGATCATTAAACATGGCGATTTTCGAGTGATCATTAGTGATGGCGATGTAAGAGTGATCACTAATGATGGCGACGTTGGAATGATCATTAAAAGTGGCGACTTTAAGCGATCATTAGCGATGGCGTCGTAGAGTGATCACTAGTGATGGTGACGTTAGTGATCACTAGCAATGGTGACGTTGGAGTGATCACTAGTGATGGCGACTTTGGAAGAATCATTAGTCAAAGCTACGTTGGTGTGATCATTAGCAATGTCGACGTTAAAGTGATCACTAGTGATGGCGACAATGTAGTGAGCATTAGTAAAAGTGACGTTGTAGCGATTATTAACGATGGTGGCATAAGAGTGATCACTAGTGATGGCCACGTTGGGGTGATCATTAGTGATGGCGACGTTGGAGTGATCTTTTACGATGGTGACGTTGGAGTGATCTTTTACGATGGCGACATAGGTGTGATTACTAGTGATGAGGATGTTAGAGTGATCATTAGTGATGGCGACGTTGGAGTGATCATTAGTGATGGTGACGTTCGAGTGAACACAAATGATGGCGACGTTGGAGTGATCATTAGTGATGGCGACGTTGGAGTGATCATTAGTGATGGTGACGTTCGAGTGAACACAAATGATGGCGACGTTGGAGTGATCATTAGTGATGGTGACGTTCGAGTGAACACAAATGATGGCGACGTTGGAGTGATCATTAGTGATGGCGACGTTGGAGTGATCATTAGTGATGGTGACGTTCGAGTGAACACAAATGATGGTGACGTTAGAGTGAACACTAACGATGGTGACGTTGGAGTGATCATTAGTGATGGCGACGTTGGAGTGATCATTAGTGATGGTGACGTTCGAGTGAACACAAATGATGGCAACGTTGTCGTGATCACTAGTGAAGGCGACGTTTTTTGTGATCATTAGTGATTGTGACGTTCGAGTGATCTTTTACGATGGCGACATAGGTGTGATTACTAGTGATGAGGATGTTAGAGTGATCATTAGTGATGGTGACGTTAGAGTGAACACTAACGATGGTGGCGTTGGAGTGATCATTAGTGATGGTGACGTTCGAGTGAACACAAATGATGGCGACGTTGGAGTAGTCATTAGTGATGGCGACATTGGAGTGATCATTAGTGATGGTGACGTTCGAGTGAACACAAATGATGGCGACGTTGGAGTGATCATTAGTGATGGCGACGTTGGAGTAGTCATTAGTGATGGTGACGTTCAGTGAACACAAATGATGGCGACGTTGGAGTGATCATTAGTGGCGACGTTGGAGTGATCATTAGTGATGGTGACGTTCAGTGAACACAAATGATGGCAGCTGTTGGAGTGATCATTAGTGATGGCGACGTTGGAGTGATCATTAGTGATGGTGACGTTCAGTGAACACAAATGATGGCAACGTTGTCGTGATTACTAGTGAAGGCGACGTTTTTGTGATCATTAGTGATTGGCGGCGTTCAGTGATCTTTGATGCTGGCGGCGGGTGTAGTTACTAGTGATGAGGATGTTAGAGTGATCATTAGTGATGTAGACGTTGGAGTGATCATTAGTGATGGTGACGTTCGAGTGAACACAAATGATGGCGACGTTGGAGTGATCATTAGTGATGGCGACGTTGGAGTGATCATTAGTGATGGTGACGTTCGAGTGAACACAAATGATGGTGACGTTAGAGTGAACACTAACGATGGTGACGTTGGAGTGATCATTAGTGATGGTGACGTTATGCCTTCATTCAGGCTCAACACAGATGCCTACGTCGTGCCTAGAGGAGTTAGTGCTACTTTAGGTAAAGCGGGTGGATGATGGATAACCCTGCGTCTGGCAAAAGGACTCTATACAATGCAACTCAATCATTAAAATCCAGTCATGTCTGACAGACAATTTCTTCGGCCATATCATCTTTTATATCTTGCCACTTAACTCCCTTGACTGTAATCGCATTGGTTAACATGTGTGGCAGTTGATCAAAATATAAACAAAGCTCCTTGTAACACCAATTATGACCTGAAGACAAGGATTATAGTAAAAATGGAGACAGCCCGGAACAGATGCAGCCGATATCGATTTCGTTTAGAGGCTGTGGTTGAAGTCAATGGCGATTATATTGAGTAAATTTATTCTAGTATTTCAAAATGTTTTTTATACGGAAATCATTTCTACACACGGGAGTTATTTTGAATTGATTCCCCCCCAAGCAAGGCAGTAATGCCACTGCAGAGCAATGATGCACAAGTGAAGAGAGCAAAAAGTAAGAGGAACAAGATTCAGGGGTGGGGTCTGCAGAAAGGTCCAAAGGAAGATGGGAATCAATAGGACAAAAGATGGCAATTGACGTTGCACTAAGAGGTTGTAACTATCAGGAAAGCATGTATACAGAATAGAATTCCAAAGGCCGTAGGTGAGAGAAAATAAACTGTGTAGTAGAAGAGGCGGTTAAAGTTTACTATTTACTGTTTTCATTGTAAAAAGGTGGGACCTAACTATCAGTCTAGCAGCACTTCTAAATTTATCGCAAAGGTAATATTTCTTAAAAATTTATTTGTTTCATAGTGTCCTGACTTCTTCATACACAATATCAGGTACAATTATCTTTGAATTCTTAAACTTTCAACGAAGGTAACTGTTGCCTATTTTTACTAATGAAGATAAGACGTGTAAATATATTTTGCTTTAGAAGCAGAAACTTTCGTATTTTATTTTCTCTGAAGATGAAATACATTTTTTATTTAAAATAATATCTCTTGCATTTTTAAGTGAAGAAAGTAGAAATAAATCCCATAAAGTGGCGTGTGCCAATCACACTGTCATCTGTGTTTATATTATACAAGGATTTCTATTTCTATATAATAGTAAAATCTTTCTTTAAAAAATAAATAAATAAAAATAAAATAAATAAAATAAAATAAAAACAAATATCATCAATACCCGATTTTTAAAGCGTATGTTTTTTTTTTAATAATTTCACCCCGAGCAAGGCAGAAATGCCACTGATGTGCAGGGGGCTACATAACTAAAAAGATTAATTTGAAAAGAGTGAGGAGTACAAACTAGTTAGAAAGGAGCAATAGAAAGCTGAGAAAGCAGGTGCGATGACAGATACATAGGTGGAGAGAAAGGGAAGGACATACGTGGGTAGGGAGAGAGCTAGAGTCCAGTGGTTAGTAGATGAGTATTGACTTTGCATTTAAACTTCTGGAGGTTGTAGCCGTCAGGAAAACAAGAATACGGGAGCGAGTTCCACAGGCGGGAAGTGCAAGAGAAGAAGCTGCAGGAGTAGAATTGTCGTCTGCATTTGGCTAACCTGACTGTGAATGGGTGGGACCTAGTTGCCAGTCTGGTTGCACGAGTAAACACCTGTTGAGGAGGCACCAGTGACTTAAGTTCGTCCGAGCAGAAGCCATGAAAGTATTTATAGAACAGACAAAGGGAGGCCACATTTCGACGGTGGGGAAGTGGCTGCAGTCGAGCCGCCAGATCAGTACCTATCACATTACAAACTCTCCTTTGGAGCCTGTCAAGAACACTGAGGAGAACGGCAGGGGCGCCTGACCATAAATGGCAGCAGTACTCCATGCACGGAGGGATGGTTGACTTGTATATATGCAGGATGGATTCAGGCGGAAAAAACAACCTGGATCGACATAGTGACCCAACCTTCTGAGCAGTAGATTTAGCTATGGATTCAATATAGTGGTTCCATTTGAGGTCTGAGGAGAGGGTAGTGTGTTGCTCTCAGGGAGAATCTCTTGGTCCATGCTTATGGGAGGCAGGAGAGGTTGCCTGTGATGGTTGACAGACAACAGCTTGGTCTTAGACGCATTGAAGTTGACAAGCCACTTCTTGCCCCAATTCACCACAGAGTGTATATCCCGTTCAATGTCAGCAGCGAGATTATGTCTGTCCGCCACGACAGATTTCTTACTTGTGCGGGAGTATATTGTGGTGCCGTCTGCGTAGATGCCTACTTGGGAACTGCTCTCATCTGGGAGGTCATTGATGAAAATAAGGAAGAGCGTCGGGCCCAGGATAGAGCCCTGTGGGACACCAGCATTCGTGCTGTAGGATGAAGTGGCATGCCCATTCAAAACGACCTTCATTTTGCGGTTATTTTAAAATGATTGGATTAGGTCAAGCAGGCGACCGGTAATACCGTAACCCCGTAGCTTGCATAGGAGGCCAGAGTGCCAAACCTTGTCAATTTTGTCGTCAAAATAGCTGATGTACTTTCAACGAAAAATTCGCTTGAAATGTTTTAGTAGTGCGGTTCAAGAGGCCCGTATCAGGAGGACCACTGGCCGGAAAAGATTACCAATGCTTGTAATAAACCTCACAAAAATAAACCTTCATGCTGAGCGACATCTTCTCGATATCAAATTTTAAATTCAGTCACACAATAGCGACAAATCTAAGATGTCCGTTGACTTTGCCTTTCATACCTTGCTAATTTTGATGCTTCAAAACTTGGTTCTAATGTGAGGCTCTTTCGTAACGAATGTTTCTTGCCCTGTAATTTGCAATGTTATCGGTCCTAACCTGGTATGTCGGTTTTAATCATCTGTCGGCCGCCGTAGCATAGCTTTCATATGCATTTTCTATAAATATTTTTATGGTGAATGTTCTGATCGGGTTTCTTCTTTGTTATCTCGACTTCATGAATTTAAGATGGATACTGGATTGGCAGATAGGTCTTATAATTTTACAGTTGAATCTGCTAGATGTAACCGTAAGTTCTATGATAAAAGTTTCTTTTACACTTCTCGCCCATGGAATAATTCCTGTCTAATCCGATTTTTAAAATTGTAATGTCACCCGTCATCTTTTGTTTCTTTGAAAACCGTCCTCAGCAACATTTTCTCACCTTCTTTAATTCTCAGTTACATCTTGTGTCTTCGTTGTTCTTTTATCCTCTTGCTCGAAGTGAAATGATTGAAAAAAGAAAGGTCGGTTGGTACAATGATGTATTTTCTTTTGAAATCAATAAATAAAACATTCTTAATTTATAAGGCAAAGATTGATCGGCAGTCACATCTCCTAATGTCATTTTTTTTATATTTTATGATAAAAAAGTTCTTTTGTCAAAAGATTTCTCTTTTGAAAGTTGTCTCCAGGGTTTTTCATTCGCAGGTTGATTCAGTACATTTGAGATTCCAGATCAAATTTAATTTCGAAATGTTTCGGCAAAAGCTTATAGAATCTGAGGCGAAAGTCTAAATTATAATATTTACTAGTAGTATAGCCCGGCATTGCTCGGGTGTAATGAAAGCTTTAAAACTAATCCATGGTCTTGGATCTCTTTGGACGTTGGCACGAAAGACTAAAAAGCAATAGTTGTTTCCAGTTAAAGCGAAACCGTAGACTAAAAGAAAAATGAATGGATATAAGTCAAATTTTGATTTCCTGGTATCGATGTCAAATAAGATTTTTCGTTGCAAACTAAATTTTGAAGGCTAAATAAGTCCTCTGAGTAAATGGTATCATGGGTGAGACTAAGAACTACTTAGAGCCAAACCCGAAGCAAAAACTAAAATAAAAGGGCTGAAAAAAATACAGACATACAGGCAGATAAACAGACACACACACAAACATCTTGCCTTTTATATATATATATATATATATATATATATATATATATATATATTATTGATTTTCTGCACTATTGTAAGAACTGCAACCTTGAAACTTCTGAATATCGTTTCTTATGTCTTTGTCTATGAGTGTATCAAATTTGATAAAAATCGGACCACACCTTCTATAACCCGATTTTTTCGATTATTGATTTTTTTCGATATTTATCGGGGGTACCTTGACACAAAACCTAGTTAAGAACACTCGCAGACGCTTATTGTACAACTGTGTAAATTTTCAAGAAAATCGGTTCAGCCGTTTCAGAGTCTATAGGTAACGAACACACACACACAGACACACACACATACCCACTGAGACAAATTTTCATTTATAAATAAGTTTAGATCATAATTATGATGCATTCGTTACTACGTCACACAATAGCGAGAAATTTGCTAAGACGACGTTTCTAAAATTTTCTAGCTTATCGCCAATAAGAAAAACATCTGAGTTTTGCGTGTTTATGACAGAGCGCTAAAAATAAAATGATATCAACGTTGAATGAGTGAATCGGCTGATTTACTCAAATCTTCATACTGGTTAGTGTTGTGGATTCTTGTTGAGAAACCACACAAAATAATAATAACAAAAGCATATATAGAGATAAAAAAATGTAAGTTATATTTAACATAAATATACAAACTGGAACATGGGTTAGTCAATTCAGGAATACTGTTAGTAGGAATCAATATATACAATCTTGTAGTGAAGAAATATATCCGGTAATGAGTCTATATTCTTACTGACCAACTAACGGCGGTCCAACTACTCAACTCAACAACTACTGCTTTCTGTATAGGCAGGATTATATGTATACATGAGACGAGTTCATTCTTGTATCCAAAAAGGGGTGATCACCAACAGTTAGATTCTGCCCAATGCCCGAGGTCGATTTCCGTTTGCAACGATGTAAACAAAACTAAAAATTCATTATCCATTTTCGAGTAATTATCTATTACATCACCTGCACATCCAAGTTGATAGCACTTGGTAGTCCAAAGCGGTCACCCATCTAGATACTGACCAATCTTGACGTTGCTTAATTTCGGTAATCGTACCGGAACCGGCTTTTTAACGTCATATGGCCGTAAGCCATGCTACTCTCAAATTCAAGCTTACAGCACTGGGTATTCTCAAGCGGTCATTCATCTAGATACTGACCAGGATCAATGTTGCTTAACTTAGTGATCGCACTGGAACCGGTATTTTAAAGTGATATAGCCGTAAGGTATGCCATCCGCCTTTTCAAGTTTACATCACTTTGTATTCCAAAGCAGTCACCTATTTAGTTACTAATCAGGCTCAAAATTGTTTGTCGCTGATCGTACAAGAACCCGCGTTTTAACGTGATATGGCTCTATGCCATTTCATTCTCACCTTGTAGCGTACAACACGTAAAGCACTTGGTATTCCTAATCATCTATGTACTGATCAAGTTCGATGGTGCTTTTCAGTGATCGTGCGACGACCAATGTTTCAACGGTATGTAACCATGAGTAAAATATCATAATCATCGCCCCATAGTGTTTTTTAGGGCAGCATTTTGCTGTTTCCGTAAAAAACTGTTTTTTATGAGGCAGGGTTGTTAGACCTCCACCCAACCCCGCAAAGGTGTTTTATGGGGCACTCAGTGAGGATCGAACTCACTACTCAATTGTAATGATTCTAGCGAGACAAGCTTGCTAACCATTACACCACCTCGAAGTACCCAAACAAAATGTACCGACATTAATATTACTTTTATTAAATTAAGAGTGGGCCAGTGCCGTCAAAAGATGACAGCAAAATATTTGTATCGATAAGCCGTCTAAAACTACAGCAACATATATATTAATGCAACTATTAGGTTGTCCCAGAAGTTCAAAAACACATGCAAAAAATTGAAATTTTACTCGCAAAAACAATAAAAAAATATTTCTCAAAATAAAGACCATCATTTTCCAAGACTTTATTGCCATCGATCTGCAACCTTTCGGATCTGGTCAAAGTTCCATTCAGCCGGCTTCGAATCAAAGAATTCTTGACAGGCTTCCTCGACTTCATCAAACGAGTCGAATCGGCGGCCCTTCAGAAAGTGTTGCATTGAGTGGAAAAGGCCGTAATCTGATGGAGCACAGTCAGGACTGTAGGCTGGATGTGGCAGAACCTCAACGCCGTCCAGCTCTTCAAACTTATCTTTGGTCTTCCTGGCGGTGTGTGGCTTGGCATTGTCCTGCTGCATCAAATCGCGCTTTCAGTTATCAGAGCCGGATACTTTTGCTTCAACTTTTCGTAGACCCGCTCAAGTTGCTGTCTGTAAAGTTCGTCACTTATGGTACAACCATTCGGAACCAACTCAAAATGCACGATTCCTTCAAAGTTCCACCAAACGCACAACATGACTTTCTTGCAGAATCGATCTTGTTCTGGAACCGACTGTGTCTCTTGCCCTTTCTGAACCCATCGCTTGTCTCGATTGTGCTTGACCAGATAGACCAATTTCTCGTCTGATGCGCTTCCAGAAACGCTCATCCAATGGATTGCTGAGCTATTGACGGCAAATTTCAACTCGTCTGTTGGCTTGTGCTTCGGTGAGTTCGTGCGGATCTTGACACGGCTTTTTGTGAACAAAATTAAGTTGCTTCAAATGTCGGTGAATTGTCGATTTGCCAACTGCAAGCTCATCAGCCAATTCTCGAGTGCTCGATGAAGGCGCAATGTCCAACACGGTTTGCAAGTCTCCATCATCCAACTTTAATGGCCGTCCCGAACGAGGCTTATCTTCAAGACTCATGTCGCCAGAATCGAAACGCTTGTACCACTTTGAAATCACCGCATATACATTTTTCCTTTACCTTCGGCAGCACAAATCTCTTCTGCAGCTTTTCTGGTTGAAAGACCTCCCTTCCAGCAGTAACGAATCAAAACTCGCGTCTCAATTTTATCAATTGCCATCTGGAATACAAAGTGTCACTATAACAATATAAACGCAAAATTGCATAAAAATTCAGTTTTTCGCAAGTGTTTACAAAAGTTTGGGACAACGTAATACTATTGAGCATTAAGACATTGGAAAAAAACAACATAATTTATACTCATACACCCCCCACCTAAGCGTGACTGGGGGGAAATATATATATATATATATATATATATATATATATATTAATCATTTCACTCCGAGCAAGGCGGAAATGCCACTGATGTGCAGGGGGCTACATAACTGTAAAAGGATTAATTAGAAAAGAGTGAGGAGTACAAACTAGTTAGAAAGGAGCAATAGAAAGCTGAGAAAGCAGGTGCGATGACAGATACATAGGTGGAGAGAAAGGGAAGGTTATACGGGGATGTGGAGAGAGCTAGAGTCAGTGGTTAGTAGATGAGTATTGACTCTGCATTTAAACTTCTGGAGGTTGTAGCCGTCAGGAAAGCAAGAATACGGGAGCGAGTTCCACAAGCGAGAGAAGAAGCTGCAGGAGTAGAATTGTCATCTGCATTTGGCTAACCTGACTGTGAATGGGTGGGACCCAGTTGCCAGTCTGGTTGCACGAGTAAACACCTGTTGAGGAGGCATCAGTGACTTAAGTTCGTCCGAGCAGAAGCCATGAAAGTATTTATAGAACAGACAAAGGGAGGCCACATTTTGACGGTGGGGAAGTGGCTGCAGTCGAGTCGCCAGATCAGTACCTATCACATTACAAACTCTCCTTTGGAGCCTGTCAAGAACACTGAGGAGAACGGCAGGGGCGCCTGACCATAAATGGCAGCAGTACTCCATGCACGGAGGGATGGTTGACTTGTATATATGCAGGATGGATTCAGGCGGAAAAAACAACCTGGATCGACATTGTGACCTAACCTTCTTAGCAGTAGATTTTGCTATGGATTCAATATATATATATATATATATATATATATATATATATATACCACACACACACACACACACACGCGCACGCACATATATATATATATATATATTTATATATATATATATATCCACACACACACACACACACACGCACGCACATATATATATATATATATATATATATATATATATATATATTGTAATTTTTTAATTACAATTTCATGCTTCAGAATAATAGTGTTTTTCCTCAGGTTTTATTTTAAAAGAAATAGTAAAATGATTTATTTAGAAAATATAAGATGAATTCATGTCGTGGTGGTAGTTGGGAGAAATTAAACAATATGCTTGTAAGTGTGTTAATATTGCTTAATCAAAAGTGAGAATTAGGTTGAAGTATGAAGTTGAAAATTTTGGTCGCAAAAGTGTACAAAGTAGCATCATGTCAAAACTTGACACTTTTTAGATTTGTCTGGGGAAGATACGTACTGGGGACCAAATATTATTTAAATGGGTAAACAGTAATTTTCAATAGCAGGTTGGATTTTAGGGGTTTTATTTAATTTCATTTTGGACGAACTCATCAATTAAAGAAACGGATTATTTAGGTTAGAATTAGTATTAAGTAATTATGGTATACTAAGGTATATTGGAATTTTAAAAAAAACAAATAAGTATTGTGTGGGTCATTTATTTTAGTAAAATAATTTTTAAGTAATATTAAAGCAATAAATTAACAATTGTAATTAAATTTTAGAGAAAAATATTTTCGATGTTTACTTAAAACCGTCAATTCATCTATGTTTCAGCAGCACTTTAATTTTTGGGGACCTTAAAATCTGCTGCTTTTCATTCAGGCCCAAAGGGCAGAGGTCATAGAAAGATTTACAGATTCTTGTTTTTTCCAGAATTTTCTATTTTAATTTGTGAGTTTTATTTGTATCTATCAACTACCAAAAATACGCAGAAAGAGATGCGTGTGGTTTATGTGTTATTTTTGAAGAAAGTTAAATGTAAACACTAATACTGCTTAAAAGTGTTCTTAAGAGATCCAATGTAAACATTTTTAATAACTGGGTTTTGATTTGATAATATTGCTACACAATTGAATTTGTTAGATACCTATTTTCCAAAGGGCAAGTGTTAGGATTTCAACAATTACATCAATTTGTATTATTGTTATTTTCATTATTTAGATAATTATTATTACTTTGGTTTACGTGTTGATTTAAGATTTTATTATTGTGATTTTTAATAATTTTTTTTATTAATAATAATTTTTAATCATAATTTTTAATAATAATAATAAAAATAAAATAATTTTTAATAATTTTTTATTTAGGTTAGAATTAATTATGGTATACTAAGGTATATTGGAATTAAAAAAACAAAACAAATAAGTATTGTGTGGGTCATTTATTTTAGGAAAATAATTTTTAAACAATATTAGAACATAAGTCATAAATGAACAATTGTAATTAATTAAATTTTAGAGAAATATATTTTCGATGTTTACATAAAACCGTTAATTCATCCCGACAATTTAGCAGCACTTTATTTTTAGGGAACCTTACAAGCCGTCAAGAAGAGTGTGAGGAGAAATTCATTAAGAAGAATGAGAGAGAGTCTTTGAAGACTTCATGAAGAGTGTGAGGAGAAATTCATTAAGAAGAATGAGAGAGAGTCTTTGAAGACTTCATGAAGAGTGTGAGGAGAAATTCATTAAGAAGAATGAGAGAGAGTCTTTGAAGACTTCATGAAGAGTGTGAGGAGAAATTCATTAAGAAGAATGAGAGAGAGTCTTTGAAGACTTCATGAAGAGTGTGAGGAGAAATTCATTAAGAAGAATGAGAGAGAGTCTTTGAAGACTTCAAGAATAGTTTGAGGAGAAATTCATTAAGAAGAATGAGTGGAGTCAAAGCCGTCAAGAAGAGTGTGAGGAGAAATTCATTAAGAAGAATGAGAGAGAATCTTTGAAGACTTCATGAAGAGTGTGAGGAGAAATTCATTAAGAAGAATGAGAGAGAGTCTTTGAAGACTTCATGAAGTGTGTGAGGAGAAATTCATTAAGAAGAATGAGAGAGAGTCTTTGAAGACTTCATGAAGAGTGTGAGGAGAAATTCATTAAGAAGAATGAGAGAGAGTCTTTGAAGACTTCATGAAGAGTGTGAGGAGAAATTCATTAAGAAGAATGAGAGAGAGTCTTTGAAGACTTCAAGAATAGTTTGAGGAGAAATTCATTAAGAAGAATGAGTGGAGTCAAAGCCGTCAAGAAGAGTGTGAGGAGAAATTCATTAAGAAGAATGAGAGAGAGTCTTTGAAGACTTCATGAAGAGTGTGAGGAGAAATTCATTAAGAAGAATGAGAGAGAGTCTTTGAAGACTTCATGAAGAGTGTGAGGAGAAATTCATTAAGAAGAATGAGAGAGAGTCTTTGAAGACTTCATGAAGAGTGTGAGGAGAAATTCATTAAGAAGAATGAGAGAGAGTCTTTGAAGACTTCATGAAGAGTGTGAGGAGAAATTCATTAAGAAGAATGAGAGAGAGTCTTTGAAGACTTCATGAAGAAGAGTGTGAGGAGAAATTCATTAAGAAGAATGAGAGAGAGTCTTTGAAGACTTCATGAAGAAGAGTGTGAGGAGAAATTCATGAGGAAGTTTTTCATTCAGGCACAGAGTCCAGATGTCATAGTATGAATGTTAGATTCTTGTTTTTTTTCCAAATTTTTCCGTTTTACTTTGTTTTTTTTATTTCTTATAAACCACTTTAATAACAAAATCACAATATTAAACTCTACTTTGTATTGAGCCCTCTTTATAAAAAATACATAAATAAAGGGTTTCAATCTATCTGTTCCTTCACTTTTATATACTCGTCTAATATATATATATATATATATATATATATATATATATATATATATATATATATACTCGTCTAATATATACATATAGTCATCCGAATACAGATCTGTCTCGCTGTATCACAGCTCATCAGTACGGTTAGACTCCGATTGCTTTTAACCCAGCATTGAAACCCGACCAAAGTGGAGTCAGTCGGCGATTCTACCTCTGAATATATATATAACAAACACGCTAAAAAATTCCTACTCTGATTCCATGTACCGACGGCTTAGGCGTTAGCGACTCCGACTGACAGCAAATCGGTCGAGTTTAGATCCTTGCCAGTAGCAAGTGAATGTCTAGCTACACTCATGAGCTGCGATACAGCAAAACAGACTTGAATGTGGATGACGGATATATATATGAAAGAATATTCATCATAAAAGAGTATATATATATATATACAACAATATTTATTATAAAAGTAGGATATATATATATATATATATATATATATATATATATATATATATTTTCGTCACTACTCGACGACATAATTATTGCAAAATAATAATAATAAACCGCTTTTAAAGAGAAAACACACGTGCAAGGGCTTTCATAATTATTAGTAAATTTTAATAACTGCGAGTAAAGCAAATGAACTTAGTCAAATCTGCTTCGCTATTGTTTCTCTCTCCATGAACGTAACAGGATATATATATATATATATATATATATATATATATATATATATATACTAGTAGTATAGCCCGGCGTTGCTCCGGTGTAATGAAAGCTTTTGTATATATATTATCGATTTTCTGCACTATTGTAAGAACTGAAACCTTGAAACTTCTGAATATCGTTTCTTATGTCTTTGTCTACGAGTGTATCAAATTTGATTAAAATCGGACCACTCCTTCTATAACTTGATCTTTTCGATTATCCTCAACACAAAACCTAGCTAAGAACACTCGCAGATGCTTATAGTACAACTGTGTAAATTTTCAAGAAAATCGGTTCAGCCGTTTCGGATTCTATAGGTAACGGACACACACACAGACACAGACACACACAGAGACCAAGTTTCATTAATAAATAAGTTTATATATATATATATATATATATATATATATATATATATATATATATATATATATATTTCTAACGGTCATAATAGTGAGGATATATATAACGGTTATAATAGTGAGGATTAACACCGAATGAACTAAATATTAAAATCGACTAATTATTGAAATGTTGATGAAGAGTAATAGATAAAAAGCTAACTAATAAATTAATGTTTTTTTTTTTACCCACTCGTTTCAGAATTTAGATAATGGGGATAAATTAACAAAGTCGATAGAATGACAAACAAAGGTAAGTGAATCTCTTCTTTCCTTTACCCGTTTGACATCTTCATGGGTATCTTTTTTTTTTTAATCAGATCTTTTGTTTAATACATCATTTCTTGTTTCTAGTTATTTTGTGATATCTACCGCTTGAAAGGCTGAGTCACTGTATCGAGACAGAATCCATTTTGCACATTTATAAATCTACCATTCGACCGTGCACTGAATACTGTTCTCATATCTAGTCAGGTGCTCCTGCTATTCATCTCGATGTTCTGGACAAAATCCAAAGAAGAATCTACCGAGGATTGATAATAGACTTGGCAGTTTGTCTTCAGTTACTTTCTCACCAACGTGATGTGGCTTCCCTCTGTCTTTTCTACTAGTATTTTTACGGCAACTGCTCTGTTGAGCGTTTTTCCTTGCTGCCCAGACTATATGATTTTTTGAAAAGCTTAAGTATTTACCATAGAATTAATAGAGTTTTATTTTGATTCCGACATTTTTATTACTTCAAATCTTATTATAGTGGAATTTTTTTTATTTAAAACAGACGCCCCCATTTGGAATTTCTTAAACAGTGCGTATTATGACTATAAGACTGCTCATTCGACAAATCTTATTAAATAAATCCTGCACATATATAAATCTAGCATCCGCCCGTGCATTGAATACTGCTGCCATATCTGGTCGGATGCTCCTGCTATCCACCTAGGGGTCCTTGACAAAATCCAACGGAGAATCTGTAATGTGATCGATCCCGACTTAGCATCCGCCCGTGCATTGAATACTGCTGCCATACCTGGACGGGTGCTTCTGCTATCCACCTAGGGGTCCTTGACAAAATCCAACGGAGAATCTGTAATGTGATCGATCCCAACTTGGCATCCGCCCGTGCATTGAATACTGCTGCCATATCTGGTCGGATGCTCCTGCTATCCACCTAGGGGTCCTTGACAAAATCCAACGGGGAATCTGTAATGTGATCGATCCCAACTTGGCATCCGCCCGTGCATTGAATACTGCTGCCATATCTGGTCGGATGCTCCTGCTATCCACCTAGGGATCCTTGAAAAAATCCAACAGAGAATATGTAATGTGATCGATCCCAACTTGGCATCCGCCCGTGCATTGAATACTGCTGCCATATCTGGTCGGATGCTCCTGCTATCCACCTAGGGATCCTTGATAAAATCCAACGGAGAATCTGTAATGTGATCGATCCCGACTTAGCATCCGCCCTTGCATTGAATATTGCTGCCATATCTGGTCGGATGCTCCTGCTATCCACCTAGGGATCCTTGATAAAATCCAACAGAGAATCTGTAATGTGATCGATCCCAACTTGGCATCCGCCCGTGCATTGAATACTGCTGCCATATCTGGTCGGATGCTCCTGCTATCCACCTAGGGATCCTTGATAAAATCCAACGGAGAATCTGTAATGTGATCGATCCCAACTTGGCATCCGCCCGTGCATTGAATACTGCAGCCATATCTGGTCGGATGCTCCTGCTATCCACCTAGGGGTCCTTGATAAAATCCAACGGAGAATCTGTAATGTGATCGATCCCAACTTGGCATCCGCCCGTGCATTGAATACTGCTGCCATATCTGGTCGGATGCTCCTGCTATCCACCTAGGGATCCTTGATAAAATCCAACAGAGAATCTGTAATGTGATCGATCCCAACTTGGCATCCGCCCGTGCATTGAATACTGCTGCCATATCTGGTCGGATGCTCCTGCTATCCACCTAGGGATCCTTGATAAAATCCAACGGAGAATCTGTAATGTGATCGATCCCAACTTGGCATCTGCCCGTGCATTGAATACTGCTGCCATATCTGGTCGGATGCTCCTGCTATCCACCTAGGGGTCCTTGACAAAATCCAACGGAGAATCTGTAATGTGATCGATCATCCGCCCGTCCATTGAATACTGTACAAAATCCAAAGAAGGATCTACAATATAATCGATAACAGACTTGGTAGTTAGTCTTCAGTTATTCTCACCAACTTGATGTGGCTTCCCTCTGTCTTTTCTACCAGTATTTTTATGGCAACTGCTCTGTTGAGCATTTTTCCCTCGTTCCCCGGCCACATGGGCTACTGGATTAGCATCAAGGTCCCATCCTTTTACAGTGAAATAGTTAAGTGTAACCACCTCTTCTGCTCTAATAGTTTCTTTTCTCGCACTTCTCCTTTTTGGATCTCAAATCCTTTTGCTTGTTTCCCTCATAGCTACAATCTCCGAAAGTTTAAATGCAACAACAGTTACAGTCGTCTATCTACTTAATTCTCATTCATCTCATTTTCCTTCCCAGTCCGATGTGCCATTTTTTATTTTCTCGCTGTAGCTCTCTGGGTGCCAGTGCCATTTCTACCCTTTGGGGTAAAATGATTATTAAACTATATATCTATATTGCATTTTAGTATGACATTTTATGTACGCTAGTGTTGTATATAAAATGCCTAGGTCTATAACGCGTTGTGACGCAGTGGATAACGGCTCGGAACGAGCAATCGGGGGAGCCGAGTTCGAATTCCAGTTGAATTCCTTGCATTCATTTACGTGAAAATACCCTTGGGAAAGGTATTAATCCGTTTCTTCCTTCCAGTTATGGGTTAAATAACAGGACAGATTGGGTTCTATAGCCTTAGTCGGCAACCAGTCTACCGCAGAAAGCAATGGAAACCTACTGCGGGATAATATTCTGCCCAGTCAGTCATGTCCCGAAAAAGACATGATCCCCTAAGCGTGTATCACGTATGGCACTTAACTGACTGGCATATATAACTCATTTTTGGAATAAATTTATTTGGATTGTTCTTGTTTGTCCTAACATTATGTTAAGATGTTAGCTCTTTTTTAAGAAAAATTTCTATAGTTAACTAGCAATATAGCCCGGCGTTGCTCGGGTGTAATGAAAGCTTTAAAACTAATCCATGGTCCTGGAGCTCAGACTCTTTGGACGTTGGCACGAAAGACTAAAAAGTAACAGTTGTTTCCAGTTAAAGCGAAAATGTAGACTGAAATAAAAATGAATGGATGTCAGTCAAATTTTGATATCCTGGTATCGATATCAAATAAGTTTTTTTCGTCATGAACTGAATTTTGAAGGCTAAATAAGTCCTCTGAGTAAATGGTAACATGGCTGAGGCAAAGAACTACAATTATACCTATTAGAGCCAAACCCGAAGCAAAAACTAAAATAAAAGGGCTGAAAAATAGACATACAGGCAGATAAACAGACACACACACAAACATCTTGCCTTTTATATATATATATATATATATATATATTATCGATTTTCTGCACTATTGTAAGAACTGCAACCTTGAAACTTCTGAATATCGTTTCTTATGTCTTTGTCTATGAGTGTATTAAATTTGATTAAAATCGGACCACTCCTTCTATAACCCGATTTGTTCGATTATAGATTTTCGATATTTATCGGGGGTACCTCGACACAAAACCTAACTAAAAACACTCGCAGGTGCTTATAGTTAAACTGTGTAAATTTTCAAGGAAATCGGTTCATCCGTTTTGGAGTCTATAGGTAACGGACACACACACACACACACACACACACACAGACAAAGTTCTATTCATAAATAATTTTAGATCTACATAAATTTTTGTTAAGATGTTAGTCTTTTTTTGATTTGTTTTACAGTATATCAAATTCTACGGGTTATTTAATGCGGAAATTTTTTATGCAATTTTGTTTTTGAAAAAATAATAGTTTTAGTCATACTAATTAACCTGTAGATTCTACAGGGGTGGATTCATACATTTCCAAGGATATTCAAGGTAAGTAAATATTACGAACACCAATGAAATTAGAACTCGGTTCTCCGATGAACAATTCCGTGTCATTATCTATTACACCACCCGCAAATTTAAGCCTACAGCGCCTGATATTCCCAATCAACCACCCATCTAAGTACTGGCCAGGCTCAACGTTGCTTAACCTCGGTGATCGTACGGGAGCCGGTATTTTAATGTGGAGTGGCCGTAATATGTTAAGTTAAGGTGTCAATATATCATAGATACGCTAATGGTTCTAGTGTACATTGGCGATTGGAGAAGACGAATCAAGTCTCTCTATCCACGCATCCCATGAGTGGTTTTACATACAGTCAGTCAGTTAAGTGCCATACGTCATACACGCTTTGGGCGATCATGTCTCGAAAGAGATTGACTGGCTGGGCAGAAAATTACCCCGCAGTAGGTTGCCATTGCTTTTTGCGGTAGACTGGTTGCCAGCCAAGGCTATAGAACCCAATCTGTTCTATTATTTAACTAATAATTGGAGTGAGAAGAGAGTAATTACATTATATCATTATATTAATAAGTAGTAATTAGTGGGGGGGTCAGTTTATTACTTCATAACAATAGAAAACCGATCTCCCACTTTATGCCCAGTAGAAGTTTTAATTGTTTTTAACTATTATATTCAGTCAGTCAGTTAAGTGCCATACGTGATACACGCTTGGGCGATCATATCTCGAAAGAGACATGACTTACTGGATAGGATATTATTCCGCAGTAGGCTGCCATTGCTTTCTTCGGTTGATTGCTTGCCAGCCAAGGCTAAAGAACCCAATCTGTTCTATTATTTAATTAATAATTGGAGTGAGAAGAGATTAATTACATTATATCATTATATTAATAAATAGTAATTAGCTTTCATTACACCGGAGCAACGCCGGGCTATACTGCTAGTATATATATATATATATATATATATATATCCTGTTACGTTCATGGAGAGAGTAACAATAGCGAAGCAGATTCGACTAAGTTCATTTGCTTTACTCGCAGTTATTAAAATTTACTACTAATAATGAAATCCCTTGCACGTGTTTTCTCTTTAAAAGCAGTTTATTACTTAATAACAATAGAAAACCGATCTCCCACTTTATGCCCAGTAGAAGTTTAAATTGTTTTCAACTTTTATATTCAATTAGTCAGTTAAGTGCCATACATGATACACGCTTTGGGCGATCATGTCTCGAAAGAGACATGACTTACTGGATAGGATATTATTCCGCAGTAGGCTGCCATTGCTTTCTTCGGTTGATTGCTTGCTAGCCAAGGCTAAAGAACCCAATCTGTCCTATTATTTAACCATTAATTGGAGTGAGAAGAGATGAATTATATTATATCATTATATTAATAATTAGTAATTAGTAGTGGGGCCAGTTTATTACTTCATAACAATAGAAAACCGATCCCCCACTTTGTTCCTAGTGAAAGTTTTAATTGTTTTCAACTATTATATTCAGTCGGTCAGTTAGTGTCATACGTGATACAGGCTTTGGGCAATCATGTCTCGAAAAAGACATGACTTACTGGGTAGAATATTATCCTGCAGTAGCTTGCCATTGCTTTCTGCAGTAGATTGGTTGCCAGCCAAGGCTATAGAACCCACTCTGAGCTGTCATTTAACCCATAACTGATGTGAGAAGAGAAGAATTATATCATTATATTAATAAGTAGTAATTAGTGTGGGGTTACTTCATAACAGTAAAAAACCGATCTCCCACTTTATGCCCAGTAGGAGTTTTAATTGTTTTTAACTATTATATTCAGTCAGTTAAGTGCCATACGTGATACACGCTTTGGGCGATCATGTCTCAAAAGAGAAATAACTGACTGGGAAGAAGATTATCCCCCAGTAGGTTACCATTGCTTTCTGCGGTAGATTGGTTGCCAGCCAAGGCTATAGAACACAATCTGTCCTGTTAGTTAACCTATAAGAGGAGCGAAAGACGCATTAATACATTTCCCAAGGGTATTTGAGCGTAAATTAATGCAAGGAATTCAACTGGTATCCGAACTCGTCACTCCGATTTTTCGTTCCGAGTCGATATCCACTGCACCACAACGCACATCCCGTGTTTACATAAAGTCTGAAAATAAAAAAGATACGCGAAAATTTTATGTTTATGCATTTAAGTTTGGCTTAGTATTTGCGTAAGACGTCAGAAAAGCTAAAACAATGATGAAGTCTCTGGAGATGTTGTTTACTCGGCGTCTAAGACGTTGCTCGATGCTCTTGTTGAAAATACGTCTGTTTATTTGAAACGTTTTGATCGAAATTTACTTGTAGATATCGCAGGAAAGCACGAGAGCTGGCAAACCAGCCGTCTGTTATTGCCAGTAATTCTTTGTTGACCATTTCTCTGTAATGTAATTCCATTATATATGACTGCTTTCAGACTATGGCTGTTACTAAATAACATAATTACTGTTTTGTTTTCATTCTCCAAAAACCTTTTACCTTTCTCGGCAAATCACTGCTTCACGTGTCATTTGTCATTTTCTTGGGGATTTTTTCCATTAGAAATAAAGAATAACGGGAATCCGATATTTCAACATCGTATGGACAGACGAGTGAAAATTTCTTCAGTACCTATCGAAAAAACAGGTAATTTAGCATAATTCGTATAAATTGTTACGCCGTTTCCGTTAACTAGGACCGGACAGAAACTTTTCGTCAATTGCCGCTCTTAGTTAGTTTAAACTGAGAACAATACTTGTTCGAATCACTCCATTTATTCCCGAAAAATATTCACAGTAGAGAACGGTCTTTTATTCAGATTATATACATTGCATAATTATTTGGATAATAACTGCACCTTCGTACAGTTCAGTAAATTAAGTGCCATACATGATACACGATTTGGGCAATCATGTCTCGAAAAAGACATGACTTACTGAGCAGAATATTTTCCCGCAGTAGATTGCCATTGCTTTCTGAGGTAGACCGGTGGCCAGCCAAGGTTATAGAACCCAATTTGTTCTATTATTTATTCAATAATTGGAATGAGAAGAGATGAATTACATAATATCATTATATTAATAAGTAGTAATTAGTGAGGATTCAGTTTATTACTTCATAACAATAGAAAACTGATCCCCCACTTTATGCCCAGTAGCAATTTTAGTTGTTTTCAACTATTATATTCAGTCAGTCAGTTAAGTGCCATACATGATACACGCTTTGAGCAATCATGTCTCGAAAAAGACATGACTTACTGGGTACAATATTATCCCGCAGTAGGTTGCCATTGCTTTCTGCGGTAGATTGCTTGCCAGCCAAGGCTATAGAACCCAGTCTGTCCTGTTATTTAACCCATAACTGGAGGGAAGAGACGCAATAATACCTTTCTCAAGGAATTCAACTGGAATTCGAACTCGTTCTGAGCCTATATGCACTGCACCACAACGCACTTCCTTCGTATAGTTAGTGGCACATAATTTAGCTTGCCACACGGTATCTTACGTTTCGAGTTGTTGTATAGTATCCACTTTTTATTGTCTAGCACAATTTTATCTTCCAAAATCAGAACAGCACCGTAGGCTATTTTTGCTTATGTGGAATCCATACATGAAAGCGTCTCACATAAGCGTTGTCTTAGCAAATTTCTCGCTATTGAGTAACAAATGCACCCAGAGAGAAATGAGATATTTATGATAAATATTATAATTTAGACTTTTGCCTAGGATTCTATAAGCTTTTTCCCAAACATTTTGGCATTTTAATTTGATCTGGAATCTCAAATATCAACCTGCGAATGGAAAACCCTGGAGACAACTTTCAAAAGAGAAATCTTTTGACAAAAGAATTTAGTGTTTGTTATGTTTGTTCTCACGTAATGCTTTGATTTGATTAATGCCAACCCCACCTTGTCTATCCCAAAGAATTACACAATTTAACATTCCAAACAATATCCTTCGAAAATGCATATTTTGGCATTTGTGTGTCATAAAAAAAACATTATAGGTACAATGTGGTTTCGGTAAAGGCCCTGGAAGAAAGATTGCTATATTTATATTTAGAGTCATGACAGGAAGGGCAATACAAATCCAAAAAAGAATATAAATCGATGTTTTGTAGAGAACAGAAAGGCATTTGACGAGATAAAACACAAAGATCTATTTGAACTAACTGGAAAACTTTACCTAGTTGGGAAAGATATTCTAAAAATCGAGCAATTATACTGGGCGTAAACCGCCTGCATAAACTTGGAAAATTAAATAGAAAGGAATGTAAATGAAGAAAGTGTCTTTTAATCAGACTTACTCAGCCTCTAACTTAAGATGACCTTAAAAAAACTAGGTCCAACCAGAATTTATTATCAGCAGGAACTATCTTAAAAAATAAGATATGCAGATGATACAGTGTTGGTAGCAGACACAGAGAAACTACAGAAATACCTAAAGAAGTTAGTAAAGAAAAGTGAGAACGACAATAGCAAAAAACAAAATGAGTTACGAATTAGAGATGCTAAAACAAAACAAGTACGTGGGTCGGTTGATTTTGTTTAGTGGCATATCAACACCTCTATGGGTACTTTTAATGCAAAAATCTAAATTTATTCAACACTATTTTCTGGTTGTTGTATTTATTTTGAGATGAGTAATTTTCAATAATCTTGGAATTATTTCGAACTTTTGTTCTCATCTTGGTTGATATAGGTGTTATAATAGACACAACGTTTCGATCAAGTACCCTCTAGTTATCATCAGGTGACCATAGATTGGCTGATGTGGATTATCTCGTTGATTATTGCGAAATATCCTGTGAACTCAGTTATTGTTCTTTCATGCTGGATTTGATTCGTCACTACCAAGTCCAAGGATCGAACTCATGACCATTAGATGTGATACTAACACACGTATAACTAACTACTAGCGGTGTATTTTTGGAGCCTTTTATATTCAGTGTCAGATGGATTTTGACAACTGGATTATATTAGTGGGTTCGTGCCACTTGTCATAATTTGTATTTATTCCTGAGTAATTTTCAATCCGTCTCTTCCTTCCAGTTATGGGTTAAATAGCAGGACAGATTGGGTTCTATAGCCTTGGTCGGCAACCAGTCTACCGCAGAAAGCAATGGCAACCTACTGCGGGATAATCTTCTGCCCAGTCAGTCATGTCTCAAAAGAGACATGATCGGCCAAGTGTGTATCACGTATGGCACTTAACTGACTGACTGAATTTTCAATAATCTTGGTATTCTTTCAAAAGCTTGTTCTCATCTTGATTGATATAGATAATATAATAGACACAACGTTTCGACCAAGTACCCTCTGATCATCATCAGGTGTCCATGGATTGGCTGATATGGATTATCTCGTTGATTATTGCGAAATATCCTGTAAAATATTATAACACTAACCTGCATCCTCTCTCTCATGCTCCTTTATCTGTCCACTCCACTCTCATCAGTATTCTCATCCTTCTCTTATCCACTTCCTGACACCCCCTATAACCTGTCACTCTTTCTCATAACTTTCATTCTATGTATCCCCCTGTAAGACAGTGGCAGCAAAATGCCTAGCTTTGGGCGATATGATTATAAGAAAAAATTTCTATACATTTATATTCCAGAGAAGGTAAATAAATGTGAAAGACATGCATGTGTAGCTAATCAGTATTTCATTGATTCGTTTTCTTCGGCTTATCAACAGACAAATAATTATTACATCAGTATATAGTAGGGGACGAATTTTCTATTGCAATCAATATATAAATTGATCCCTCACTTTATGGCCACACTCATCCTTATCTTACTCACTTCCTGACACATCCATATAACCTGTCACTCTTTCTCATAACTTTACTTTAATGTAAACCCCTGCAAATAGTGGCAGTAAAATGCCTTGCTTGGGGTGATATGATTATTAAAAAACACCTACATCAACCAAGATGAGAACAAAAGTTCGAAATAATTCTAAGATTACAATTTTATGGCTTCAACTAAATATATTTGAAACGTAACTGTACGCCTTCAAATCTAAACTTATTTTACAAATGGAACTTTGTGTGTGTGTGTGTGTGTGTGAGTGTCCTACATATAGACTCCGAAACGGCTGAACCGATTTTCTTGAAAATTTACATAGTTTTACTATAAGCGTCTGCGAGTGTTCTTAGCTAGGTTTTGTGTCGAGGTACCCCCGATAAATATCGAAAATTGATAATCGAAAAAATCGGGTTATAGAAAGAGTGGTCCGATTTTAATCAAATTTGATACACTCATAAACAAAGACGATATTCAGAAATTTCAAGTTTGCAGTTCATTCAATAGTGCAGAAAATCGATAATATATATATATATAAGGTAAGATGTTTGTGTAGGTGTCTGTTTATCTGTCTGTATGTCCTTTATACAAATCCACAATTTTTATCCGATTCTCACCAAAGCTTCAAAATTTGACTTACATCCATTCATTTTTCTTTCAGTCCACGGTTTCGCTTTAACTGGAAGCAACTATTGCTTTTTAGTCTTTCGTGCCAACGTCCAAAGAGTCTGAGCTCCAGGACCATGGATTAGTTTTAAAGCTTTCATTACACCCGATCAAGCCGGGCTATACTACTAGTAAATATAAAATGTATTGTTGGTAATTTTGCTTTAAAAATTGTTGGTAATTTTATTATGAATATTTATTGTTGATAATTTTGCTATAAATATGTATCATTGTAATTTTACTATAAATATGTATAGTTAAGCTCTAATATAGTTTGAATAGTTCTTCAATACACTTGGAATTGTACCCATATTAATGCAGGTAAAAGAAAATTGGTTACCAACTAGTTGCTTTTGATATTCTTTATTGATAGTTGCTATCGGGCTTGAGAGACCTATTTTTCTGAAAAATTATTTTAAGGGAAAGATGTTATAGATTTCAACCGGCTGTAGTACTGGCTATTTGGTCAGTTGTGCAGGGCCCGGAGGTTTTTTCCGCTGAATCTATCCTGCACATTTATGAATCTACCATCCGCCCGTGCATTGAATACTGTTGCCATATCTAGTCGGGTGCCCCTGCTATTCTCCTTGGGATCCTCGACAAAGTACAACGGAGAGTCTGTAATGTGATAGATACCGACTTGGCAGACCGCCTGCAGCCGCTCTCTCACTGGCGCGACGTGGCTTCCCTGTGTCTCTTCTATAAATACTTTCACGGCTTCTGCTCCCATGAACTTAGATCACTGGTGCCCCCTAGGTACGAATTTGCACGAGATACTAGATTAGCAAATAGATCCCACCCTTTTACAGTGAAACCGATAAAATGCAACCGCAACTTCTACTCCAACAGTTTCTTTTCTCGCACTTCCCGACTGTGGAATTCCCTTCCACAAGACTGTTTCCTCGACGGCTACAATCTCCAGGAGTTTAAATGTAAGGTCAATAGACACTTCCTAACAAACTAACTCGCTTTCATTCTTTCAGACACTCTTCCCACCCACCCAACTATCTATCACCCAACCTTTCTATTTACCTTCCCCCATGTAGCCCCAAGCGCAATAGTGGCAGTGGAATGCCTTGCTTGGGGTGAAATGATTAAAAAAAATGTCGAATGCTTCCTTACAAGGAAACAGTTAATATTACGACTACAATTGATCAAGATGTAAATATTTAAACCGTTATAAAGAGTTATATTGGAAGCAACTGTACTAGACTGTTTACTCTGACGTAGTTTATTGTTACAGGCAATAAGCAAGCAAAGACGTTAATAATTTTCTAAAATTAAAGTTTCTGATCATTAAATGTCTTCAGTGCTGATTTCTTCTTTCATTTTAATAATCAATGATTATTTCTAATTACTTTTGCGTCCACCTGTTTCTGGTTAATATAATTTGCGATTCTGTCAACTCTTGATTATAAAACTGAACATTTTTTATCGCCGTTTATCACTATAATCAATACTTTCAACCAAGGAAGAGTTTAGAAAAACTTGCTTATAAAATAACATTTCGCCGACGCTAAATTCAAGCGGGAAATGTACTGAATAACCCAAATGTTTTTAGTTATATAATGCGCTATCGGTGGGAACAGTTATATTTTGACAAGCAGTCTCCTTGCATACGTCAACTGATTAATTGATCTGTTTGTTTATCTGTAATGTGATTGGTCCCGACCTGGCAGCACGACCCCAAATAGATTCTCTTCGGCGGGATGTGGCTTCCCTCTGTCTCTTCTATAAATATTTTCATGGCTTCTGCTCTGACGAACTTCGTTCACTGGTGCCCCCTCCACAAAAAGTTACTCGGGCAACCAGATTGGCATTAAGGTCCCACACTTTTACAGTTAGGTCAACCAAATGCAGGCGACTTTTCAGCTTCTTTTCTTGTACTTCCCTCCTGTGAAACTCCCTTCCATATACTTGCTTTCCTGACGACTACAAACTCCAGGAATTTAAAAACAAAATCAATTCCCGTCTCTTATCCACTTAACTTCAGCCCTTTCTACATCACCCCATCTATCTTGTTCTTTTCCTTTCTCTCTACCTTCGCAACTGTCTTCACACCTGTGTTCCCATCCTTCACTTGCCTTTTCTCTTTCACCCCCTGTAGCTGGTTCGTCATTGTCTTCACTCTCCTCCTGTCTAAAACTTTAACTCTCTTATGTAGCTCTCTGTACATCAGTGGCGGTACCGCTTTGTTTGGGGTGAAATGATTAAAAAATATTAACACCTTATGGGTTATTTAATGTCAAAATTCAATTTTCTTGCGAGTTTGGCAGCAGTAAAAATAAAATGTTATTCTGCTTTCGCAACTGAATACATGGTATATGATACTCTGCTTTTGTGAATATACGTGTTTGTGTGGACATGATTAATTGAGGTAGTGATGTGAGTTTTATGCTGTGATTATGTTGGAAGTATATTTTGGAATGCAGTTTGATTTAAGAAATTATCTATATATATAAAAGGCAATCTGTGATTCCGTGTGTGACTGTTCCCTATGCACGCCTACATTTTTAAGCTATACCATTCAAACATTCTAGGGACACATACCTACGGGGAAGCCAGGTCGACACATATACCTTTTGAGTTTAAGTTCCACAAATTTTCCCCTTCACACTTTTTGGCCAATGGAACCGATTGTTTACATTTGCTCCGTAAAATATCTAAGATCTAAGATGGTTGCTGAATTGCTGAAATCAAATCACACGTGTCAAACGCAACTAAAGCATTTTTATTAAAAAAAAAATGAGCCTTTATATTTAATTTTTATTCAGACATTTTATGTCACAGAAATCAAATCACACCTTTAATTTTTATTCCGACGTTTTGAAAATTCATTTGGTCAACAAAAAAATGTGAATTTTTTCTCCGTAATTTTGAAACAAAAGAAATAATTTAAAAAAAAAAGTGTTTTTTCAAACAAAAACAAAATATGTAAAATAAGAACTGGCATCTTCTCCTACTACCAAAATGTTCTGAATTGCCCGGGCAACGCCGGACTATGATGCTAGTCTATTATACGGCTTAATGTCATGAAGAAAATCTTTGTTTGGTTGATTTGGTTAGCGATATATCAACCCCAATGGGTTATTTAATGTCGAAATATAAATAATTTAATATATTTTGAACTTTCAACCACAGAAAAAAATACTCCCGGTCATATTGACTTAAAACGTATTGTTGATAATTTTCTCACTTGCGCTCACATGCTACATCCTAAGCTTAATATTGATAATCTGTATGTACCCAGATCAGAACGAGGCAGAGGATTAGTTCAACCAGAATTGTCTTACCAAGCTACAACAATCGGTTTTCAAAGATACCTGGATTACAGAAAACTGGATATAATGTATCAAACAACATGAAAGAAATTAACTTTATTCAGTAATAAAGGAAACAAGTGATCTCATTTTATTTTACAAAAATGATCATTGGAAAATATCCTGAAACCATTTCTGACCTTAGGTATCTGGTTGGGATCCGGAAGTACAGATGTATACAAGAGAAATCAAAGGAAATAATAATAATAATAATAATAATAATAATAATAATAATAATAATTAAACAAAAAAAAACTGCCTATTAAATGATATGGCTTGTCCAGTGGATTATAACATAGCAACCAAGGAATTCGAAAAACTATCAAAATATAAAGACCTGGAAATTGAAAAAGAAAAAGTGTGGAAATTGAAAACAAGATTCGTACCAGTCATAGAGGGTGAACTTGGAATGATAAAAAAATAGAACAAAACAACATATTGAAAAAAATCCCTGAAAACCCCAGCTTAAGAGATATACAAAAAATGTCTTGTTAAGTACAGCCCACACACTAAGAAGAAATGTGTCTATGTAACGCTAGGGATGTTGGGGAGATATGAAAAAACATGAAATGGAGCCATAACAACACACCACAACCTGCCTCAGGTCTTCCCGCAGACTTGGCATGTCGTGCAACCATAGCAAAAGTCGAATTATGATGAAAAATGAAATAATAATAATAATAATAATAATAATAATATTAAAAAAAACTTGTCTATTAATTGGTATGGCTTGTCCAGCGGATTGTAACATAGCAATCAAGGAATTTGAAAAACTGTCAAAATATAAAGACCTGGAAATTGAAATAGAAAAAATGTGGAAATTGAAAACAAGAATCGTGCCAGTGATAGTAGGTGCACTTGGAATGATAAAAAATGACACAAAATAACACATTGAAAGAATCCCTGGAAACCCCAACTTAAGAGATATACAAAAAATTGTCTTATTAAGTACAGCCCATACACTAAGGGGAACTTTGTCTATGTAATGCTAGGGATGATGGGGGAGATAGAAAAAAAAACATGAAATGGAGCCATAACAACACGCCACGACCTGCCTTGGGTCTTCCCGCAGACTTACAATTTTTATAATATATTTTGTTATATAAGACTTTATAATATATGTTGCATTAGATACATTGAATGGAAAATGTACTTAAACTAGAAACTCTAACTATGAATCCCCACAAGCAAAATATTTAATTTGTTTTACTGTATTCGATAAGAAAATACAGTCTAAAAATTGTGATAGATGAAAAGTCTACCCAATCAACAAGATTTCTTTGATCATTTGATAGATATTAATAAAAATAAAAACATCGGTAAAAGTCTCTATAACACAATAACACTTCTGGGCACACATTATAAGATAAAATGTTTTAAATTTGCATTATTTTTATTTGTATATTTTATAATCATATCGCCCCAAGCAAGGCATTATACTGCCACTGTTTAGGGGTTTAGGGGTTTAGCTAGAAGAAAAGTTATGAGAAAGAGTGACAGGTTACAGGGCGTGTCAGGATGTGGGTAAGAGAAGACAGTGGCCATAAATTAAGGTATCAATTTATATATTGATTGTAATAGAAAATTGATCCCCCACTTTATTTTGACATAATTTCTTGTCTATTGATAAGCCGTAGAAAACGAATCAATCAGTCGATGAAATACTGATTAGCTACACATGCATGTCTTTTAGATTTATTTACATTCTGCATAGAATTTTTTTTATAATCATATCGCCCCAAGCAAAGCATTTTACTGCCACTGTTGTGCAGGGGGTTACATAGGAGGAAAGTTATAAGAAAGAGTGACAGGTTACAGGGCGTGTCAGGAGGTGGGTAAGAGAGGGATGAGAATACTGATAAGAGTGGAGTGGATACCGAAACAGCATGAGAGATGGTGCAAGTCAATGAGATAGGAGATGACTATTGACTTTACATTTAAATTCTTGGTGATTGTAGCTGTCGAGAAAGCAAGTAAATGGAAGGGAATTCCACAAGCGGAAATTGCGAGAAAAGAAGCTGGTGGAGTAGAATTTGCGTTTACAATTTATTGGTTTCACAGTAAAAGAGTGGGTCCTAGTTGCTAATCTTGTGGCTCGAGTAAATTCATATATAGGGGGTATCAGTGAGCTAAATTCATCGGAGCAGAAGCCGTGAAAGTATTTGTAGAAGAGACACAGAGAAGCCACATTGCGCCGTTGAGAAAGTGACTGTATCTGAGCTGCCAAGTCGGGATCGATCACATTGCAGATTCTCCTTTAAATTTTGTCAAGGACCCCTAGGTAGATTGCAGGGGCACCCGACCAGATGTGGCAGCAGTATTCAATGCTCGGGCAGGTGACGGTAGATTTGTATATATGCAGGATTGTTTCAACCTGGAAAAACTCCCTGGCCCTGCACAGAGAACCGACCTTCTTAGCAGCGGATTTAGCTATGGGTTTGATATTTTATAAAAATCATACAAAATCTACTGCACTGTATAGAATATTACATCATAATATAGCTAAATTGTTCAGTTTAATGTCCCTTTGAAATAAATTAAGGTTTTATTTGATGGCATACTGATTTCGTAATAATGTCCTTGTGCTATGCATCTTGTCCATTTAAAATTTGTAAAGCTTCAATAAATTATGAATTTTATAAGGTTGTGCTGTGAGGCTTTTACTGATTGCTAAAATGAAATTTAAAGACTACGATGTTGAACATAAACTTAATTTTTAAACTCGACACCTAAAAAAAAAACGGTAACGATTATGAAAAATATTTCGTGTCGTTATTTATCATGTCAAACCTTAACTTTGAAATTGAGTGCAATACTACGGTTCCTAAATCAACCTGACTTACTGGAACAATAGCTAATTCTATTGGTTGATCCCTTTCCTTGTTCTGTAGCAACAACGGCGAGATGATGATCTTGGTGAATGAGTAATCCGGGATCGCCATAGCTCCTGCTAAAGCATGCAACACAGAATTTTGCATCATCAACTCTTAATACGGACAGTTACCAACTCGATTAGAAGATGAGGTTTACAAATGATACTAAAGAGGCAATGTAGCAGAAGCCGAAATTGGTAGAAGCCGAAATTGGTAGAAGTCGGAATTGGTAAAAGAAGAATTTGGTAGAAGCCGGAATTGGCAGAAGTCGAAATTGGTAGAAGCCGGAATTGGCAGAAGCCGGAATTGGTAGAAGTCGGAATTGGTAGAAGCCGGAATTGGCAGAAGCCGGAATTGGCAGAAGCCGGAATTGGTAGAAGCCGAAATTGGCAGAAGCCGGAATTGGTAGAAGCCGAAATTGGTAGAAGTCGGAATTGGTAAAAGAATTTGGTAGAAGCCGGAATTGTCAGAAGTCGAAATTGGTAGAAGCCGGAATTGGCAGAAGCCGGAATTGGTAGAAGCCGGAATTGGCAGAAGCCGGAATTGGCAGAAGCCGGAATTGGTAGAAGTCGGAATTGGTAAAAGACGGATTTGGCAGAATTCCCCCCCCCTGCTCGAGCTTTTTCACTTTCTTTTTAAACATGTCGACATAGAAACAGTGTAGAAAAAGAACGTCGCCGGACAGTACAAACTCCAGAAACCACGGAGAATCAACGCATATCTGATTAAGGTAACATAGTGGTAGAGGAATTGAAGCCGTAGGGAGATGGTTAATGTTTATCAATTCGGCCTTTTTTTTATGCATAATTGTTGTGGGATCTCCCCTTTTTCTCTGATAATGGACTCGACTTGAGTATGCATATACTCCTGTCATAATGAGAACAGTGACTGATCCGTAAGCTACCGAACGATACCGAAGTTTCACAGAGAATACCGCATCAGTAGTCACAGTAGCTCTGAGCTCCACTCAGCCAGAATAATATTACTCGGATATACTAATTCCATCAAGGCTTCACTTCAAAGACTTATATATATATATATATATTCCTTACTAATCGTATTCCTGGATTACTAACCTACGTTCAAGTTTGTATCTTTACGTTTAATATAACTTATTTTTCTATCTCAATATCTGTTTTTGTTGTTCATTATTTTGTGCGGTTCCTCACCCGGAATCCATCACAATAGCCAAACTCCCTAAAGCTTACAAATTTTATTCAGATTCATCAGAAGGTTTATTATCAGAAACTTGATTGTAGATTGGTTGGAATGTGCATTTATGTGGAAGAATGGAATAATAAGATATATATTTTCATGTTAAAATAAAAATTTATTGATGAAAAGGATAACATGAATTATGGTAGAAATTAATGTTTAATGAGAAACAAATAATGAGTTTAGAGTATCAAGAGTTTTAGAAAATGTTCGTAGTAGTAAGTGGTTGTTAACAGTTGATGCGTACGTACGTATGTATATATGAGATTTTGTTCCGTAGGAGTGTCTTTGAATGGAGAAGAATAAGTAAAATGAATCAGCACACGAGAAGAAAAGAAAAGAAGGAGGACGAGTGTCCGGGTCACTTGAAGCTTCTCCCGTAACATTTTAGCTTGCTGTCTCTGCTGCTTCCATCCCCTGATTATCTGACTGACGCTGATCGAAGCATTTATAGTCATTTAGATTTTTCGCACTAGATCGCTAAGTCCTATTTAATCTTGCAAATAGCTTTCATTGGTTAAAATCAATTTAACATCTCCTTGCGAAATCCGGTTTTGACTTTTTTCTTAAAGCACATGGTCAATCCTTTTTTCAATTTGGGAAAAACAGAATTTCAGAAGTCATTGTGAAATTTTGTAAAAGTCAATAAGAAATTTGTTTTAATTCTTAATTTCCTACACAGTACAGGATTCTAGGGATTTGTGAACTTTGAAGAGAAGTTTTTTTATTTATATATCTTATAAAGTTTGTATAATGCTCGTACTTTCTTATGAAGTTTCGTTGAAAACGACCGATAAGAAAGATTTTATTCATTTTTTATTTGATTTTTCCAGTATTCTTACACGTTTCTTTTTTTGCTGGAGTTAAGGAATGATAAAAATGTTCCGTAATTGTCCAAGCGCTTTCATCCACTTCACTGTCCATTCTCAATGGTGTTATGTTTCAGATGTTGTTATTTTTTTGTTTTTGTTTTTGACAAGAAGCCTTTTTTAGTAAACGCAACTTCTGAAAAGAGATGGAAAATGCACTTCGTTATATTGGTAAAATTTATGTGTACGTGGCAAAGTGGGAAGGGAAGATGAGAAACCAGAATGGGGAATCATAAAAAGGACAGAAGAAATAAACAACAAAAGGAGGAAAACGGGAGAGAAAGAGAAAAGACTAAAGATATATGATGAAATACTCAAAGAAAGACGCCAGGTTTTAGGAAGTAAAATATAGTCATATACAACCTTTGATGACCCGGCGTCAGAGCTTACCAAATTTTTCCTATCCTCTTTACCTCGCACCCAAAACTTTTAGCAATATAAGGAAGTAAATTTACCATCTCTTTTGAGAAACAGCGTTTACTATCTGATGAGACATTGTCCTTTCAATGTCGAAACAAAATGTACACTTTGTAGTAGATTGTAATTTGAACTTGCTCTAAAGTATAATTTGAAATGAATATTCATAGCTCTATTTCGATTTCACTGTTTTAAATTAATGACTTGAACGTTGTTAAAATTTTCTTCGTTCCTTATTCATTTTTTCGTTCCTTATTCTGTTTTTAAAATTTTCATCTCTCTCTCTTTATATATAGAGAGATGAAAATTTTAAAAACAGATTCCACTTTTGAGATATATGTATAATCATTCTAATGAGCTGTGATACAGCGAAACAGGCTTGTATGTAGATGACTAATATATTATGCTCTCATTACGATTGAGCTCTCTAGAGATTAAAATTTTAAAAACAGTTTCAGCTTCTGGGATATATGCGTTACTCTTCAAATAAATTGAGTTCTTTCGGTGACTGGCGTGTGTATACACTGCTTCTATACCAGATGTTAAAATTCCCCTTCTCTTATTCCATGCGCCTACGGCTTAGGAAGTAGCGACTCTGACTAATACCAAATCAGCCGAGTTTCGATCCCAGCCAGAAGCAAGTGGATGTGTCTAGCCACACTGATGAGCTGTGACACAGCAAAACAGATCTGTCTGAGGATGATTATATATATATATATATATATATATATATATATATATATTAGTCATCTATATACAAGCGTGTTTCGCTGTATCACAGCTCATCGTACTCATGAGCTGTGATACAGCGAAACAGGCTTGTATGTGGATGACTAATATATATATATATTCATCCGCAGACAGATCTGTTTCGCTGTATCACAGCTCATCAGTACGGTTAGACAGCCGATTGCTTTTTGCCCAGGATTGAAATCCGACTGAATTGGCATCAGTCGTTCATCCAGCTATGAATTAGAACACTCTCTGCTATTGGGCGTGTATAATGATAATATACTTGCTAAAAAATCTCCGTCCTTCTGCCGAGCGCCAGTGGCCCAGAGATAGAATGGGCGACTGACGCCAATTCGGTCGGGTTTCAATCCTGGGTTAAAAAGCAATCGGAGTCTAACCGTACTGATGGGCTGTGATACAGCGAAACAGATTTGTCTGCGGATGACTATATATATATATCAACAGAAGGAATTAATTTTTAAAACCACACACGGATTTCCCAAATATCTTGCGTATTATCAAACCGAGTAGCTATATTATTGTACAAGACGGAAAAAAACGACTTCTCCCTGTCCGTGACCTACTTTGCATGTTATCTTGTTGGCTCAATTGCTACTATCTACTGCAACTCTTGTGTCTGTCGCTTAGTGATCAGTTAAGTTATGGCGTCCGTTATTCTTTCTTCGGCGCGGTGTTTCCAACGCACTCGTAATCTTCTCTTATTATTCCCAGGCTGTATACCTTATCGATTTTCTGATTGTTCAGGTATGACGTTCAACCACTGCTTCAGTTAGTGCGACGTTCCGATGGAGGCCTACTACAGCTTTTAACTGATTCAGTTTCGTGTCAAACAAAGCCTGGCGCAGTTTCCAAACTTCACAAAATCCCTGCAGATGTGATTTGCCTACCTTACTTTCATCTTATTCGAAACGCCTGAAAAGTACATTAAAAGGTTTTGTCACGTAATCTTTGCAACGGAATTGGAGAGACGATCATTTGACTCTTGCGATAAAGATTTTTGCATTTGTCAAATAAGAAAGCCTAGAGTAAAGCTTAACAGCATGAAATCTTTCGATTAATCTGTCTTAAAACTTATAATTCGTTTATCTATCGAAAAACATACATTTTGCTTTTTATTAATATTTGCCAATTTAATAAGAAGTTATTTTAATAAATTTTTAATGAATTCTTGAAAATAATTTTAATGATTTTTTTAATTTGTCCATTTGATGAAAAGGTTTTACTTAAATCACACAATTTGTTTATCTATCAAAAACATTCATTTTATTTTTATTCATATTTGTCAATTTAATGAAAAATTTTTTCTAATGTGGTTTTAATGAATTTATAAATGATTTTTTAAGAAATATTTTTAATGAATTTTTAAATAATTTTTAATGATTTTTGTAATTTGTCAGTTTAATAAAGAGTTTTTATTTTAATCTTATAATTCGTTAATCTATTGAAAAACATAGTTTGATTTTTATTATTTGTGAATTTAATGAAATCTTTTAATAAATTTTTAAAAATAATTTTAATGATTTTTTAATTTGTCAATTTAATGAAAAGGTTTTATTTAAATCATATAATTTGCTTATCTATCAAAAACATTCATTTATTTTTATTAATATTTGTCAGTTTAATGTAGATTTTTTCTAATATATTTTTAATGAATTTTTCATAAGTTTTAATGATTTTTTTAATTTATTAATTTGGTAAAGTGTTTTTTTATTTAAATCTTATAATTCGTCTGTATATTCAAAAACACACATTCTGTTTTTATTAATATAAATTTAATGACGAGTTTTTAATAAATTTTTAATGAATCTTTTAAATAATTATTTTATGAGTTTTAGATAATTTGTAATGATATTTTAATTTGTCAATTCAGTGAAAAGTTTTTAAATCTTACAATCATTTATCTATCAAAAATATATATATTTTGTTTTTATTAATATTTGTCTTTTTAATGAATAGTTTTTTACGGTTACACGAGTTTCATTAGTTTGGATCAAGCACTAGAAACTTTATTATTAATTTTTGTTACATATTGTTGATGGTCAGACTATTTTCGGTGCTTGTCGAATCAGCTGCATAATTGTTATTTAAATATTTCTACTTTGGAACTTAGAAATATTTCGTATGATGGAAAAACGCATGGTTGCTTAGTTTTCTTTCATTAGTGTTTCAGGCAATGTTCACTCTATTCGTTATTCGGATGTGTTATGTGGTGTCATGGAATTGGCTCTGAATGAGAAATCAGAGAGACGAGTTCGAATTTCAGTTGAGTTCATTGCATTCACTTTACGCGCAAAAAGGCGTAGGTATATATATATATCAATACACAACGGTCTTTATTATAATAGAGTGTATATATATATATATATATATATATATATATATATATATATATTTACGCTCTCACACCCTGATTGAGCACTCTGGAAGAATGGTAGACTTTGAAAAACAGTAGCTACTCTAGCATTTAACCATCGTTCATTCAGCAATTAATTAGAACACTCTCAGCTATTGGGCATGTACAATGCTAATATACTCGCTAAAAAGTGTACCTTCTTCTACCGAGCGCCTATAGCTAAGAGGTATATTCGGTCGGGTTTCAATCCTGGGTTAAAATGCAATCGGAGTTTAACCGTACTGATGATCTGTGATACAGTGAAACAGATCTGACTGCAGATGACTATATATATATATATATATATATATATATATATATATATATATATATACTACCGACCATAAGTTTGGGACCACTTAGATTTATTCTTTAAAGGAAAGAAAAAACACATTTTATGTCTTAGAATAATAAATATAGATATATTTCATTGTTGCTCACAATTTTACAATAATTAAAACCAAAATTAGCATAGAGTAATTTCAAATTTAATTAAAGTTAATTTATATTTTCTTTTCATCAAAGAAAACACCACGAGGCTTTATTACTGCAAAGCAAATCCTTGGCATTCTTTCTAATAACTAATAAGTTGGTGAAAGTGATTTCCAAGCATCATGCAAGCATTTAAACAACATTTGTTCATTTTTAGGAAGTTCATTTCAAACTGTACGATCAATTTCATAACCTTATTCTCCTTCTTTAATAGTGGTTTCTTAACTGCTACACAGCCTTTAAGTTCAGCAGAATGAAGTCATCTCTTAACAGTAGTAACAGATAGAGACGATAAACCTTTATAATATCAACAACACTCTTACATCAAATTTTACCTATTCCATAACACCAACTGTGATCTATTTTGAAGTTTTATAGAAAAAAATCATTTCCTAAATTTAAAATTAAGGTTAAATTCACAAAATTAGATTAATGATAAAAACTGAGTTTATATAAAAAAAATAGTGTATAGTTGTAGAATTAAATAAGAAAGATAAGTTCAATAAATGGTAACCACCATTCCCACTTAATCGCATCTAATCCTATTCTTCCCCACCCTTATACTTCCTTACTTTCCCCTTCACTAAATCCGAAGGAAAAAATCTAGTCACTACGCCATAAAAAGCTATACAATATCTTAATGTTAAATCTGTCTACAAAATTCCCGACAAGTTCATTAATCAACTCTATCACCCACAACCTCCCTCTTTTCAAAATTCCAACGGACAATTTACAAGACTTATCTCCTTATCACTAACCCCATCTACATCCCACACACAATTCCCCAAATATAAGAAAAGAGACTTGCCATTCCTTTCCATACCACTTGATGAGACATTATCATTTCAATGTCGAAACAAAATGTACACTTTGTAGCGGATAAAAATTTGTACATGTTCCAAACTATAATTTATAATAAATATTCACAGCTGTATTTCATATATCGAACATTATTTTAAATTAATAGTTTTGAATGTTGTAAATTTTTCTTCGTACCTTATTCACTCGGATATATATATATATATATATATATATATATATATATATATATATATATATATATATATATAAAATCGTGTCGCCCAAACCAAGGCATTTTACTGCCACTGTTGTGCAGGGGTTACATAGGTGGAATGTTATGAGTTAGATGTTGCTGGGGGTGTCAGGAAGAGAGTTGAAGAAGGAAGAGAATACTGACAAGAGTGGAGTGGGCGAAGAAAAAAGCATGAGAGAGAGAGAGAGGATGTAAATTAGTGAGACAAGAGATGACTATTGAGTTTACATTTAAATTCTAGGAGATTGTAACTGTCGGAAAAGCAAGTATACGGAACAGAATTCCACAGGCGGGAAGTGCGAGAAAAGAAGCTGGTGGTGTAAAATTTGCGTTTAAATTTTATTGGTTTCACAGTAAAAGAGTGGAACCTAGTTGCTAATCTTGTGGCTCGAGTAAATTCATATATAGAGGGTACCAGTGAGCTAAGTTCATCGAAGCAGAAGCCGTAAAAGTATTTGTAGAAGAGACACAGGGAAGCCATACTGCGTCGGTGAGAAAGCGACTGCATCGTAGCTGCCAAGTCGGGATTGATCACATTACAGATTCTCCGTTGGATTCGGTTGAGGGCCTAAGTTGATAGCAGGAGCACCGGACCAGAATATGGCAGCAATACTCAATGCACGGACGGATGATAGATTTGTTTATGTGCAGGATTGTTTCGAACGGGAAACACTTCCTGAGCCTACACAAAGAACGGACATTCTTAGCAGCGGAATTAGAAATGGATTCTATATAGTTATTCCACTTGAGGTCTGAAGTGAGAGTTAATCCGAGAAGACGCAGTGTTTTACTTTAAGGGAGAGAAACCTGATCCATGTTAATGTGCGGGAGGAACGATTGTCTGTGGTGGTCATTAGATAGCAGCTTCGTTTTGAAATCATTAAAATTTACGAGCCATTTCTTACCCCAGTCCACCACGAATTAGAGATCGTTTTCAAGCTCGGCAGCGAGGTTTTCCTTTTCAGCCACGGTATATATATATATTAGTCATCCACATACAAGTACGTTTCGCTGTATCACAGCTCATCAGTGTGGCTAGACATATCCACTTGCTTCTGGCCAGGATCGAAACTCGACCGATTTGGTGTCAGTCGGAGTCTGCGCATGGCATCAGAGACGGGAAATTTTAACGTCTTGTATATAAGCAGTGTATACAGACGCCAGTCACCGAGAGAACTCAATTCATTTCTGAAGAGTCACGCATTATAGCCGAAGTGGGAACTGTTTATAAAATTTTCTTCTTCAGAGAGCTCAATCGTAATTTATATATATTAAATATAAAACTTTAATCCAAAAGGAAAATCAGGAAGGTAAATGATGCGTAAAATTTCTCTTAGGGATTTTATATACAAATGGCCATACAACTGATTTGAACATCGAAATTTATTTTATTTTCCATATACATATTCCTCCTGTCACACTCATGAGAGAGACAAGAGCGAGGCAGCGTCGACTCAGTTCATTCTCTTTCCCACCAGTTAGTACACCACTTGACCCGTGTTTAACAGTGGTTTAATATTTTTTACATCAATTATGAGGTCGAGTAGTGAAATATATATATATATATATATATATATATATATATACTGTGTAGAATCCATCCTATATATATATATATATATATATATATATATATACGACTACGACTGACACCAAATCGGTCGAGTTTCGATCCCGGCCAGAAGCAAGTGGATATGTCTAGCCACACTGATGAGCTGTGATACAGCGAAACGGGCTTGTATATATATATATATATAAAATTACCATTCGTGCATTGAATACTGCTGTCACATCTGGTCAGGAACCCCCGCTATTCACCTCGAGGATCTTGAAAAAATTCAACGGAGAATCTGTAATGTGATCGATACCGACCTAGTAGCTCAGCTCCAATCACTTTCTTACCGACTTAATGTGGCTTCCCTCTGTCTTTTCTACAAAGGTTTTCACGACGTCTGCTCCAATGAGCTTAGCTTCCTGGTGCCCGCCATGCATGAATTGACTCGAGCTACTAGACTATCAACTAAGTCCCACACTTTTACAGTAAAACCAGTCAAATGTAAACCACAAGTGCTACTCTATCAGCTTCCTTTCTCTCACTTCCCGCCTATAGAATTCTCTTCCGTATACTTGCTTCCCTGACAGTTACAATCTTCAAGAACTTAAATGTAATGTCAATTGCTATCTTCTATCTCCTTGACTCCCATCCTTTCCCTGACAACTCTTGTACCATGTTTTTCCCCGTCCACTCTACTCCCATGCATTTCTTACCATACTAGTGTTCTCATCCTTCTCTTACTCATTTTCTGACACCCCTTGTAATGAGAAAGAGGGACAAGTCACAGAAGGTGTCAGACAATTTACGCTCTCACACCCTGATTGAGCACTCTGGAAGAATGTTAAACTTTGAAAAACAGTACCTACTCTAGCATCTACTCATCGTTAATTCATTAATGAATTAGAACACTCTAACTACTGGCATATGTTTACATGGTATATCACACGCTAAAAGACTGCCTTCTTGTACCGAGCGTCCATAGCTCATAGGTAGAATTGCTGAATGACGCCAATTGGGTCGGGTTTCAATCCTGTGTAAAAGCAATCGGATGTCTAACCGTACTGATGAGCTGCGACTCAGCGAAACAGATCTGTCTTTGGATGACTACCTACGTTCTCACACCCTGATTGAGTTCTCTGGAAGAATGTTAAACTTTGAAAAAGCAGTAGCTACTCTAGCATCTACTCATTGTTCATTCAGTAATGAATTAGAACACTCTAACTACTAGCGTATGTTTACATGGTATATCACACGCTAAAAGACTGCCTCCTTGTACCGAGCGTCCATAGCTCATAGGCAGCGAGGTTTGTTTTGTCAGTTTCGGTAGATTTCTGATCGAGACGAGAGTAAACCGTAGTGTCGTCAGCGTATATGCCTACTTGGGATCTTATTACATCGAGGAGATCGTGAATATAGATAAGGAAAGGCGTAAGACCCAGAATAGAGCCTTGAGGGACACCCGCGTTCGTGTGATAGCATTGGGAGGCTTGTCCGTTCAATACTACATTCATTGTTCGATTTGAAAGGAATGACTGGATTGGGTCAATCAATTGTCCAGTTGTACCATAACCCTGCAGCTTGCATAGAAGGCCAGCATGCCAGACTCTGTCAAACGCCTTGAAGATGTCTAGGGCAATAGTTTGGGCTTCACTGTTCTTGTCGAGGGCCTGGTGTATATACTCAGTGATACTGTTTGTCAGAGAAGAGTCTGTGGACTGAGAGATGTTGCACCACCTCGGCGTTGATGATGGCTTCTAACACTTTGCCAAATATCAGCAGAAGGCTGATAAGGCGATAATTAGCGGAGTCAGAGGGTTCTCCAGTATTTTTATATATAGGAACCACAGAGGAGGATTTCCAACAAGCAGGAAAGCAAAAAGCAGAGCAGAAGTAGTTACAGAATTTAGAGAGAACAGAGACGACAGGCTAAAATGTAACTTTTGGAAGCTTCAAGCTGACCCGGACATTTCTCCTCTTTCTCTTTCCTTCTGTTGATTCCTTTTACTTCTTCTTCTCCGCCCAAAGACATTCATACTGAATACATACATACATACATACGTACATACGTACATACATACATACATACAACGTACATACATACATACATACGTACATACATACATACGTACATCCATACATACATACATACATACATCCATACATACATACGTACATACATACATACATACGTACATACATACATACATACATACGTACATCCATACATACATACATATATACATACATACATACGTACATACATACATACATACGTACATACATACATACATACATACGTACATACATACATATATACATACACACGTACATACATACATACGTACATACATACATACGTACATACATACATACGCATATACTCTTTCAACAATTACTACTACGAACATTTTCTATAAATCTTGATACTTTTAACTTTCTAATTGAACATTAATTTCCACGAATTTTTGTTATTCATTTCCTTTAATAAATTTCTATTTTAAAATGCAAAATGTATCTTTTATTCTTACACTATTCCACATAATTCCACACATTCCAACCTACCGACGATGAATCTTCTCGTGAAAACCGTCTGATGATGATTCTGATGATGATGATAAAACTTGTAAGCTGTGGGGAGTTCGGTTGAGTATGACACAAGACCGAATTAAATATACAATAACCATCTCCCTACGGCTTCAGGTGTTCAGCTTTTAGCATTTTTTACGTGTGCGTGAGGCAATCATAGTTGAATTGTCTACTACTATGTTGCGGATGGAGTTTGGTAGTTGTTCGTATTTATTTGCATGTCAACTAATAGAGCTGTGATCAGAGAGATGTAACGTGAGAAATCTTGTTAGGCATGTAGTAGTATGCCCAATATTTATGAATTTCATTTGATCAGGATCACAGTTTCTTTAGGAACCTGTGTATTTGTAACTAATATTGGTTCTCTGTAATTTGGATCTTGTAAGTGAATTAGAGTTATTGATGATGATGTAAGCAGTTTGTTTTAAATACATATTTAATTTTATGGTAGATAAATAATTTAATCCATACATCCATTTAAAAGTAAAATAGCCGAAAGTTCTCGGACATACAGAACATCCACAGTCTCCCAGAGAGCAATACTCTGCGCCTCCTCGGCCTTACCCTCTCTTCTGATCTCAAGTGGAACCACTACATTGAATCCACTGATAGGAAGGTTGGGTCACTGTGTCGGTCCAGGATGTTTTTCCCACCTGAAACCACCCTGCATATATACAAATCAACCATTCGTCCCTGCATGGAGTACTGCTGCCATATATGGTCTGGTGACCCCGCTGTTCATCTCCGTGTTCTTGACAGGCTCCAAAGGAGAATCAGTAATGTGATAGCTGCTGACTTGGCGGCTCGACTACAGCTACTTTCCAACCGATGTGATGTGGCTTCGCTGTGTCTGTTCTATAAATACTTTGATGGCTTCTGCTCCAACGAACTTAAGTCACTGGTGCCTCTGCAACAGGTGTTTACTCGTGCAACTACAATGGCAAATGGGTCTCACCCATTCACAGTTAAATCAACCAAATGCAGACTACAATTCTACTCCTGCAGCTTCTTTTCTCGCACTTCCCGCCTGTGGAACTCGCTTCCATATTCTTGCTTTCCTTACGGCTACAACCTCCAGGAATTTCAATACTCATCTCTTAACTACTTGACTCTAGTTCTTTCCACACCGCCCTCTATATCCTTTCCTTTCTCTACATCTTTGCAACTGTCATCACACCTATATTTTCGTCCTTTTCTTCAATCTCCTAATCTTTTTCTCTTATGTAGCCCCCTGCACATCAGTGGCGTTACCGCCTTGCCCGGGGCGATATGATAAAAAAAAAAAACTGCCGGAACGATATGACGGGGACTGGAGCTGCACTGTTTTCATTTTTCAGCCTCGACAGTGTTTGCGCGGCTTTTTTTCCCGCCTTACAGATCTGCCCGGAAACGAAACGTTGCTAGCATTTTGTGATTCTGTCACTATGCCCATGATAGACTTTCTGTCCTACTGCCTTTTTTGTTTCCACCAGTCCAGGACTTGGTGAGAAAGATGTTCCATGCAGACAATTCCTTCCAAAAACTGCTGCATTTTGTGAGAGACGGCCATGAGGATATTTCTCCGATCACTATAATCTTAAATTAAGGATCAGGTCAACAGTTATCTTTTGTTTATTATTATCATTCCACCACAAACAAGTCAGGAATGCCACAGGTGTGCAGGGGGTTACAGTGAGAGAAAATAAAACTAACGAACAGGAAGAGATGTTAAAGTGTTATGGGTAAACACACCTATTGCTCAGATAATGAACTCTCACTCCTATATTAATGTTATGGGGAAACACCCCTATTCCTCAGATAATGGACTCTCCCTCCTATATTAATGTTATGGGGAAACACCCCTATTCCTCAGATAATGGACTCTCCCTCCTATATTAATGTTATGGGGAAACACCCCTATTCCTCAGATAATGGACTCTCCCTCCTATATTAATGTTATGGGTAAACACACCTATTGCTCAGATAATGGACTCTCCCTCCTATATTAATGTTATGGGGAAACACCCCTATTCCTCAGATAATGGACTCTCCCTCCTATATTAATGTTATGGGGAAACACACCTATTGCTCAGATAATGGACTCTCCCTCCTATATTAATGTTATGGGGAAACACCCCTATTCCTCAGATAATGGACTCTCCCTCCTATATTAATGTTATGGGTAAACACACCTATTGCTCAGATAATGGACTCTCACTCCTATATTAATAAGAGCTAACAGGAAGTTCATAGAAGTTCTTTAGACTTCTATTTGAGTTCAGCAGAATTACTAAGCAATTGCTATTAGTCGGCAGTTAGCCGAATACTAAGGAGTCAGCTTTCAGATTACCAAGTTCCTAACATTCTGGGTACGTTAAGTCGATTAGCAACCGACATAGCACGATTATAACCTTCAGTGCGAAAAATAGTCCACAACAGTCAGATAGATAGATAGATAGATAGATACGAATAATTGTCTTTATTTCATTGTTTTGGCCACACACGTTAGAGACAGATGCTTATGTTAAAAGTTTGTGGAATTAGCCATAAGTTTATCTGCTTTGCTTCAGGTCTTAAAGGATATATAACTGAATTCTTCCTTGCGTAACGAACTGCAACCATAAATACTCACCATTGTTTGCTTGACATTACCAATGACAAGACAATGAATGTGTTCACAGTTAGGCAGTGGTTATACTTTTTTTAACGATTTGACCCTCAGTAAACCGGGACATTTCACTAATGCGTAAGGAGTTACAGTGATAGAAAAGACTGGGTATTGATGGTATGGGAAAAATTATAAAAGATGAACGGGATATAAGAAGATAGAAGAAGGCGATTAACATTGCATTTAAATTTTTGTAGCTATCGGGCGGAATGTGAGAGAAAAAAAATCTGTTTGAGTAGAATTGGCGGCTACAGTAAAAAGTGCCACCAAAATTCTAATCTGGTAGAATGCATAAATTCAAGTAGACAAAGCTCTGAAATTTATAATCGTGCTGCGTCTGTTGCTAATTGACTTAACACACCCTAAATGTTCGGAACTTGGTAATCTTCCATTGTAAGCTGACTCTTTATTATTCGGCTAACTGCCGACTAATATCAACTGCCTTAGTCCAGCTATGACCAAACTGGAACTAATTAATAGTTCTACTGAACTCCAATAGAAATCTAAAGAACTCTCTAGAACTTCTAAGAACTCCTAAGAACTTCCCAAGAATTTCTCGGGTTAACTTCCTGTTAACTTCCTGTTAACTCTTATTAATATAGGAGGGAGAGTCCATTATCTGAAAAATAGGTGTGTTTCACCATAGCAGAGGGTGAGGCCGAGTGTTCTTTCTCTCTAGAAGACTAGCGTCATCCGTTCTGATGGGCAGCAGAAAGGTTTCTCTATGGTGGTTAAAAGAGAGCTGCGTTCATATGAATGTATCTGGAAGATTTCCCGTTTAAAACAACTTTCATTTCGCTATTTGATAGGAACGATTGGATTAAATAAAACAATCGTCCAGAACTAACGTAGCTCTGGATCTTGCACAGAGGGCCAGTATGCCAAACCCTGTCAAATGCTACCAAGAAAAGAGCAACATCTCCAGCTTCTACCTATGATTTATATCATCACTAGCAGTATAGCCCGGCGTTGCTCGGGTGTAATGAAAGCTTTAAAACTAATCCATGGTCCTGGAGATCAGACTCTTTGGACGTTGGCACGAAAGACTAAAAAGCAATAGTTGTTTCCAGTTAAAGCGAAACCGGAAACTGCAAGAAAAATGAATGGATGTAATTCAAATTTTGATTTCCTGGTATAGATATCAAATAAATTTTTTTCGTCGTAAACTGAATTTTGAAGGCTAAATAAGTCCTCTAAGCAAATGGTATCATGGCTGAGACTAAGAACTACAATTATACCTACTTAGAGCCAAACCCGAAGCAAAAACTAAAATAAAAGGGCTGAAAAAAATACAGACCTACAGGTAGATAAACAGACACACACAGAAACATCTTGGCTTATATATATATATATATATATATATATATATATAATCGATTTTCTGCATTATTGTAAGAACTGCAACCATGAAACTTTTGAATATCGTTTCTTATGTCTTTGTCTATGAGTGCATCAAATTTGATTAAAATCGGACCACTTCTTGTATAACCCGATTTGTTCGATCTATTTTCAATATTTATCGGGGGTACCTCGAAACAAAACTTAGCTAAGAACACTCGCAGACACTTATAGTGCAACTGTGTAAATTTTCAAGAAAATCGGTTCAGCCGTTTCAGAGTCTATAGGTAACGGACACACACACAACGACAGACACACACATACACATACACACACAGACAAAGTTCCATTTATAAATACATTTAGGTAATATGCGATTCTTGATTATTCTTTGTACGCACTTACAACAACGACATTTAGGAAAATTCTACCTTGAGTTGCTCTTGCGCCTTGTTTTTGCAGAACACTAGTAAAAATGAAAACAACAACACGAAAAAAATTACAATCAAAATTTCGTTATTATTTCACTCTTCTTTCCCTATTTTCATAGTAGACGTTCTGTCATATTGCATTCTGTGTTTTGTACCAGTCCAGGCCTTCATAGACTCGTCATCCGCGTGCAACATGTAATCTTACCTCATTTTCCTTCATATTCCATTGGTGAGAAGGATGTCTCTACTCCAGGCTGTTTCTTCCCCAGAATTGTTGCATTTTGTCACAGCCGCCCAGATGATATTTCTTCAATCATTATTATCTTAACTTTAAATATCGGGCCAGCCGTTATCTATTATTCATATCATAATATGCACTCCTTGTTTCTTCCTTGTACGCATTTACAACAACCATATTTAGTAGCCTTCTACATTGAGTTACTCTCGGGCCTTGTTTTGAAAGAACAGTATTAAAAAAAACAACAACAAAAAAAAACGAAACAATCAGAATGGAAGACACTTGTACTGCTGCTATATATGGTCAGTCGCCCCTGCTGGACATCTCAGTGTTCTTGACAGGCTCCGAAGGAGAATCAGTAATGTGATAGGTACCGACTTGGCGGCTCGACTCTAGTCACTTCTTCACCGACGGGATGTGGCTTCCCTTTGTCTGTTCTATAAACACTTTGATGGCTTCTGCTCCAACGAACGTAAGTCATGGTGCCTCTGCAACAGGTGTTTACTCGTGCAACCAGACTGGCAACTGGGTCTCACCCATTCACAGTTAGGTCAAGCAAATGCAGACTACAATTCTACTCCTGCAGCTTCTTTTCTCGCATTCCCGCCTGTGGAACTCGCTTCCATATTCTTGCTTTCCTGACGGCTACACCTTCCAGGAATTTAAATGCAATGTCAATACCCATCTCTTACCCACTTGACTCTAGTTCTTTCTTCACCGCCCTGTATATCCTTTTCTTTCTCTCCACATTTGCAACTGTCATCACACCTGTATTCCCATCCTTCTCTTGCTCCTTTCTAACCGGTTCGTCTTTCTATTCACTCTCTTCTATCTAATCTTTTTACTCTTTTGTAGCCCCCTGCATATCAGTGGCATTACCGCCTTGCTCGGGGTGATACGATTAAAAAAGAAAAATTAACACGTTTTTGTCGTTACCTTCATATGTCTGTTGATTTTAATAATCTTTCAATAACCAGATTCTAATACTCTAATTTAGGGTGGACTTGGGAACAGCTGTAATTAAGAGTTGGTTCCACGCTCCTTAAAACCTCTTGATCTGAGGTCTTACTGCCGGATGAAGTTTATTGCCACACCCAGAACGAAACCCAGCAGTAACGAGGTGCAAAAACATTTCCCTCTTCCTGAGAACTAGGGTTAATTCCGTATAAACATCAGATCTTCGACAAGTCAAATGAAAACATAAAACACCCGTACAACAAGTACATTAACAAGCGCTCTCTCGCACGTACATAGAGAAAGACACAATAACTAATGACAAAACATGTTTACCACGAGCAGCTAATTTCCCTTCATAACCGGCAGTCGGTGTTCGAGGCGTGTAAATGTCAGGCTCCGAATAACAAATTTTGTAGCTCGCATGCATCAGTACGATATCCTGGGAAATGACCCAATAGATTTTCGTGCTTCGCCAAGCAAGCATTCAATCCTACCGACACTTGCAAATACAAACACATGTCAGAATATGTAGATACACTTACACTTGCAGACGTATACACGCACATGTAAATGTATATGCGATTATTTATATGGAAAGCTAATTAGAAGTCTAAGTTTGAGCGCATTTACAAGGCAAATCCAGGAGAAAATGAATGGTTCTTGGAAGAATTTCGGTTTATGCCATAACGGCCTTGACTCTACATTACCCCCGCCACTTCTCTGTCCATTATATCGCCGCGACTCTCTGCTGATGCGTAGCTAGGCACATATCCTTTCAGTCCGGTACCCGTGAACGCTGACGTTCCTTTGATGTTATGGTCTTGCTCTGTTATGTCCATGACAAAGCAGCTGACCTTTCTTTATCAGTAAAAGCAAACACGAGAGTGATTGAACGGTTGTTATCCGAGATGAAAAAAAGAATCAGAAAGAAAGTAGAAGACGAATAGAGAAAGAACAGACGAATGAGATTACAGAAATTAATACTGAAATTTGCAAGGGAATAGTGATTTCGTAGACAGCCTTACCTGACTGTTGGCGCCTATATTCTATAACTTGTTTGACTCTTTCTTTCTTTTCCTCTTTCTATCGTTTCTGTTACTCGTTCCCCTTTCTTTCTTAACCGACTCGGTAGCCGATACTTTCTCTCATATATAATGAATAAGCATCCATGTTTGCACCACGATTGAGTGTGTTGGAGATAATAGGTAGTTCATAATAAGGAGAATAATTTGATGAACATTTGGCGGAACTTTAAGAGATGGTTCATGGATTCAGCCTTATCAGAATGACACCAAAGGTTTGAATTTATGATGAATAAATCCTATTCAAGTTCCTTGGTCAAACGTAAAACGAAATGCACATCCTACATGTTAGTAAGTATTAAAAGATAGAAATAAATACAAAAGCAAATAAGATAAAATAGTTTGTAGCGCTCAATTATTGTAATCTTGTGCCAGACTTACTCCAAGTAGCATTTATGAAGAAGAAAATCAAGCAAAATACCTAAACAAATGTTATGGCTCTTGTAAAATCTGCGTACCCATTACCGATAGCTTAGGGGTAAGCACACCGACTGACACCAAATCGGTCGAGTTCCGATCCCAGCTGGAAGGCAGTGGACGTCTAGCCACATTGATGAGCAAAACAGGCTTATACGTGGATGACTATATATATATGGATGTGCCTTGTAGTGCAATGGATATCGGCTCGGAATGAGAAATTGAAGGTCCGAGTTCGAATTCCAGTTAAATTCAGTGCATTCATTTGGGTTCAAAAGACGTTGGGAAAGACATTAATCCATCTCTTCTCTCTCCGGCTATGGGCTAAATAGCAGGACTGATTGGGTTCTGTAGTCTTGGTCGGCAAAGAGTCTACCGTAGAAAGCTATGGCAATCTACTGCGGGAAAATCTTCTGTCCAGTCAGTCATGTCTGTTTCGAGACATGATCGTCCAAACGTGTATCATGTATGACATTTAACTGACTGACATACCCAATACATACATACATACATACATACATACTAACCCACAATAAATACTAATGTAAAATTAATACAACGGTTTAATAAACAACAAGTATGTTAAAATATTTTAGGATTCTACATTAAACGATTCAGCTATGTATAGAGAACAGAGAATCAAACATATATATATATATAGTGTATCGGGGCAGCAGATAATTTTTTAAACATATACTGTTAAATATAAGTGACAATTAATATCTATTATGTTTAATCATGAGCCGTTCTAAACGTCGTATTTTGTCTTTAATTTCAGGTGAAAATAAAGACAAAAATTCTCCAACATTTGAATAATTTTTTATTAATTTAGTTCTAAGCTTTCAGCTCATATGCACCATCTTCAGAGAGGTTACAAGGACGTTAACACATATATATTTAACAGTATATGTTTAGAATATATATATATATATATATATATATATATATATATATATATATATATATATATATGGTCAAAAAGTGGGTGCACAGTTGTTGGAGTAGATTTGTGTATCGGTTATAGCGGATGTTCGTTGTGGTGCAGTTGATATTGTGATATCGGCTTGGAACGAAAAATCGGAGAGCCGAGTTCGAATTCCAGTTGTATATAAAGTGTCAGAAATATTTTGAAATATTTTTAAAATCGATGAATTTTTGTTTATTTACAAATTTCGTAAAATTAAGAAAATAGCCGCTTTGAAGAAAATTTTAAGAAATCAAAACTCATTATGACATTCCAATCTATATAATATTATTTTCTAATTAAGTAATGTCATAGTCTTATTAAATATCAGGTAAACACAATCTTCATATTCGTAATTCCTTTTATATAACCTAATGCTAATCAAATCTTTTCAGTAAACATCTCATGAGGGCTTATCTAGTAGCTGAGATGTTCTTTTTTTGGCTACCGTAACCAACTGTGTATTTGATCGCTGTTAAAAGTAATGAATTTGAATGCTGATTTTCAAAGTTGACAGGTTCTTTCTTTTTATAAATTTGAGACATGACTGACTGGACAGAAGAATTTCCCGCAGTAGGTTGCCATTTTTTTCTGCAATAGACTGGTTGCCAACCAAGGCAATAGAACTCAGTCTGTCTTGTTATTTAACCCATAACTGGAAGGAAGAGACGGATTAATACCTTTCCCAAGGGTATTTACGCGTAAGTGAGTGCAATGAATTCAACTGGAACTCGAACTCGGCTCTCCGATTTCTCGTTCCGAGCCGATATCCACTGCCTCACAAAAGTGGTTATCGGAATGAGGAGTCGTAGAGCCGATTTCGAATTCCAGTGAATTCATTGCATTCACTTACGCGCAAATACTCTTGGGAAAGATATTAATCTGTTGCTTCTCTATCCAGCTATGGGTTAAATAGCAAGATAGCTTATGTTCTATAGCCTTGGTCGGCAACCAAGGTTCCCGCAGTGAGTGGGCTGGCATTTTTCTCTGCAGTAGACTGGTTGCCAAACAAGGCTATAGTACCTAATTTGTTCTGCTATTCAACCTATATCTGGAGAAAGAAGAGATAGATTAATACATTTCTTAAGGGTATGTGCGCGAAAGTGAGAGCATCGGATTCAACTGGAATTCGAACTCGGCTCCCCGTTTTCCTATCCGGGGCCGATATACATTACACCTCAACGTAAATGTAATTTTTCCTCCGCTTAATTATTATTTTCGTGAAATCAACAAGAATGCAACGGTTAACAAAAGTAGGCCTTATTAGATGCATTATATGACGTCTGTTTATGCAACATTTGCTAAACTTATAAAGCATCTGTTATAAATGTTTATTATTTTGTTTACTATAACCGACGCTTTCGTTTTGTTTTTGTAACTGTTACAGATTTACATATCTTGTTCGTGTCACGAGATTCTGTTTTGTTTTTGTTCCATTTAACACTCTCTTTTTATTCTTATTTTTGGCTCTTGACTCGTGCTGGGTGGGACACAGGTCGTGAAAGCGACTAGACTAACGGAATAAAAATATATCGTTGCCAGAATATGTCGTATCGCCGATGTGGCAGGACGATCCCAGGAGATGTATGCTTAGTATCTACTGCAATAACCGTGTTAAGGGATAATAATACCAATAAGACAAAAATAGATAAGACAGAACAACAAATAGTAGAAGAGAGGTGTGGTTAAGTCGTTCGAGTCGCAGAGAGTACTTTTTGATAGTAATCATCAATGACACTCCGAATTATTTACAGCCCCGCCATCACGTGGGCAGGAGCCCGAGGTAGATGCGGCACCAGGCCAATTAACGTGGGCAAAACAAAGCCCGTAGGCTCGGACAAAAATTTTAGTCTACTTTGCCTCAGACGAAACTCTATCCTTCAATGGAAACCCGTTTGGGTTTCTCTACACCCGAAGGCAGAGAGTCCGACCAAATGATCGACTGATGCATCTCTTCAGACTGCAATTTTTTTTTTTTTTTTTTATAAGCGTTTCACCCCGAGCAAGGCATGTCACTGCCACTACTGTGCAGGTGGCTACGTAGAGTGGAGAAAGGCTGATTAAATATAGGAAATAACAGAGGGTGGGTGATAGGCGGGTGAGGATACCGAGAATGAGGGTTGGGTAGATGAGAGTGTTGTGAGAATAGTTGGGAGTTAGTGTGATAGGAGGTGTCTATTGACCCTACATTTAAACACCTGAAGTATTAGTCTTATTTTTATCGCTACTTCTGTCAACAGACCATTTCATTCTTGAGAGCGCCAGAGGGGTGTTAGCTGCTCTACAACAGAATAATTTTTTAAAAATGCTGAAAGCTAAATGTGCCACATTTTGGTACAATTAATATTTGCTGCAAAATATCCGACTGTATCTCTCTTTATTTATTTTCTTTGCCAAGGTGACTGCAGTGAACTGGGAAAATGGCTTGTCGCTGTATTTTTAGTCGAAATAGCATGGTCAACAACAGCTTATTCCGACTTATGCAAATACAAATCGCCAACTACATTAACGTGTCACGGTATCACAGTAGAAGATGAATTGGAGAAATTAGACGTCACGAAGCTGGAAAATATCAAAATAATGTAAGTAAGAGAACCAACTGTTCAAATTACCACATTGCATAAAAGCATTCTTTCGAAAATAGTTTCGGAATGGAAGTAAGTTTTGGGATAGTGCATTTATTTTTATTTTATTTTCTAAATAATTTTCTTTTTTACTGCCTGTGGAATTCCCTTCCGTTTTCTTGCTTCCCGAACAGGTACAATCTCAAAGAATTTAAATGTAACGTCAATAGTCATCTCCTATTTCACTAACCTGCATCCTCTCTCTCATGTTCTTTTCATCGTCCACTCCACTCGCATCAGTATTTTCATCCTTCTCTTAACCACTTCCTGACACCCCCTATAACCTTGTTAGGGCGCCGCTCCTATTTGACTACAAATGGACTGTTCCCATTGCTATATATAGCAATGGTGGATTCTCGACAGGGGAGTCGTACAGAGTCACTAGACTGACGACTCTACGACACTGTCAGCTCTCTGTCTTCGGGTAGAGGGCGCTCTCTGCTTCTGAGCAGAGAGCAATAACCCAGTCGTGGTTCCGCCGAAGGGTAGAACCACGACTGGGCAAAAATAGACAGACATTTTTTGGCCCGGCTATATGGCCGGGAATACCCACTATAAAATGACCATGTGTCACATCCAGCCTACGTGGGAAGGCTAGTAAATACAGTCGTAGAGAGTCACTTGAGAGTCTCTAATGAGTTACTGAAGAGTCAGTGCGAGTCAGTGAAGAGTTAGTCACACTTCCGGTGGCGTACCGGAAGTAATCACGTATACACACGTCTTACGACGGATTGGACTCTTGTATCTTCCTATTGTAAATATTACTAATCACTTCTGTACATACTAACCGTCTTTCCGCGGAATACAACTTATATTCTGATTCTGTTGTTGAGTTATTCATTTATACTTGGCGACATAACAAACCTGTCACTCTTGCTCATAACTTTACTCCTATGTAAATCCCTGCAAAACAGTGGCAGTAAAATGGCTTTTTTTGGGGCGATATGATTATAAAAAAAAATTCAACTGGAATTCGAACTCGGCTTCCCGATTTCTGGTTCCGAGACAATATTCACTGCACCACAACGAACTAACTTCATAACACTTATTACATCAGGCATATTAATGCTAAATAATAGATGTCAGATTAAGATGGCCCGAATATAAATGTAGGCATGAATTAGCTTTTCCTGTACTTAATAGTTAATCAAATCAAGTATGCCTATGTAGTTTTTCAAAATGAAAAACAAAAAAAAAAAAAAAAAACAACTAAGTTAGTAAATCTCGTGAGACCCAAAAGAAAATTGCGTGAGACTGAAATATTTAAATCTGATTTTAATTCTAAGTTAATAATTTACCTAATGGATGTAGTGGCGTTTTTCTTTTCTACGAAAATGTTCTCTCTTATTTCTCCCAAGTGTGCAAGTGAATAAGTTGCTGATTCTAATGTCCTTTTCTCACAGACCCAGGAACAAACACTTGCACAGCGGCACATATATACATCTATATGTTTTTATTTCTCATAATATCTGTTCATTTACTTCTGTTTAAATTTGTATCTATATTCAAGACATGCGACGTTTTAATGCGATGAGACATTTTTGCGGCCTCTTGGAAAGCTCACGAGAATAAACTATTCCTATCACATGTTCAAGGAATATGACTTTTTCTATTTATCAAAGTGATTTTGTCCAGTGAACATCTATTAATATTTTAGTATAACAGGAAACGCAGAGGAATTGAGAATTAAGTTTATTTATTATTTTTGAATCCATAAGTTTTTTCCAAAACATGTGCGTGTGAAAGAAAAGTTGAATTTCTTCCCGATTCATTTTGGTTTTACTCACGACGTTTCGGTCGTCTTAGGCTTCCTCAGAAAAAATCAGTGTATGATATTATCACATGATGAACTTGAGGAAATGAACTGAAAAGAGATTGCTTTGTTTTTTATGATTTATCAACCTTTTGCAGGTGCTTTAAAAATAGAAAATATTCTTAAATTGTGAGAATGATTTGGAGATGATAATGACTTACTGATACAATTTCTACTATTTAACCCATAGCTGGGGAAGGAGAAGAGGTGGATTCCTACCTTTACCAAGGGTATTTGCTTGTAGGTTGATGTAATGAATATGTGATGTAATGAATTTGCATACACCGTGGTTCCCCCTCACAGTCATATGATTGGCTGGTGTCAGCCATATATACAGACTAAGGCGGGGACGGATATAGGTCCATGTATTTAGGTCTACGTCTATAGGTCTACAGCTAGAGGTCTACGACTAGAGGTCTACGTCTATTGGTCTACGGCTATTGAATACGCCTACGTCTCAGGATACTGCATACGACGAGTACCGTCCATTACGGCTACTTGCTAGATTGTCCTACCCGGTTACATTTGCCAAAACCGCTTAGCTACTTCAAATAATATATATATATATATATATATATATATATATATATATCCATTTTCGGGACATGTCATAGGTAAATATAACGAACCCAACTGTATTTGAAACTTGTCTCTCCTATTTCAAATTACAAACCGTTATCTCTCACTCCACCTGCACTTTCCAGTTTACAGCACATCCAAAGTTACTGACCAGGCTCACCGTTGCTTAACTTCAGTAATTGTATCGGAACCGATATTTCAATCGAATTTAAAAGAGAAGTTCAGTCTAAAGCTAGTACGAATGCCCAGGCATTTCCACTTGGCTGTATAACAGAAGTAGGGGAAGTTTAATCTTTTCCTCTTTTTTTAAAGGAAATTTTCCGTTCTCAATTAAGCTTATTAAAATCTATCCGTTTATTAGTTTCGAACTCTCTTCCCAGAAAGGAACCAGTAATGTTGTGATCCAGGGAGGAGACAAAGCAGATATTGCTGTTAAATCATCTTTGAAAATGATAATAGAAGAAAATCTTCAAATTCCCGAAACGGACTTTAAACCAAAAACAAATAAATAAATAAAAGATAAATGGCAAGAATCATAGAAAAACCAAACCGGAAATAAATTATTTCAAATCAAACCTAAAATAGGAAAATGGAGCAAAAATCTTGGAAACACTCAGAAAAAACCAAGTCATCATAACTAGAATACATATAGGACACACATACTTAACTCATTCTTATATATAAATACCAGCAGTATAGCCCGGCGTTGCTCAGGTGTAATGAAAGCTTTAAAACTAATCCATGGTCCTGGATCTCAGACTCAGCCTAAAGAATAGTTAAAATAATTGCGACAATTTATCAATCGCAACTAGTATATATATATATATATATTAGTCATCCACATACAAGCTCATTTCGCTGTATCACAGTTCATCAGTGTGGCTAGACATATCCACTTGCTGCTGGCCGGGATCGAAACTCGACCGATTTGGTGTCACTCGGAGTCTCTACTCCCAAAGCCATCGGCGCATGGCATCAGAGAAGGGAAATTTTAACGTCTTGTATATAAGCAGTGTATAGAGACGCTAGTCACCAAGAGAACTCAATTCCTTTTATATATATATACTAGCAGTATAGCCCGGTGTTGCTCGGGTGTAATGAAAGCTTTGAAACTAATCCATGTTCCTGGAACTCAGACTCTTTGAACGTTGGCACGAAAGACTAAAAAGCAATAGTTGTTTCCAATTAAAGCGAAACCGTAGACTGAAAGAAAAATGAATGGATGTAAGTCAAATTTTGATTTCCTGGTATCGATATCAAATAAGTTTTTTTCGTCGTAAACTGAATTTTGAAGGCTAAATAAGTCTTCTGAGTAAATGGTAAAATGGCTGAGGCTAAGAACTACAATTATACCTACTTAGAGACAAACGCGAAGCAAAAACTAAAATAAAAGGGCTGAAAAAATAGACATACAGGCAGATAAACAGACACACACACAAACATCTTGCCTTTTATATATATATATTATCGATTTTCTACACTATTGTAAGAACTGCAACCTTGAAACTTCTGAATATCGTTTCTTATGTCTTTGTCTATGAGTGTATCAAATTTGATTAAAATCGGACAACTCCTTCTATAACCCGATTTGTTTGATTATCGATTTTCGATATTTATCGGGGGTACCTCGACACAAAACCTTACTAAGAACACTCGCAGACACTTATAGTACAACTGTGTAAATTTCCAAGGAAATAGGTTCATCCGTTTCGTTGTCTATAGGTAACGGACACACACACACACACACACACACACACACACACACACACACACACACACACACACACACAGACAAAGTTCCATTTATAAATAAGTTTAGATCCTGTAAACTCTTTTTCAGCGACGAAATATAGCGATCCTCTCGTTTCTCTATCCCCTTCCATGACACCTCCTGGGCATAATGGTAAATTGCATCCGGCAGCAAGGCCTCTGATTGGGAGGTTGTGAGGAGCATGGAACCACCTCTTAATTGCTGTTATTCTCAGGTCCACCCTGATCCGGAGTAGTAGCACCTGTTAGGGTTTCAGCTATGGGCAAATAGTTAACCACCAAACTGGGGTCAAAACACTATGAAAGTATAAAAATACACTTTATTAGAAATATATACATAAAAATATACTTTTATAAAAGAAAATAAACATTTTTGAAGAAAAAAAATTATCTGTAAAACATTTTTTTTAAAGAAAAGAAGCCAAAATACGACGTTTAGAACGGCTCATGATTAAACATAAGAGATATTAATTGTCACTTATATTTAACAGTATATGCTTAAAAAATTATCTGCTGCCTCGATACACTATATATATATATATATATATATATATATATATATATATATATATATATATGTTTGATTCTCTGTTCTTTATACATAGCTGAATCGTTTAATGTAGAATCCTAAAAATATTTTAACATACTTGTTGTTTATTAAAATCTGATTAAATCAATCTTCTCATTATAACCAAACATTAAAAAAATACTTTAAAACCCTACCTTTTTGGCATTAAATAACCCACAGAGGTGTTGATATGCCATTAAACAAAACTCAACCCCACTTCTATGGCATGTTTTCCGACATGCTACACTCCTTCATCTCACCACCCATGAGCTTTACATTTGAGATGTGCCATGCTACGTACACAAGAGTGAATCATCTCCATTTCCTTCGTATTCCAACAGTAAGAAGTAAGTCAGAAGTAAGACAGCTTCTTTCCAAGAACTAGTGATTTGCGAAAAAGACTCCTGACAGGAAGTTTTACCGATCACCATAATCTTGACCTCTTCAAGCCTAGAGTTAACAATTATCTCTCCTACATAGCCACATAAACATCATTTCTTTTCTTTAAATCGGTATCACCCTAAACAAGGCAGTAAAGCCACTAAGACTCAAGAGGCTACAGGGTGTGAAAGACTTTGGAACATAAACATTAATAATGTTCTGAAAGAGAAAAGAATAATCACGATGACAGTAGAGATCGATTAACATAAGGAAATTTCAAAAGCGAAATGCGACAGAAGAAACTGTTAGCATAGAACCTACGGCTACATCTAGCCAACTCAAGTGTAAATTGATAAGAACTCGTTCATAAAGTCTAGGTGCCATAGCGAAGAGTTCACCCTAAAAATTACTCTATTTACATTATTAGGACTATTGTCCTCATCTTTGTTGCCATTTATACGACGTTTCGGACGTTGTCTAATCCGGCTTTCTTCAGTACCCATGGCCCAATGAATATAGACGTTGGTTAGTTCCTTTGACTTGACCCAAAAAGTTGTTAGTTCAATACCAGGCTACAGCAGTGGTGAACAAGTAACTTGCAGGCTTAGAGGGAAATAACTTATGACTTACAATCGAGGCTTTACGCAAGGAATGGAGTTCATATACCCCAGTAATTGTGATAAAGAGTTCGGTTCGAAATTCCTAACACCTGAAGAAGGCCGGAGCGTACAACGTCCGAAACTTCGTACAAATGGCAGCAAAGATGAGGACAATAGTCCGAATAATGTAAATACTGTAAATACTACCTCATCTCAGAAATATAGACAAATAGAATGATCTATTATTAAACGTCGTACAAATGGCAACAAAGATGAGGACAATAGCCCGAATAATGCAAATACTGTAAATACTACCTCATCTCAGAAATATAGACAAATAGAATGATCTATTATTAAACGTCGTACAAATGGCAACAAAGATGAGGACAATAGCCCGAATAATGCAAATACTGTAAATACTACCTCATCTCAGAAATATAAACAAATAGAATGATCTATTATTAAACGTCGTATTAACGTTATTAATTGGCAGTAAAGATGAGGACAATAGTCCGAATAATGTAAATAGTGTAAATACTACCTCATTTGAGAAATATAGACAAATACTAAAAATTACTATGAAAATATTTATAAAGCAACCTTATAGCGTCTTACGCTCATACAACACCATACATTAACCAGCTACTCTGGGCGGCTCTTAAGTCTTGTATTGGGTGAACGTTAACCTAAAATGTTTTAATCAATTGTTTACACAAGTTATTTGATTTCTGTAGGTTTGACTGCAACCTCGCTCCCTGTGTTACTTGTAATTTCTGATAAAATGAAAGCGTACGAATATACTTCTGATTTTTTACGCGGGTCGAAATTTAATTTATGCGAACATTTGCGCATAAATTTAAGCTGTGCCAGAGATTCTTTGCTTGCTACCAACAAAGTGCAAGAATTACTTTTACAAAAGCCAAATCAAACCGAAAATAGAGTACGGTGGGAGCTGCCAATTCTTCATTTTCTAGTCTCCGAATTCTTATTGGAGAAGACTGATTTTTCACCATCCAAAAGACAGACAGAATATGGCGGGCCTTTCACTGTTCTAACGCTAATTTCATGGAAAGCGATAGAAAGAAACTATCTATTAACTATCACAAACAATCGTTTCTACCCCACTCCATGGATCAGGCCAGTCTGTCTGAAAGTAAAATACTGCGCCTCCTTGAGTTAACTCTCACATCAGACCTCAAGTGGAATGACTATATTGAATCCATAGCTAAATCAGGTGCTAAGAAGGTCGGTTCTCTGTGTATGGCCAGGAAGTTTTTCCCGTCTGAAACAATCCTGCACATATACAAATCTACCATCCGCCCGTGCATTGAATACTGCTGCCATATTTGGTCGAGTGCTCCTGCTATCCACCTTGAGTTCCTTGACAAAATCCAACAGTGAATCTGTAATATGATTGATCCCGACTTGGCAGCTCAAATACAATCACTTTCTCACCGGTGCAGTGTGGCTTCCTGTGTCTCTTCTACAAATATTTTCATGGCTTCTGCTCAGATGAACTTAGCTCAAAGGTGCCCCCTAGATATGAATTTACTTGAGACACAAGATTAGCAACAAGATCCCACCCTTTTATAGTCAAACCAATAAAATGTAAATACAAATTCTACTCCAACAGCTTCTTTTCTCGCACTTCCCGCCTGTGGAATTCCCTTCCGTTTACTTGCTTCTGCGACAGCTACAATCTCCACGAATTTAAATGTAAAGTCACTAGTCATCTTCTATCTCACTAACCTGCATCCTCTCTCTCTAATGCTCCTTTCTCCGTCCACTCCACTCTCATCAGTATTCTCATCCTTCCCTTACCCACTTCCTGACACCCCCTATAATCTGTCACTCTTTCTCGTAACTTTCTTTTTATGTAACCCACTGCAAAACAGTGGCAGTAAAATGCCTTACTTGGGGCGATATGATTATAAAAAAGAAATTCTATACATTTATATTCCAGAGAATGTAAATAAATCTAAAAGACATGCATGTGTAGCTAATCAGTATTTCATCGACTGATTCATTCGTTTTCTACGGCTTATCAACAGACAATAAATTACTATGTAAATATAAAGTGGGGGATCAATTTTATATTACAATCAATCTATAAATTTATCTCTCACTTTATGGCCACAGTCATCCTTCCCTTACCCACTTCCTGACACCCCCTGTAACCTGTCACTCTTTCTCGTAACTCTCTTCTTATGTAACCCCCTACAAAACAGTGACAGTAAAATGCCTTGCTTAGGGCTACACGATTATAAAAAAAGCAATTTATGGTTCCTTCATATATTCTTCACGGCTTGGACCCACCATGTCACTTAAACTGTAGCAAACGCCGCACGTTCTCTCAGTGTTTCCTTGGTGAGAAGTAAGATCGACTCGCAAACACTGTGAAACAGACTCTCAAAAAGATATTTCCCTGATCAATACAATGTTAACCCTGTTCAAGACTAGACTTAGCTGTTTATTCTTCATTTATCCGTATAAACTGTCCCTAAAGGTAACCCTACCTCGAATGCTCCCCAAACCTTTGGTATTATTCAGTCAATCAGTTAAATGCTATGCGTGATACACGCTTGGGCGATCATGTCTCGAAAGAGACATGACTGATGAGGCAGACGATTTTTCCGCAGTAGGTTGCCATTAATCTCTGTGGTAGACTGGTTGACAACCAAGATGACAGAATTTAATTTGTTCTGTTATTTAACTCACAGCTGGGGGAAGTGATGGAGTAATACCTTTCCAATGAGTATTTGCGCGTAAGTGAATGCAACGAAATCAACTGGAGTTTGAACTCTGCTCTCCGATTTAACTTTCCGAGTCGATAACCACATCACCACAACGCACATCCTACTAAATTTATGATTATTACTAGCAGTATAGCCCGGCGTTGCTCGGGTGTAATGAAAGCTTTAAAACTAATCCATGATCCTGGAGCTCAGACTCAGCTTGAAGAATATTTGTGTGAAGTTTGCTGAGAATCGGATAAAAATTGTGGATTTGTATAAAGGACACACAGACAGATAAACAGACACACAGACATGCGCCGATGGCTTAGGGAGTAGAGACTCCGACTGACACCAAATCGGTCGAGTTTCGATCCCGGCCAGAAGCAAGTGGATATGTCTAGCCACACTGATGAACTGTGATACAGCGAAACAGGTTTGTATGTGGATGACTAATATATTATGCTCTCATTACGATTGACACTCTGGAGAAGAAAATTTTAAAAACACTTTCCACTTCGGCATAATGCTTGACTCTTCAGAAATGAATTGAGTTCTCTCGGTGACTGGCGTCTGTATACACTGCTTACATACAAGACGTTAAAACTTCCCTACTCTGACACCATGCGCCGATGGCTTAGGGAGTAGTGACTCCGACTGACACCAAATCAGTCGAGTTTCGATCTCGGCTAGAAGCAAGTGGATATGTCTAGCTACACTGATGGGCTGTGATACAGCGAAACGGGCTTGTATGTGGATGACTAATATATATATATTATCGATTTTCTGCACTATTGTAAGAACTGCAACCTTGAAACTTCTGAATATCGTTTCTTATGTCTTTGTCTATGAGTGTATCAAATTTGATTAAAATCGGACCACTCCTTCTATAACCTGATTTTTTCGATTATCGATTTTCTATATCGGGGGTACCTCGACACAAAACCTAGCTAAGAACACTCGCAGTCGCTTACAGTACAACTGTGTAAATTTTCAAGGAAATCGGTTCAGCCGTTTCGGAGTCTATAGGTAAAGGTCACACACACACGCACATACACAGACAAAGTTCCATTTATAAATAAGTTTAGACAGATTAGCGATCAACACAATTGCGACTGTGCCCGTTATCTATCAAGTCATTGGTTTTATTAATTTATTTCTTTGGGTAAATATGTATATTCAATAACAGGTGATGTCATAGATTGTGTTCTGTTTCCACATTACAGATTCTGTATTGTTTTACTTCTTTTCATTGCCCCGTTTTTAGTTTCGGTCTATTTTAGATTAATCACCGTTTTTGACCATTTCCTGTTTAGCCATTAGTTATCTCTGGAACTGGCCTAATTAAGCAGTGGCTCAAACTCGCGGTTCATATTTTTCTCAGCCTGCTAAATTTATCCCCATACAATAACAACGCCAGTATATAACAATTAAAAGCTTTTCTGTCTGCATCAGTTTCCTTTAATAACATCTTACTATTTCAACATTTGCTTAAGGTATTCAGTATTTATACATTTACTTTACTGCTGAATCTCTATGCCGAACAACATTTGCCAGGTATCAGTTGTTTACACTGTTCTCAAATCGCAACTTCATGTAACTTTCTTCCTTTCTGAGAACTTACACTGCAATATTATAATATATTCCAGTAGCAGACATATGTATATGTATATATGTGCCTCTGTGTGTGTGTGTGTGTGTGTGTGTGTGTGTGTGTGTGTGTGTGCTTGAATTTGTGAGAAAAGGACATTAGAATCAGCAACTTATTCACTTGCACACCGAAGAGAAATAAGAGAGAACATTTTCGTAGGAAAGAAAAACGCCACTACATCCATTAGGGAAATTATTAACTTAGAATTAAAATCAGATTTAAATATTTTAGTTTCACGCAATTTTCTTCTGGGTTTCACGATTCTCACTTAGTTGCATTTTTTTATTTTCTAAAAGTTCAAAAGCTTTACAGCCATACTTGATTTGATTAACTGTTAAGTACAGGAAAAGTTAATTCATGCTTACATTTACATTCAGGCCATCTTAATCTGACATCTATTATTTAACAGCAATATGCCGGATTTAATACGTATTATGGAGTTAGTTCGTTGTGGTGCAGTGAATATTGGCTCGGAACGAGAAATCGGGGAGCTGAGTCCAAATTCCAGTTGAATTCCTTGCATTCACTTACGTACAAATACCGTTGGGAAAGGTAATAATCAGCCTCTTCCCGCCAGTTATGGGTTAAATAATAGAACAGTTTGGGTTCTCAAGCCTTGACTGGCAACCAGTCTACAGAAAGTAATGGCAACCTACTGCGGGATAATCTTCTACCCAGTCAGTCATGTCTCTTTCGAGACACTTAACTGACTAAAAATAAATAAATAGTTGAAAACATGATTAAGGCTTCTAATGGGCATAAAGTGGGGGAGCTGTTTTTTATTGTTATGAAGTAATAAACTGATCCCTCACTAATTACTACTTATTAATATAGTAGATATCTTCCCCATCTAGCCATGAGTTAAATAACAGGATAGATTGGGTTCTCAAGCCTTGACTGGCAACCAGTCTACAGAAAGTTATGGCAACCTACTGCGGGATAATCTTCTACCCAGTCAGTCATGTCTGTTTCTAGACATGATCGCCCAAAGCGTGTATCACGTATGGCACTTCATTGACTATGGAATTAGGATAGTAAACAACGAACGTGGCAGAACAATTTCAATCCCTTGAATCCGATTTTTTACTTTTGATTTTTATATCTCGTTTTAAACCTAAAAGAAATCTGTATTTACACACTGTTCTCAGATCGTAACTTCATATCACTTTCTTTCATTTCGGAGAAGTCACACTGCAACATTATAATATACTAGCTGTATAGCCTGGGGTTGCTCGAGTGTAATGAAAGCTTTAAAACTAATCCATGGTCCTGGAGCTCAAACCCTTTGGACGTTGGCACGAAAGACTAAAAAGCAATAGTTGTTTCCAGTTAAAGTGAAACCGTAGACTGAAAGAAAAATGAATGGATGTAAGTCAAATTTTGATTTCCTGGTGTCGATATCAAATAAGTTTTTTCGTCGTAAACTGAATTTTGAAGGCTAAATAAGTCCTCTGAGTAAATGGTAGACTGAGACTAAGAACTACAATTATACCTACTTAGAGCCAAACCCGAAGCAAAAACTAAAGTAAAAGGGCTGAAAAAATACAGACACACACACAAACATCTTGCCTTATATATATATATATTATCGATTTTCTGCGCTATTGTAAGAACTGCAACATTGAAACTTATGAATATCGTTTCTTATGTCTTTGTCTATGAGTATCAAATTTGAGTAAAATCGGATCACTCCTTCTATAACCTGATTTTTTCGATTATCGATTTTCGATATTTATCGGGAGTACCTCGACACAAAGCCTAGCTAAGAACACTAGCAGACGCTTATAGTAGAACTGTGTAAATTTTCAAGAAAATCGGTTCATCCGTTTCGGAGTCTATAGGTCACGGACACACACACACATACACACACACACACAGACAAAGTTCCATTTATAAATAAGTTTAGATTCCAGCAGCAAACAATTTACTACTGTTCTTAACCATTAAGACTCAGGGTTTCAACTCGTGTCCAGTTTTTGTCTTCCTTGTTAGAATATTTCTTCCCATGTCTATTATATATGCATCTTCTTCTTTGTTTGATTTTATCCTTTTGGCCTTTAATAAGCCTGATGATGAAGACGACTCCTTTAATATCATCTTATTATTTATTTTGTCATCGACCAGATTAAATGCAACAGAAGATTCTGAGAATAGTGCTTCGTTAAAACATTCTAACATTTGAATCCTTTAAATGATTATTCGACTCCTTATTTTCCTTTGTTTATTGTATTGCATATTTGGAAGAATTCTGATTCCGAATGAAAAGACTCGTTTTTTATTTTGTAACAACTTAAGAGAAACATTTTTCTGCTCGTGCAGAATTCTAAAACTAATTCTATTAGGCTTAAGAATAATTCCAACAGAACAAGAAGGTAAAAAAACGAAACAAAAACAGAAAGAAAATCCATTGAAATCGATAAATAAGATAACAGAAGTAAGACTGGGCGATTGTATCAGGGCAGGAATAAACGATGATACAAATTAGATAAACTGATAAAAAATGATACAGTTTATTAAATTGATAAAAAAAAATGATTCAATTGATGCACTGTTAAGATACAACATTAGATTTAGATCTGTGCTTACGGTCATATCACATTGAATCATTGGTTCTTGTCCAATTACCGATATTAAGTAACGTCGAGCCTCGTGAGTACCAAAATTAATGACCTTATGGGTATACCATTTGCTGTAAGCTCGGATGTGCGGGTAGTATAACTGGCTTACGCCCATATCATGGTAAAACAGCGGTTCTTGTCCGAAGTTAAACAAAGTCAAGACTTGTCAGTGACCATTTTGGAATATCAGATGCTCTAAGCTTGTATGTGCGGGTAGTGTAAGAGATAGTATTTCGGAATTTTTAATGGAATAGTTGGCTTCGTTATATTGACTTATATACCGTTATGAAAAGTGTGAATCAATTTCTTCTCAGCCCAACTATGGGTTAAATAGTAACTTTCGTACCACTAAACTATTATCATCTAAAAAGTAAATAAAAAGCTTGCAATCTAAAAACATTTTATGGCGTAAAATAACCTGCAATTGATTGTGTTGTGGGATCTCCCCCTTTGTATATGATAATGGACTCGGCTGAGTATACATATACTCCTGCCATAGAGAGAACAGCAGTTGAGAGGAATCATAGAGATCCGTGCCAGTTATTGGAGAGTACCGGAGATGATACGTAATTTACCGAGAGATACCTAAGTTACTCAAAGACTACTGCATTAGAAGTCAGACTAGCTCTGAGCTCCACTCAGCTAGAATAATATACTCGGATATACTATTTCCAACGACTTCACTTCAAGACTTGTATATATTTATTTCTTACTAATAGTATTCCTGGATTTACTAACCTGTGTTCAAGTTTGTATATTACGTTCAATATAACCTACTTTTCTATCTCCACATCTGTTTTGTTGTTCATTGTTTTGTGCGGTTCCTCATCCGGAATCCAGAACAGATTAGTAAGCAGTAGAAAACGAAATAATGAATCAAAGAAAGATATGTCATGAATTTTGAAAGAACCAAAGCACGCCAATTAAGGAACTCAAAAAAAAAAAAAAAAAAAAAAAAAAACAAACAAACAAACAAACAACAAAGATACAAACCAAGAAAACGTAAATAAATGGAATACTAAGTACTATCTAAAATTTAATAAAAAATTAACGATGTGTTTGAATTAAATCTAGTCACAAATTGGAGATACCAAGTTCAAACAAGCATAATAATTTAAATATCTGCAAAGTGTTTCAACAGAGGTGAACTAGGATAACAAAAGATGCCTTCCAAAACTTAAGTAAAATATTAAGAAAAATAAATATTCCGTTAGAAAGAAAGACGAGTGACTTGAACCGTTACATATTATCTGTCCTTCTATATGGCAGTGAAAGCTAGACAATCTTCTCACAGATAAAGAGATGTTTCGCAACAGAAGGATGTTGAAAAATACCATGGAGCGAACAAGTGAGCAACGACAAAGTTTGAGAATAAATAGAAACAAAAAGAACGCTTATAGTTAACATAAATAACATCTGGGAAAATTTCTAGAGTACATAACGAGGAATGAGAGCTTGGAAAATTTGATACTTACAGGACAGATTGAAGGCACGAGGGACAGAGAAAAAGAACGGATAATCTACCGAGCGAACTGGAATAAGTGGAACAAAACAGAGTTTAGGAGAGATGTCAAAGAGACGGAATTTATTAAGTTACAAAGGACAGTAAATTGTGTGGGGCCATAATCGCCAACGTCCCGAAGGTACATGTCACATCGAAGATGGATGGATTTGCCGTTTCGTTTTGATAACCAATGTGCTGGTTTCGATAAAGCTGGTTAGAACTAAATGTTGGGATAATTTAATTTTAGGATCGTATTTCCTCGAACTTTGGGGTAAGATTTCTGTTGAGCTCAAATCGTTAAGTGAGTTGACAACATCACCAAGCGTTAAGGTACCTCGGTAAAGTACTAGGATGCAATTGTCCGATACGCAAATGCGTACCAAATGCATACCAGACAGTTGCGTACCAGGATATTTACGTCCCTAGAAAAATGTATCCCTGGATAATTTTTTGAAGCCTTGTTACGTGTTAGAAATCGTAACAAAAGAAAAGAAAATGATTTACCAAAACACAGAGCTAAATCATAAACAAATATTTAATTTACTAAAAACACAAAATAAAATATATATAAATATACAATTATAGCATTCAAAACAGAAAACATTGGTCTACTGGCGAAGTGTTACGAGGAGAAGGAAAGGTATGTGTGAAGTATTTTTTTAAACACGTTAGGGTTAGCGAAGTAATGTAAGTCTTATTAATGGAAATTCACAAATGTAAGTATATAAATAATAATTTTTAGTTTGGTCAATGAAAATATTAAAAGATCCTATATACCAGTTTAGTTCCAGAAGGTCTTCTTTTTGGTCTTTGTTGGTTGGCAACTTTTCAGAGAGATTCTTTCGGCCGGATATAATAATCCGTGAATCAAAGCCGGAGTTGATAATGCCAGCAATTCTCTTTTACCAACTCACTACTTTTTTACAAAAAACTCTTTTTATAGGGGCTAGTACCAAATTAGCATATTTCTCGAAACATCTAGATTTTTCTCGAATATACTGGAATAATCTAGAATCTTCCAAACGTTCTATTTCTAATTTCTCTATTTTACAGCCACTTCATGAATGAAATTTTTTTGTATTAACAAGTAGGACTCAGTAGAATATATTAATACAAATTTTAACTTTTTTTTTTACTTTATTAATATTTTTTATATATAAATGCATCCTCGTAACAAGTCTTTATAGGCAATTACCATGAACTGGTAAATAAATGAAAAAAAAAAGCATAGGTTGTAATCGTAATATTTTAAAAAAAGAAAATAATTAAAAGTTTATTTTTGTTATAAATGCAATAACAGATTAACTGTGTTTAAAAAATATTTAAAAATTGAAAATTATTAACACTTGTTCAGACTGTTGTTCTTAAATTTATTTATGACTTTTAAACCTTGATAAGCTTCGGCCTACTTCAGATGCTAGAAATTTTGAACTGGATCCTTTATTTCAATCACTGGGGTATATGATTCTCATTCTATGTGCGATGCCACTTCTGGTTGCTATGTTGTTATCTCCCTTTAACCCAACTCTCTCTAAGTTATTTGTTCGCTGTAGCCAGATATTGAACTCAAGTCACTGGAACTAGCCAACACCTATATCCATTAGGCCATGTGTCTTTGGTTATTGTAGTTTCACAAATTAATCAAAAGTTATGAATGTTGTGAGTTTTTCCTTTTATGAAATTTATCTTGTTTCCAGGAGTATCAGTCAGTTAAATGCCATACGTGAAACACGCTTGGGTGATCATGTCTCGAAAGAGACATGACTGACTGGGCAGAAGATTATCCCGCAGTTGGTTGACATTACTTTCTGCGGTAGAATGGTTGCCGACCAAGGCTATTGAACCCAATCTGTCCTGTTATTTGACTCAAAGATAGAGGAGGGAAGAGATTTATTATATTATTAAGTAGTAATAAGTGGGGGATCAGTTTATTACTTCATAGCAATAGAAAACTGATCCCCCCTTTATGCCTAGTGTAAGCCTTAATCATGCTTTAAAATTAATATATTCAGTCAGTCAGTTAAGTGCCATACGTGAAACACGCTTGGGTGATCATGTCTCGAAAAAGACATGACTGACTGGGCAGAAAATTATCCCGCATTTGGTTGCCAGCCAAGGCTATAGAACCCAATCTATCCTGTTATTTAACCCATAACTGGAAGGAAGAGACGGATTAATACCTTTCCCAAGGGTATTTGCGCGTAAGTGAATGTAATGAATTCAACTGGAATTGGAACTCGGCTCCCCGATTTCTGCACCACAACGCACATCCTTCCAGGAGTATACTTATCTAAAAGCGCCATGATTCTCTAATTTACAGTTTCACTTTTAATAACAGTATTATTATGTTAACTATCTTTTTTGATTTTTTAAAATAATAAAAAAAATTGCAATTAGTAACTCTTAAGAAAATATGGTAACTTCAAAAATTTACCAAAAGTACGCAATAATCCAGGGATGCATTTGTTTAGGGACGCAAATGTCCTGGTACACAATTGTCTGGTACTCAATTGTCCGGGACGCAACTGCCCTTCAACTGGTGCAGAGAGCGGATTATTGTGATAAAGGCCATAAAGACGAATAGACTGGATCGAATGACGTATTAAAATATCCTTTTTGTATAGCAGGTTTTATTTGATCATTGCACAAATGTACATTAAAAAAAGTATTATTTATTCCGACGTAGCCTATCCGGCAGCAAGGCCTCTGATTGGTAGGTTGTGAAGAGCATAGCACCACCTCTTGATTGCTATTTTCCACATGGCCACCTTGACCCAACGGTAGTAGCACCTGTAAGGATCCCAGCTACGGGCAAATATTTAACCCTCAAACTGAGGTCAAAGCACTATGAAAGTATAAAAATAGACTTTTATAGTAAAATTTCCAGGAATACATTTTTGAAGAAACAATATTACCAGCGATACATTTCTGAAGGGAAAATATTACCAGGAATACATTTTTGAAATAAAAAACACATATTACCAGCAAAACATTTTTGAAGAAGAAATATTACCAGCAATAGATTTTTGAAGGAAAAATATTAGAGGAAATACATTTTAGAAATAAAAATATATTACCAGGAATTCACTTTTGAAGGAAAAAATATTGCCAGCCATACGTTTTTGAAGAATAAATATTTCCAGTAATATATTTTTGAACAAAATAATATTACCAGCAATAAATTTTTGAAGGAAAAAATATTACCAAGAATACATTTTTGAAGAAAAAATATTACTAGGAATACATTTTTGAAGAATAAATATGACCAGAAATACACTTTTGTTGAAAGAAAAACATATTACCACCAATACATTTTTGAAGAAAGAATATTATGAGAAATACACTTTTAAAGGAAGAAATATTTCCAGCAATACATTTTTGAAGAAATTATATTACCAGCAATATATTTTTGAAGGAAAGATATTACCAGGAATAGATTTTTGAAGAAAAAAGTATTACCAGGAATATATTTTCGGAGAAAAAAATTAACCAGCAATACATTTGTTTAAGGGAAATATTACCAGCAATAGATTTTTGGAAAAACAAAATGCATGCCAGCAATACAGATGAGTTTCAACAAAACCCACTTCACAAAAATACGTCAATGAAACCTGATCTACAAATTGATTTACAAAGAATGTATATTCTATTTCTGTAAATCTTTTGTAAAACTCTTGTCGTTATTAAATAAGCCATTGAGAATGATAAGCCGTAAAACAAACCAAACAAAACCGACGTGAAGTTGGCAAGTCATATCAGTTTGCGAGACCCTCACATATCGTACTTTGTAGGCTTTAATACTAGGCTTGTTCTTCGTTTTTGTCGACGTCTATCACATTGTTCGATTTTATTTTTCAAGTCACTAAATAATTTCATGTGAAATTACCATTGTTTCTCTGGCCAAAGGTTTTGTTCTTTACATGATGTTTTTGGGAATGGAAAAAAAAAGAACACTTGCTTACACTTGTGACGAACTTATGTTTTTACAAGAATCGAATAAAGACTCTTCATTTATATCTCTTTCTACTTCAGTCAATTTTCTATCTACACTACCGGCCATAATTATTACGCCACCCTAGTTTTAAAAAAATTATGTATTTCATCCTATTTTTAGTATTTATTGCCAAGTAGATAATTCAAAATGAAAAGAGAATGTTTCTTTTGTTATTATTACTTAAATTAAAATATTACAAGGCAAGGAAGCAAAAATGAACTCGTCTGAATCACCCTAAATTTTCTTAATTTTTTTTCATTGATAAAAATACAATATAGGTAATTATCAAATATTTATAAATTAATTTGATGCAAATGTTATTATACAGTTCTATCAAAAGAACCATTCTATTTTCATTTACAATTATTTACTTTGCAATAAATAGATAATCTATCTATCTAATCTCAACCTGTTCATATCTATCTATCTATCTATCTATCTATCTATCTATCTATCTAATCTCAACCTGTTCATATCTATCTATCTATCTATCTATCTAATCTCAACCTGTTCATATCTATCTATCTATCTATCTATCTATCTAATCTCAACCTGTTCATATCTATCTATCTATCTATCTATCTAATCTCAACCTGTTCATATCTATCTATCTATCTAATCTCAACCTGTTCATATCTATCTATCTATCTATCTATCTATCTATCTAATCTCAACCTGTTCATATCTATCTATCTATCTATCTATCTAATCTCAACCTGTTCATATCTATCTATCTATCTATCTATCTAATCTCAACCTGTTCATATCTATCTATCTAATCTCAACCTGTTCATATCTATCTATCTAATCTCAACCTGTTCATATCTATCTATCTAATCTCAACCTGTTCATATCTATCTATCTATCTATCTATCTATCTATCTATCTATCTAATCTATCAATCTAATTCTCAACCTGTTCATATCTATCTATCTAATCTCAACCTGTTCATATCTATCTATCTATCTATCTATCTATCTAATCTCAACCTGTTCATATCTATCTATCTATCTATCTATCTAATCTCAACCTGTTCATATCTATCTATCTATCTAATCTCAATCTGTTCATATCTATCTATCTATCTAATCTCAACCTGTTCATATCTATCTATCTAATCTCAACCTGTTCATATCTATCTATCTATCTAATCTCAACCTGTTCATATCTATCTATCTATCTATCTATCTATCTATCTAATCTCAACCTGTTCATATCTATCTATCTATCTATCTAATCTCAACCTGTTCATATCTATCTACCTATCTATCTATCTATCTATCTATCTAATCTCAACCTGTTCATATCTATCTATCTATCTATCTATCTATCTATCTAATCTAACCTGTTCATATCTATCTATCTATCTATCTATCTAATCTCAACCTGTTCTATCTATCTATCTATCTATCTATCTATCTATCTATCTAATCTCAACCTGTTCATATCTATCTATCTATCTATCTATCTATCTAATCTCAACCTGTTCATATCTATCTATCTATCTATCTATCTATCTATCTAATCTCAACCTGTTCATATCTATCTATCTATCTATCTATCTATCTATCTATCTAATCAACCTGTTCATATCTATCTATCTATCTATCTATCTATCTAATCTCAACCTGTTCTATCTATCTATCTATCTATCTATCTATCTAATCTCAACCTGTTCATATCTATCTATCTATCTATCTATCTATCTAATCTCAACCTGTTCATATCTATCTATCTATCTATCTATCTATCTAATCTCAACCTGTTCATATCTATCTATCTATCTATCTATCTATCTATCTATCTATCTATCTATCTAATCTCAACCTGTTCATATCTATCTATCTATCTATCTAATCTCAACCTGTTCATATCTATCTATCTATCTATCTAATCTCAACCTGTTCATATCTATCTATCTATCTATCTATCTACCTATCTAATCTCAACCTGTTCTATCTATCTATCTATCTATCTATCTATCTATCTATCTAATCTCAACCTGTTCATATCTATCTATCTATCTAATCTCAACCTGTTCATATCTATCTATCTATCTATCTATCTATCTATCTATCTATCTATCTAATCTCAATCTGTTCATATCTATCTATCTATCTATCTATCTATCTATCTATCTATCTAATCTCAACGTGTTCATATCTATCTATCTATCTAATCTCAACGTGTTCATATCTATCTATCTATCTATCTATCTATCTATCTACTGTTGCGTTGCATTATTCCAGTTCAGGCTGAAATGTTAAATTTTTATTGACAACGCAAGCAGGTAATTTTTCCCAATAAGAGAATTGGCGCAATACACTCTTCCTCTATCTACGCAGAAACTGAGCAGCAGTAAATTGTATGGATCATTTATACTTTTCTGTACCAATTTAATAGTCACACTAGTTGCTGTAAATTGCATTTTGGTTGCATGAGGTCTGCTTTTCTTTGTGAATATAAATCTTTGTTTAACTTTAATTGTTAACTTCCATAAATCGTAGGAGACAAGACTATATCGATGGCTGAAAATAGATTCATATTACTGCACACCACTGCAAATGTTCTAATCTGGGGAAAAATATGTACCAATTCAATAGTCGTACTAGTTGCTGTAAATTGCATTTTGGTTGCATGACTTCTCCTTCCCTTTGTGAATATAAATCTTTGTATAGCTTTAATTGTTACATTCTAGAAATCGTTTGGGATAAGATTTTATCGATAGCTTAAAGGTAGAAATGAAGAATCAATATTTGAGATTCTTACAGTGCCTGAGTGTAAAATGAACATAATTGATCCGACAATTTGAATTAGTCTAAAAAAGCATCATTACGTAAGACACTGAAAGTATATCAACGTAAATTATCGTTATAAAGACAATATATTTTTTTTTTCAGGGAATAACGTTGTAACAGTATTTTTTTAATATAGAAAGTAAATCCCATGCAATGTTTTTAGAAATTCGAAAGAATGAAGAATTAAATAAGAAAGATTAATAGACATTTCAAATATTATAAGAAATACAAATTTAAGAAGAATAAATCTAAACTTATTTATAAATGGAACTTTGTCTGTGTGTGTGTGTCTCTGCGTGTGTATCCGTTACCTATAGATTCCAAAACGGCTGAACCAATTTTCTTGAAAATTTACACAGTTGTATTATAAGCGTCTGCGAGTGTTCTTAGCTAGGTTTTGTGTCGAGGTACTCCTGATAAATATCGAAAATCGAAAAAATTGGGTTATAGAAGGAGTGGTCCGATTTTAATCAAATTTGATACACTCATAGACCAAGACATAAGAAACGATATTCAGAAGTTTCAAGGATGTAGTTCTTACAATAATGCAGAAAATTTGATATCGATACCAGGAAACCAAAATTTGATTTACATCCATTCATTTTTCATTCAGTCTACGGTTTCGCTTTAACTGGAAACAACTATTGCTTTTTAGTCTTTCGTGCCAACGTCCAAAGAGTCTGAGCTCCAGGACCATGGATTAGTTTTAAAGCTTTCATTATACCCGAGCAACGCCGGGCTATACTGCTAGTATTTCATATAACTAGAAGAATGTTCAGACAATTTTAACATGATCCGCTGGTTAATATACTTATACCTTTTTGATGAATCTACACTTGATGTATAATTAATAATGAATTATAATTTACTCATAATATTTTGAACTATCTTTCTCATGTATGATATTGGTATTATTTTTAATTTATTTGTTTCAACGTTATATGTAATGAATACGCGTGTTCGTCTGGTTGAGAGAGAGAGAGAGAGAGAGAGAGAGAGAGTGAGTGAGAGAGAGAGAGAGCACTAGCTAAGTGTATCGAGGCGTATACTGATAGTAGCAGAATATAAAGTCTTATGTTCCTTCCCCTTTTTGATAGGTTGGCAACAGGGTGAGGGAGAACGTGAAACAAATAAAGAAATTGTACTTATCGCAGACAGTTAAGAGTATCCTGTTGTTGTTGTTTTCTTTGGCTGCGTGGAGTAAAAATGAATGAATGGAAAATTGGTAGAAGAGGTAGAATGAACGTATATCATCGAGACCTGACCTAGGCTTGAAGTTTCTTCCTTACATGGCGACGAGATGTTATCAGATTCCGCTATGATTCTGATAGACTTTGACCAGTCAAAGAACGTCCTTAAGTAGTGAATCTCGTCATGTGTCCGGCTCCAGAGCTATTTTCATTTTAGGTGTGAAAAAAATGTCTTGAGTCATAGATCAATTTTCTATTTCCTATCAGGATCCAGAATTTTACTTTTCACACTGACTTGACAAATTTGTCTTGGTCTGGGTTTTTCCAAAATGCTTTTAGTCGTTTGGATCCGATTTTTCGGTTGTTCAATTTTACTTTGTCTGCTTTTGTTAATTGTTGGATGATGTAGGATTTGTATTTTACAAACTAACTGAACGTGAATTCAGAACTATTTCGAAGCCACGTTTTTAAATGTCAGACTTCACATTAATATTGGCAGTTTTCCCTTCACTTTACGTAAACTAAATTTAGTTCAATTTTCCATTTCTTGCAATTCTAGAGAGGATTTGAGTCATTAACCACAACTTGCGAACACCAGTGTGACCTTCACTGAACTATAAGATATTTTGTCTTTGAGGAAATAAAGTGCAATTTACTAACTGACCTAACTTTGCCTAGGCTGGAATTTTCAAGCTGAGCTTTCGTCTGGTTTATATTTTCCGCTAATGCTAGAAAAAGATTTCCATAGAATTAGTTAAAATAGTTATGAATAAATCGCTTAAAGAAAAGACAAAATGACCTTTGCTAGCAAGTTGACTTTAGGACATCTGGCTAAAAATGACTGTCTGCAAAACCCCATTCTGCGTTATTCTTTTGGGTAAACTGTTCAGTCAGTCTGCATTAGACGCTCCCGTTTTAATGACGGCTTTCTTTACTCGTTGCCAGGTATTGGTTAACATGGACAATCTGTATGGCTGTTTGTGTGTGCTTGATTCTCACTGGGTGCCGAATTGGAAAAAAATCATTAAATAATCTAACAGATATTGACATGTAAAATCAACTAACCTAACCTTTAGAAACAACGTTTGTAACGAAAAAATAAGCTTTGGTTTATTTAACTAGCCAAATGGCCAACCTATGAACAAAGAAATGTTGCAATAAAAATTCTCTTACCTTTCTAAAGAAAGTATACACGACATTTTCAGCAAGGCAGGAATTTTTTTTTCTTTTTTTTTGCCTTTATGCTAAGTCCTCTCGAATTTCTTACTCTGGACATAGTTACATAAAACTGATCATGAGAGAAACATCTGAATAATTTTTAATGTTTATGATCACACTCATCCCTGGTTTATTTCATACGGAAGTAGAGGCTTATATCTTGTTTTTCATGAATTAAGCCTTGACCTCTTCAAAACTAGAGTTAACCTTTATCTCTCCTGCCAAACTTTACCTTTTGCCATTTTTTAAAATCTCAAATATCACCACACAGTAACCTGTATATTTGGCCTTGTACTGGGTGAACATAAGCAAAAAAAAAAAAAAAAAAATTCCATACCTTGAAGAAGTCAAAACGAGTTCTCGCAAGTACAGCTCACTTTTTACGTATTTGTGTAAGATGTGTTTGTTTTAATGTTGTTTTCGTTTTATTCATGCTTACAAGTAAACATTATGATATCTGGTTGGGACCCAGAAGGAAAGGAGAAACTGTTGTGGATCCAGGGAATGGGGTCCGCACAAATAAATGAACAACGACTAGTAATTTAGATAGAAAATAAGTGTATTAACGTAAGGATACAGATTTGAATGAAGATTAGTAGTCCAGGAATGCGGGTTAGTAAAAAGTTTATGTACAAGTTTCTGGATGTATAGTCGTAGTATATTGAGTATGTCCGCGTCGGAAGCTGACGGGTACTGCGTAATAATCTTCTCGATGAGACTAATCTGTCTTATCGTTAACTTACCTAGCCTTTATCACTGACCCAATCGCTCTTATAATGTTTCTTTCACCAAAACGTTCCAGTCGCACAACGCTATCTTACACAAACACCACAATGCCACATTCGCTCTAGGAAATCCTACCTAAACTAATTATGTACAATTTTGTGGAGGCTGGGACGATAAGATAAATCCCCAATGTTCTTTGATGATTCAAATATTATTTACAAAACTAAACAAAACTGATGTTAGTTTTGGGAAGCCCTCAGTCTAAATGTTGCAGAAATCCCGGTTAACTGGACGAAAATACTGCGGGATTATAAAATAAACATGTACCATTTATACAATCTACAATTGCTCACACATCCACTCACTCATTTAGACAATAACAATTACGAAATCACACACTCGAAACGAAAAAGCATCCCACAGTTACCAGAGAACCGCCATCGCTGTCACCTAAATGGGGCAGGGGGTGGGGAATATTAACCAAAGATAAAGGGGACAAAAATAAAAGTGGGGAGGGGCTATGGCCATTCATATCCTAGCTAAGTTAAATTGAATTGTTCAAAACAAAACGAAAACTGACCTAAGCTAAACTAACACTGGGCTGGGCTGATCATGTTTAATGCAGGTGACCAATATCCTCTAGCCTAGGTCACCTCCAGATCGAACTCTAATTTAGCTACTTTCACGCACACCAAACGCGAAGCAGTCACCCACCTTTCGCCAAATTTTAATGAAGAGAGCCGCCTCCTTTCCGGACTGCAACTACAATTGAGATTTCTGTCCTCTCGTTGGCAGGATTATATGTACAATCAGTCGAGTCCATTATCATATACAAAAGAGGGAGATCCCACAATACTTTGTTTCTTTTTTTCTTTGAGAACAAGTGACGTATGTTCTTTGTTTTTCTACGCAAACAAAACGAAATAATGCATTATTTATGAGGTATTGGCAAGTGACGTTAAACCCTTTTCTTCTTTGTTTCTTTTCATAATTCATTCATTTTCTCATGGAAACCAAATACTGTATTTTCCGCTCTTTCCACATTATCAATACGGAATTGTCATAATTTATGAGGTATTGGCAGTGGAAACTACGGAAGGAAGGGAGAATCACAATTAAAATAGAATAATCATAATAATAAAAACAAATTAAGCAAACTTCGTATTTTTCAGTTGTTTAAATAATTCGATATATTTAATCTAACTATTCATTTTCTTTTTACTTATTTAGATAATTCAATCATTTTTCCGGCCCCATTCGACTAATTTGTCGTAAAATGAAATGCCAGGATGTGCGTTCTGGTGCAGTGGTTATTGGCTCGGAATGAGAACTCGAGGAGCCGAGTTCGAATTCCAGTTGAATTCCTTGCATTCGCTTACGCACAAATACCCTTGGGAAAGGTATTAATCCGTTTCTTCCCTCCAGTTATGGGTTAAATAGCAGGACAGATTGGGTTCTATAGCTTTGGTTGGAAACCAGTTCACCGCATAATGTAATGGCAACCTACTGCGAGATAATCTTCTGCCCAGTCAGTCATGTCTATCTCGAGACATGATCGCCCAAAGCGTGTATCATGTATGGCACTTAACTGACAGACTGAATATAATAGATGAAAACAATTAAAACTTCTACTGAGTGGAAATGGGGGATCGTTTCCTTTTTTATGAAGCAATAAACTGATCCCCCACTAATTACTACTTATTAATATAATGATAGAATATAATTTATCTCTTCTCACTCCAGTTATTGGTTAAATAACAGGACAGATTGGGTTCTATAGCCTTGGCTGACAACCAATCTACCGCAGAAAGTAATGGCAACCTACTGCTATTATTTTAATCTTCTGCCCAGTCATGTCTTTTTCGAGACATGATTGTCCAAGCGTGTATTACGTATGGCACTTAACTGATTGATTGACTGATGAAATACCAGGTGACAAAAATGTCTCTTGCGATCGCTGTAGGTTTTCTAACTTACTTGTGAATTTTGATAAAGCACACATATAGACTCATTTAGACGCGACAACGATTAAGAGAGAACACACTCGAAAAACAAAAAAATTGTCCCACCAAAGAACTAATATTTCTGTTCACCTGAGGGGAGGGAAAGGGGAATGTAACTAAAATAAGTGGTGACAAAAATAAAAAGTGCCAATGAGCATACATTCCTTCGATAAGTTAACTTGGCGTAAAAAATTAATAAACATAAGTCATAATAACCCTAACCTTAAACTTAACCCCACGCCTAACCGGTATCAAAATGCTATTCTAAGTTGGCTCTTTTTACTGGATATATACATGCAAGATTCATCCACCTTTTACCAAATTCTGAAGGGGGAAATCGTTGCCTTTCCGTCCTGATTTTAACTTTAAAATGATGGTTAAAGAACAAAACCAGATGGAAAGAAGTAAGCTTCTTTTCATCATAGAATTCCTTTTCTCGCGTTGTCCATATCACGACTCACATAACACCTAGTAAGTACAAGAATACATAGTGCTCAACCTTAATAAACGATGTTACTACGTTCTTACAAACAGAACTGGTCTCAAGGACAAAGAACTTTCCGCGGAAAATGATGTCTTCAACAAACTTGCAAAACGAGAGTACAACCTCAGAGAAGAAGAAAGTCTTACCCAGGATCTTCACCGACTCACCGCAGCGGAGGTAATGGGAGAATTTCTCATGTCTGCAGAAGAAAGTTTTTTTACCGACCCAGAGGGTCTTCCTCATTATTAGCCAGGTAGTCATCTATGCAGATGACACCACCATTTACTCCCGTTTCAATAGGAAATCTGCTAAAGTTGAAAAAGTAAACCCAGCTTCTTCTCTTGGAAAAGACTTGCATTCTGTGATGGACTGGGTAAATAATTACTCGTTAATTTTAACGATTACAAAACGAAGCCGCTATCCATTAACCACTATAGAGAAACTTTCCTGTCTTCCATCAGTGTGGATCACGCTAGTCAACCCGGAAAGCAATGCACTGCGCCGCCTTGGCCTAACTCAACCAGCCGACTTCAAGTAGAATGACTACATCAATAGCTACATCTACTGCTAAGTAAGCTTGGTCACTGTCATGATAGCAAGTTTTTTATTAAGAAATCTTGCTGGTTCACAGACTAATTAAAATATAACTAGACATTTTTTCTCTCTTTTTTACATAATTCGTTATTTTGTTATGATAGAACATAGTTTTTCAGAGAAAATGAATGTAAGTTCAAATCTTGCTTAAGCTTATTCTTTATATCCTGTTCACACTGTTGACTAAATGTTTCAGAATGACGATTGATCCCAAGAGTTATAGAATCTGGAGCAATAAAATGGAAGAAACATCAAAAGAACTGACAATGAAAAAGCAAAAAAAAAAAAAACTGATATCTGACAATGGTTTATCTAATAATGACTTTTCTAAACGCCGTTTAGATGTGGCACAAGGCCGAAAGTATGAAGTACCCAGTCAGGATCGAATCCACTCAGTTGTTATAGGTTCGTAACAGACACGCTTGTTAACCATTACACCACGTCGTTTTTATTTTAATCGTTTCACCCTAAGCAAGGTGGCATCGCCACTGATGTGTAGGGGGCTACAAAAGAGTAAAAGTTTGGATAGGCGGAGAATAAAGAGAAAGACAGACCAGTTACAGTGGGTGTCAGAGAAAGGGCAATTAAGGGATGGGAACACAGGTGTGAAGACAGTTGCGAAGGTAGAGAGAAAGAAAAAGAACACGATATACAGTGTGATGTAGAAAGAACTGGAGTCAAGGGGATAAGAGATGGGTATTGACATTGCATTTAAATTTCGAAAAGTTGTAGCCGTCAGGAAAGCAAGTATATGGACGGAAGTTCCACAGGCGGAAAGTTCGAGAAAGGAAGCTGTTGGAGTAGAATCGTTGGGTGCATTTGGTTGATCTTACTGTAAATGGGTGGGACCTTGTTGCCAGTCTGGTTGCACAAGTAAATTCTTGTGGCGGGGGGCACCGGTGACTTAGGTTCGTTGGAGCAGAAGACATGAAAATATTTATAGAATAGACAGAAGGAATCTACATTCCGCAGGTGAGAACGTGGCTGGAATCGAGATACTAAGTCGGAACCAATCACATTACAGATTCTCTTTTGGAGCCTGTCGAGAACACTGAGATGAACAGCAGGAGCGCCTGACCATATATAACTGCAGTATTGTATGCACGGTGTGTCACAAGGCCGAAAGTATGAGACACCCAGTCAGGATCGAACCCACTCAGTTGTTATAGGTTCGGGCGAGACAAGCTTATTAAACATTGCACCACTTCAAAGTGCCCAAGATTTATCTAATAATTTAAAATCATCCGGTTGCTTTGTTTACCATACTTTCTCTTGTGGAGTTTTTGTGGCGAAATATTCAGGGCAAAGTTGTTGTTGTTGTGGCCTGTTTGGGCCCGGAAGTAAGACACGGAAACAAGAAGGTGGGTCCAACCAGTGTATTAGAATAACAAGAACATATATACAATAATAAGTGTTAGTAATCAGTAAATTGAAGTCTAAGTCCGAAGCGTATAGTTACGCTGCGTCTAGTCCGTCTAGTCACAGCTGCGTCCAGACTGCCTCCCGACTGTCTTACCTGGCCCCGGCCTTCGAGCTTGGGTCGGGAATGACCAAATTAAGACCAGTTTTAAGACCGGTTTTGAACCTATCCACCGCGGTGGATAGGTAATATTTGACCAGTACCTGGGCGTACGCGCTCAGGTTCCCCACATTAAAAAAGACCTTGTGTCACATCTCTCTCAAGTGGGGGAGAAGAGTAAATAATTACTGTTTCTAGACTGCTTCCCCGAAAATCATGCCTGTTAGTATCTATTGACGAAGGAAGAGTCCATTCCTAAAGAATAGGGCATTATTACACTTTCATTATCATCATCAACAGGTATTATAAAGCAACTTTTAGACAATAATTCTCCCCCAAACTTCTATGCTGATTGTGACTGTATTAATCTTTTTAGTGTCTCACTAGCAAAAACCTTTTTGTAATTTTTTCATCATATGTTGGTTTTTCTTACATTTGTTATTTATTAGGCAATCATATTTTTAACCATCTTCCCTTCTTCATGTGCCGTGTCCTTTCAGTATGTAGACTATCATGCCCCTGTCCTTTGTCGCTCTTAATATTTTTCCTATTGGTTTCTCTCCCAAACTCCACTCCGCCATCCATTTGCCAAAGCCTATCAAATATGTCTCGAGCTGTTTTCTGCTGTCTCTCATTCCCTCTATTAGTCATGTGAGTATAAGATTTTCCAAACCGTTTTTCCTCATTACGTGTCCGAGAAAGCTCAGTTTTCTCTTTCTGATGTTATGCATGCGTTTTCTTCATGTTTGCATCCTCTCCAACAACTCGTCGCTGCTCACGTGTTGGGTTCATGTTATCCTCAGCATCCTTCTGTAGAACTACATTTCTGCTGCCTCAAGCCTCACCTTCATCCTTGAGGTGATCGTCCAACATTTCGTGCCATCTATAAGGACAGATATCACATAGCAGTCCAGCACTCTTTGTTTACACAGATATTGTCCTCCTTCCTACTGCATATATATACAGTCCATATCTATTTATCGTTTAATTATTTCTACACCTCTTAGCTTTTCTCGCATCCATGTTGACATCTTGACCTTAAAGTTACATATAGCATTACTCACTACATTGATATTTTATAATATTTTTTTATAATCATATCGCCCCAAGCAAGGCATTTTACTGCCACTGTTGTGCAGGGGGTTACATAGGAGGAAAGTTATGAGAAAGTGTGACACGTTATAGGGGCTGTCAGGAAGTGTATAAGAGAAGGATGACTGTGACCATAAAGTGAGGGATCAATTTATATATTGACTGTAATATAAAATGGATCCCCCACTTTATATTTACATAATAATTTCTTGTCTGTTGATAAGCCGTAGAAAACGAATCAATCAATGAAATACTGATCAGCTACACATGCATGTCTTTTAGATTTATTTACATTCAGTGACTGTGGCCATAAAGCGAGGGTTCAATTTGTATAGTGATTGTAATATAAAACTGATCCCCCACTTTATATTTCCATAATAATTTCTTGTCTTGTTGATAAGCCGTAGAAAACAAATCCATTAGTCGATGAAATACTGATTAGCTACACATGCATGTCTTAGATTTATTTACATTTTTTTTATTATCGTATCGCTCCAAGTAAGGCATAATACTGCCACTGTTGTGCAGGAGGTTACATAAGAGGAAAGTTATGAGAAACAGTGACAGGTTATAGGGGGTGTCAGGAAGTGGGTAAGAGAAGGATGAGAATACTGATGAGAGTGGAGTAGACGGAGAAAGGATCATGAGAGAGAGGATGCAGGTTATAGAGATAGGAGATGACTATTGATTTTACATTTAAATTCTTGGAGATTGTAGTTGTCAGGAAGCAAGAAAATGGAAGTGAATTCCACAGGCGAGAAGTGCAAGAAAAGAAGCTATTGGAGTAGAATTTGCGTTTACAATTTATTGGTTTCACAGTAAAAGGGTGAGACCTACTTGCTAATCTTGTGGCTCGAAGAAATTAGTAAGTAGCGGGCACTAGTGAGCTAAGTTCATCGGAGCAGAAGCTGTGAAAGTATTTGTAGAAGAGACACAGCGAAGCCACATTGCACCGGTGAGAAAGTGACTGTATCCGAGCTGCCAAATCGGGATCGATCACATTACAGATTTTCAGTTGGATTTGGTCAAGGACTCCTAGGTGGATAGCATGAGCACCCGACCAGATATGGCAGCAGTATTCAATGCACGGCCGGATGGTAGATTTATATATGTGCAGGATGGTTTCAGATGGGAAAAGCCAGATTATATAGCTATCTTTTTTGGAATAACTCTTATTCTGACAAAATTCGAAAGCAATGAAGATATTGCAAAGCGTAAAATATACGATTCTTCCATTGGGATAACAAATACATTTCATAGCTCTTTTTGCTTAGGAAAAAAAGAAATGTTTTGAAAGAAGGAAAATAAGTTTTCAGAATTATCTTTTCTCCATTTATTATTAATATTTTTTGTGAAAGAATTTACGTAAGACAATCGGAGGATGTAATTTTTTTAATCATTTCAGCCCGAGCAAGGCGAAAATGCCACTGATGTGCGGGGGGCTACATAACTGTAAACAGATTAATTAGAAGAGAGTGATGAGTACAGACCAGTTAGAAAAGAGCAATAGAAAGATGAGAATGCAGGTGTGATGACAGTTACATAGGTGGAGGGAAAGGGAAGGATATACGGGGTGGGGAGAGAGCTAGAATCCAGTGGTTAATAGATGAGTATTGACATTGCATTTAAATTCTTGGAGGTTGTATCCATCAGAAAAGCAAGAATATGGGAGAGAGAGTTCCACAGGCGGGAAGTGCGAGAAAAGAAGCTGCAGGAGTATAATTGTCGTCTGCATTTGGCTAACCTAACTGTGAATGGGTGGAACCCAGTTGCCAATTTCGTTGCACGAGTAAACACCTGTTGTGGAGGCACCAGTGACTTAAGTTCGTTCGAGCAAAAGCCATGAAAGTATTTATAGAACAGACAAAGGGAGGCCACATTTCGTCGGTGGGGAAGTGGCTGCAGTCGAGCCGTCAAGTCAGTACCTATCACATTACAGACTCTCCTCCTGTCGAGAACACTAAGGTGAACGGCAGGGGCGCCTGACTATAAATGGCAGCAGTACTCCATGCACGGACGGATGGTTGACTTGTATATATGCAGGATGGATTTAAAGTATTTACAGGATACCAGACACCATCCTTTTCCCATGAGATACCAGATTTCCTCAGTTCTTTCCCATTTTGAACTGATATAGTATCTTTTTAATTTTGCAGTTATTTTTTTTAAATACTCGACTGAAATTAATCTGCAATTCCTGCACTGGTTAAAATTATTATTATTCATCTTGAAATTCCTCCCTTTGAAGCCAAGTATCATTTGGCTGAGAATAATTATAACAAACAGTGAATTGAATAAATAGCTTGACAATTGTTTAAATCAGTCATCTCATTCATCTTACAAAATATATATTTTCTCGCCAATAATTCATTTAAGCCAAAACAAGTAAAAACTAGAATTTATTTCAGACATTTTGAAATTGTTTTTTTTTTTTTTAGTTTCGAAGAGGCTATTTATTATTGCACTTCTGGCCCAGAACTACACACGTGTTTTATTTTATCGATTTGTCCTTCTTCCCTGTACGAGAGTTACCAAAATCCGTAGTATTTATGGTATCATCACTTGGTTGTGTTTTATTTGAAACTTCATGGCCTCATCAGAAAGTTGGAACCAGACTCCACGGGGATTTCGGCCAGTAATTCTGCGAAGATTTCAGGTGTGAAATCATTACAGCGGTGATAACAACGTTGCTGAAAACCATTTACACAGCACAGACCAACTAAACTGTTGACAACTCACAACGGTTTCATGAAAAGAAATTGAAGAACTTAAAAACACATTAGGATTAAATTATTACTAATCTTTTAATGAACTTTTTGGTGAAGACTGGGTACGTTTATGAGAACGTATTTACAAAAGTAGGAAGTTTTCTTTTTATCATTAAAAAATGTAAAATGTAAAGCCATAAAAAACCTATGGGAATGGAAGAAAACCCTAAGCTAATCAACTTACCGCCATGCTACTGGGAGATGGATCTTGACCGGGCAAGAAAAATTCAAAATGAACTATATGGCTTTGGATAATATTCTTTATATCTGGTCAGTTCTTTATATCTGGTCAAAGACTTCATCAAGTAAACACGCCTGTCTTTAAATGTATGTATCCTTTTACTTTCGAAGAAGTGGTATGATTCATTTCCCCGATTGATGGATCTTTTCTGAATACATATATTTGTAAGATCTCTACTTGTATTCAGTGTCAGCTAAAACACTCTCTTGGTTGATTCTCTGCTTTCGAGCGGAGAGGAACCCAGACGAGGCTCCGCCGAAGGGTAGAGTCTCGAGTGGGGTGAACAGACAAGAGCTTGAGCCTATCTTAATCAGGGTCTACAGGATATTTTTGGCCGAGCTTAAGGGATCAGATTCCCACTTTAATTGACATTGTGCCGCATTCGTCCTACTGGGGAGGTAGTTGATATCAGTCAATCAAAACTCTCTCTTGGTTGACTCACTGCTTTCGGGTGGAGAGAAACCCAGACGAGGTTCCGCCGAAGGTTAGCGTCCCGTCTAATGTGAACAGACAAATATTACATGAACTCTGCCTTAAGCAGGGTCTACGGGATATTTTTGGCCGAGCTTAAGGACTCGGAATCTTACTTTAATTGGCCTTGTGCTGCATCCACCTCGAGCATCCACCCTAGTGGAGAAGCAATGAATATAATTTAATTAAAGCTCTCTCTATGAACTCTCTATCTCCGGGTGGAGAGGAACCTAGACGAGTCTCCGCTTTAGGCTACAGTTAAAGCTGCGGGGAGAAGTAGTGAATATTAGTTCATTAAAGCTTACATTTAAGCAAATTTTCTCTAACAATTCTACCAATTCTACCATAATTTAATGAAGTCTCTTGTTATTAACCATTTCGATAATGATTAATCTACTCTGGCCAGAGAAACGTATTATTATCTAACGCCAATTTAGAATATGGTTACCGGAGAAACATTTTCATAACATAAGCTTCTTAAGTATCTACTGTGACAAATGTTCTAATAAGCTGCACTACCTCACAAAATACAGTACTGTGCAAAAGTATTAGAGAAACAATATTTTTATCTTTTAAGAGGCATCAAAATAAAGTTTAAAATCACCCCTATTCTAACAATTTTGCACACTAACGGTAGTGTTCAAAAGTATTAGGACAAAAGTGATTTTCACTAAAAATCCTCACTGAAATTCAAATACAGGGTGAAAAGCCATTTAATTGCAAATAATTGTTGATTATTTAAAGCTAGGCGTAAAAGAAATGTATTCAAAAGAAGTTATATTTAATTTTTCCTATTTTCTATTAAACAAGTTATTTTGAAACTACTCTCTTGAACATCTTTGGGATATTTTGGATAAAAAAATTGATAGATCTAATGTTACTTCGCAAGACACACTTTGGGACCAAATACAAGCTGCTTGGCAGGAGATACCATTAGACACATTGAAGAAGCATGTGATGTCAATGTCTGACAGAATGAAGGCTGATCAAAGCAAAAGGCTATTATAGTAAATATTAAATTTATTTTGTAACAAGTATTTTTTTCTTGTTAAAGCATTTGTTAAGTAAATAAAATAAAATTACTTTAATTAAATTGTTTATTTTCTGTCAATATGCCTCATAAATATAAAATAGTTCTTGTCTTAATGTAATACTTTTGCACAGTACTATATATATATATATATATATATATATATATAATATATATATATACATACATACATACACACACACACACACACACACACACACACACATATATATATATATATGTGTGTGTGTGTGTGTGTGTGTGTGTGTGTGTGTGTGTGTGTGGTAAGTGCGATTGTTAAATTGTCGTAATTATTTTATTTTAAAGCAAAAGGCTATTATACTAAATATTAAATATATTTTGTAATAAGTATTTTTCTTGTTTAAGCATTTGTTGAGTAAATCAAATAATATTAATTTAATTAAATTGTTTATTTTCTGTCAATATGTTTCATAAAAGATATAATAGTTCATGTTCTAATACTTTTGCACAGTACTGTATGTCTCAGCACAAGTTTTCGACTATTTCACAGAAGCACATTCTTATGAAGAGGCTCTAATAACGCTAGACAGGATATTCATAAAATCAAAGAAATTAAATGGTCTCCAGATATTTACTGGCTACGAAGTGTCAATTAGCCTCAGATTCAATTGACGGATTCTATCAAGCCTTAGTAAAACTAAATAAATACTCTTAAGTTTCTTCCGTGTCATTTTTTTAAATCATTTCACCCCAAGCAAGGCGTTAACGCCACTGATGTGCAGGGGTTACATGAGAGAGTTGAATTGTTAGGCAGGAGGAGAGTGAAGACAAATACGAACCAGTTACAGGGAGTGAAAGAGAAAGGGCAAGAGAAGGACGTGGACACAGGAGTGAAGACCGTTACGAAGCTAGAGAGAAAGGAAAAGAACAAGATGCACGGGGTGATGTAGAAAGAGTGAAGAGGAAGACGAACCTGTTACAGAGGGTGAAAGAGAAAGGGCAAGAGAAGGACGTGGACACAGGAGTGAAGACCGTTACGAAGCTAGAGAGAAAGGAAAAGAACAAGATACACGGTGTGATGTAGAAAGAGTGAAGAGGAAGATGAACCAGTTACAGGGGGTGAAAGAGAAAGGGCAAGAGAAGGATAGGAACACAGGAGAGAAGACAGTTGCGAAGGTAGAGAGAAAGGAAAAGAACAAGATACACAGGGTGATGTAGAAAGAGTAAAGACGAAGATGAACTAGTTACATGGGGTGAAAGAGAAAGGGCAAGAGAAGGACGTGAACACAGGAGTGAAGACTGCTGCGAAGCTAGAGAGAAAGAAAAAAAGCCAGATACACGAGGTGATGTAGAAAAGGGCCGGAGTTAAGTGGATAAGAGGCGGGAATTGACTTTGCATTTAAATTCCTTGAGGTTATAGCCGTCAGGAAAGCAAGTATATGGAAAGGAGTTCCACAGGCAGAAAGCACGTGAAAAGAGACTGAGGGAATAGAATTGTCACCTGCATTTGGTTGATCTAACTGTAAAAGGAAGAGACCTTGTTGCCAGTCTGGTTGCCCGAGGAAATTCTTGTAAATGTGGGACCAGTGACCCAAGTTCGTCAGAGCAGAAGCCATGAAAATAATTTTAGAAGTGTCAGAGGAAAGCCACATCCCGTCGATGAGAAAGTGGCTGGAGTCGAGCTGCCAAGTCGTGACCAATCACATTACAGCTTCTCTTCTGGAGATTGTTGAGAACAATCAGCGGAACAGTATTGTGTCGAATTGATACGATATACCTTAATAAACGTGCTTCGTTCCACGGATATTTTTACTGCAGAGGTAAGAGACATACAAGATCATTATGTCACACTAGATAAGACAAATGCTATACATTCTGAAAATAGAGTAATTGGCTAAGATTTGAAGAAGTAGAAAAGGTAGCTAAACCATATCTTGTTCGGCATCAGTGGATACAACAATAGAGAACACAGCGAACGATCATTCACTAAAAGCATTGATTGACACAGAGAGCAAAGAAAATTTCCTTAACGAAAGAAAATCAATGGAGAACCTACCCGTCTCTAATCTCTTTTCATACTAGGATACTGTACTGGGATACTGTTTGCTTGACTTAAAACTAATTGGTACTTTAAACCATCTAACATCTTCTCACTCCAGTTATGGGTTAAATAATAGGACAGATTGGGTTCTATAGCCTTGGCTAGCACCAGTCTAACTCAGAAAGCAATGGCAAACTACTGCGGGATAATATTCTACCCAATCAGTCATGTCTCTTTCGAGATATGATCACCCAAAGCGTGTATCAAATATGGCACTCAACTGAATCGATCAGCATTAAATTAATTTCAGATTTCACTTTGAAGGTATCGAAAGGAAATTCTAAACAGAAATAAAAATAAGGTCATTTCCTTTTGTCTAAATTTTTGTCCTTCCCATGAAGTATAAGCCATTATATCTCCACATCCAATTGTTTTGCAGGTGCTGCAAATATCGTTAGAAGAAAAATCCAAATAGTAAAGCCGTTTCTTTTATCTAAACAACTGTTTATTGAATTTTCCTTTTGATTGTAAGAGTCTTACAAAAAACAAATAAAGAACAATAAAACAAAAAATAACAAAAACAAATTGTAACAATCAGATAATCTCTCTTATTAAAATGGAATAAAACAAATTTCCCTTCTCAAAGCAAAAATAAAAAAAAAAAGTAAAGGAAAAAAGTCAAAACAAAAAATACGAAAAAATCAATCTAAAGAAATCCCTTATTACGAGGGCCTGTTTTTAGAACCACGTTCTTGCTGTTACATTCTTTATGAAATAGATAGAAAGATAGAACTGGATAACGATAGAGACAGGGAAAGATAGTAATAGAGAAAGGGAGATATAATGATAGAGATAGATAGAGGAAAAGAAAGATATAGACGGATAGAAAGAGATAGAGATAGATAGAGATAGAGAAAGTTAGTGATAGAGAAAGAGGGATATAATGATAGAGAAAGATAGGGACAAAGAAAGATAGAGACGGACAGAAAAAGACAGAGAGATAAAGATAGGGAAATATAGTAATAGAGAAGGAGAGATAGAGTAATAGAGAAAGATAGAGAAAAAGATAGACAGATAGAAACAGATAGAAATAGATAAAGATAGATAGAGACAGGGGAAGATAGTGATAGAGAAGGAGAGATATAATGATAGAGAAAGATAGAAACAGATAGAAATAGATAAAGATAGATAGAGACAGGGGAAGATAGTGATAGAGAAGGAGAGATATAATGATAGAGAAAGATAGAAACAGATAGAAATAGATAAAGATAGATAGAGACAGGGGAAGATAGTGATAGAGAAGGAGAGATATAATGATAGAGAAAGATAGAAACAGATAGAAATAGATAAAGATAGATAGAGACAGGGGAAGATAGTGATAGAGAAGGAGATATATAATGATAGAGAAAGATAGAAACAGATAGAAATAGATAAAGATAGATAGAGACAGGGGAAGATAGTGATAGAGAAGGAGAGATATAATGATAGAGAAAGATAGAAACAGATAGAAATAGATAAAGATAGATAGAGACAGGGGAAGATAGTGATAGAGAAGGAAGAGATATAATGATAGAGAAAGATAGAGAAAAGGAAAGATAGAGACGGAAACAAAGAGGTAGAGATAGATAGAAACAGGAAAAGATAGTGATAGAGAAAGTGAGATATAATGATAGAGAAAGATAGAGACAAAGAAAGAGTCGGATAGAAAGAGATAGAGATAGATAGAGATAGCGAAAGATACAGACAAGAAAAGACAGAGATAGAGAAATTTCGATAAAGATAAAGAAAGGCAAAAAAAGATAGAGATATACCTAGAAATGAAAAAAGTATTCATTAACAATCTCCCCGATGTAATCAGTTCGCAAGTAGGCATATACGCTGACGACACCACCGTTTACTCTTGCCTCGATCAAAAATCTGCTGAGGCTGACAAAGCGAACCTCGCTGCCGACCTTGAGAAGAACTTTCAATCTGTGGTGGACTGGGTAAGAAATGGCTGGTAAATTTTAATGCTTCCAAAACCATCATAGACAACCGCTTCTACCTCCCATTAGCATGGATCAGGCTAGCCTCCCTTAGAGCAAAACACTACGCCTCCTTGGCCTAAATCACTCTGCAGACCTCCATCCTTCTCCAAAAACACAATTCTGTTGCTTCAAGTTTTTTCCTTCGATGATATTGTCCAACATTCACTGCCATAATATATCATCGAAGATGAAGGAAAAATTTGAAGCAGCTGAAATGTGGTTCTAGAGAAGGTTGCTGTGGATATCATGGACCGAGCATGTGAGTAATGACGAGGTGTGGGAAAGAATGGCAAAGAAAATTAACAGTGAGTATCAGGAAGAGACAGCTGAAGTTCTTGGGATATGCAATGAGGAAAGAGGGCTTGGAGGACCTGATTCTGACAGGCTAGATAGAAAGAAAAAGAACTGACATCAAATAGCAGTCTATTACTCTCTTCTTTGTTTCTAGTAGAATTTTCCTGTCTCTTAATACTTTACTCAGCTTCATTAACGCGTCCTTCGCCATGCCAATTCGCTTTCGGATCTCTGTGTCGCACTCTCCATCTCCGGTTAGAACACTTACCAGGTATTTCAATTTTTGTACCTGCTTGATTTTAGTATCCCCCACCTGTAATTGGCATTTTGGGCTGCTCTTTTTACTGATGACCATGCATTCGGTTTTTTTTAAGTTTATTTTGTAGTCTTTTTTGTCACTTTGTTCAGCTGTATGCATTCCTCAAAAAATAAATAAATAAATAACGCCTTGCTTGGCTCTGATTCTCTCCGTGACCGAGCGGTCTAAGGTATCTCATATCAAATGGCAATTTCTTCTGCAAAGTTCAAGGTATAAATTTAAAACCTGCCCAGAAAAAAAAACATGTTCTTTATTAAGTTTTCTCGATTGCACAGGCTTATAGACGTAAAACACACCGTTTATGAAAGGCAAAACACAAAAAATAAAACTTCTCTTTCAGTCACGGGTAAGCACTAAAAATAACATTTGAAGTAATAACAAAATAAGTTTTGAACACTTGGTGTCCGCCAGAAGTAATCACGGTTATAGAGGGAAAAAAATCATTAAAAAAAACAAAACAAAACAAAAAACAAGACAAAAAAGCTATCTTCTTTATTCTACCTTCCATAAATCGATTTAAATCTGATCGGTGCTAGTGGAGAGATCGAACGATCAGATTAATATAGAGACTTTCTTTTGAAGTCACTTATCGATCGGAGAGATCAGTATAGCTACAGTATATGATGACCTTTGCTTCTTTCTTTCTATATGAAACGTAATTCAAGCGCTTACGTTAACCGCACCGAAAACTATTTTCCACATTTTCATGTAATTCTTTTATATTTAGTGTATGCGCATGCGCAGAATCGTTTTTGTTTAAAGAAGCGTTGGTTTGTATTTTAACCGATGAAAAAGTTGTGATTTCGTTGTGGTTTGAAAGAATTTAAAAGAAGTATTTCTTTAAATATGTTTTGTATCAGTGTCGTTTTGGAAGTTATGACCAGTAACATTTAAAATAATATTCAAAATGTCACTCACTGTTACTCTGATCAGTGGTAACATTAACGACAAGTGTGGAATTTAAAGTCGAAAAATAACAAGAAATGCGGTCGCAAGAAAAAAACCACTCCAAGAGACAACGTATACGTGATCAGGAAAATTGTGAAAGATCCTAGAAAGACATTATTCATTTTGTTTTAATCAATTTGCACAGGGGTGTATCTATAAATTTGAGTATGCGGGCACATGTACAACTACACAAGGGTAGACAAAATAATAGAAACACCATGAAATGTCAAGCAAATTTATTTCAATGTGGCGCAAGACCACCATTGGGAGTAATTACAGGTTAAATTCTTCATGGGATTGACTCACACGTTGGAAGTGTTTCCAGAGAAATTTTCATCCATTCTTCAACTAAAACAATCTTCAATTCTTTCATTGATGACGATGGAGGGTACTGACGCTTCATTTATTTTTCTAAAATGGACAATAACTTTTCAATGATATTGAGATCTGGGGACTGTGGTGGCCAGATAAGATGTTCTAATTCGCTTGAATGTTCTTTGTGTCATTCAGCTACAACTTTAGCAGTATGAATGGGGTCAATATCATCCTACAATTTGATATTTCCCTCTGGAAACTGTAGGAATCATAGGATGAACTTGATCACTTAAAATTCTAAAATAGTTCTGATAGTTGATTTAAACAAACTTAATATCTGGAAAAATAAAAAAATGAAAAAGAAAAAAAGATAAGTAATACTAAAATTAAATCAAGAAAAAATAGACAAGTTTTTGACAGTTTGATTAAATTTTCCAAATTATTCTGGTACTATATTTTTCCATTATTTCCCTTCTTCATATATACATACGCATCGCTCATTCACTAATGATTTAGAACACTCTGGCTATTGGGCGTGTATAATGATAATATACACGCAAAAATCTGCCTACTTCTACTGAGCGCCCATAGCCCAGAGGTAGAATCGCCGACTGACGCCAATTCGGTCGGATTTCAATCCTGGCTTAAAAGCAATCGGAGTCCTGCCGTACTGATGAGCTGTGATACAGTGAAACAGATCTGTCTGCAGATGACTATATATATATATATATATATATATATATATATATATATATATTCCCTTTCCCATATATATATATATATATATATATATATATATACCGTAGAATAAATGGTATAAGTCCAGTGAATTCCAATAGAGACGAACTCAAAAGAACTCAATGTTAAATTTATTTATTTAATTTAACAGAGTAATATAATTTAGAAAAAAATTGAGATATTCTACAATTTCAAGGGTAATACGTATTTCACAGCAAAAAGCTCCTCGTCAGACCCAAAAGATACAGCAGTTAATAATATTAAAAAAAATCCCCCCAAAATAGTTACACACAGACGTTCACATGCCGTGTCTAGAATAGACGTTTGTAACGGTAATCTGCAAAAAAACAATTCCTCGCTCATTCAAAAAACCTCAAACAGAAAAAGATAAAGAAAGATACCGACAATTGATAAATGAAAAGAAGAGAAAGAAAAAGAAAAGAAAAGGAAAAAGAACGAACATTTTTCAAGAGAAAATACATAACGTCTTAGATCGACACAGCGTCAATTGTATTCAATTGCCTTCTTAGAAAAACATGACATGGAACTTTAACATTCAATTTTTAGTTTTAAATATAATGGGATATATTTACGGTAAAAAATAAAATAAATTGTAAATCATACTTTTTAATACAAATCAAAATATGACCACTATTAGTATTATATTATAAATAAAGTTAAAATAATTAAAACTTATAAAAGAAAATTATGAGTATAGAAAATTAAAACGGAAAGAAGAGAAAGAAAAGAAAGAAAAGGAAAAATAAAAGAAAAAGAATGTCCTGTTTTTTTCTAAGAAAGCAGAACGTTTTAATAGATGCGGTGTCGATCTAAGACGTTAACTTCAGCTGCCTTTCTATCTATACTGTTCATTCTCTTTCTTTTCTTTTCTTTTTCTTTTTCTTTTATTTGTCTTTCTCTTCTTTCCATTTATCAATTGTCTATATACTTTTTCTTTCCCTCTTTGGGGTTTTTTGAATGAGCGAGGAATTGTTTTTTTGTAGATTACCGTTACAAATGTCTATTCTAGACACGGGCATGTGAGCGTCTGTGTTTAACTATTTTTCGGGATTATTTTGAATATTATTAACTGCTGTATCTTTTGGGTCTGGCTAGCAGCTTTTTGCTGTGAAATACGTATTACCCATGAAATTATATATATATGATTTGTTTGAACATTATTTTTGAGCTATACTCATATTTAAGTAGATATTCTATTTTTTAAATTAAACAGTGTTATTTGTTTATATCTACTGGCCTGATTGTTTTACGATAAATTTTTATTACAAAAATGTGTGTCATTCGGCAGGATTCGAACCTGCGGCCCCTATCCACAGAGGGGAAGCTACCATTTGATCTGGTAACGTCTTAGACATTTCGACCACGAATGACCTCCAGTCTAAACGAGCTTTTAATCAAGCCTATATAACACAATTTTCGATTCATCGCAACAACCATATCGGCTCTGAAATTTAATTGTTACGGAAATTAACATTTCCGTAACACACACACACACACACACACACACACACACACACACACACACACACACACACACATATATTTATAATATTTAATATAAGATATTAAGCAAATGATCTGTATAGAGATCTCAATGGATACTATCCAGAACAATATGATATATATCAATAAAATTCAGCACATCATCTAAAGTGGTTATAAATTATAATCTATTTCAATGAGTTAATAAGTTCATGTCCTCAAACCCCTTTTTATTTGATATAAATTTTTTTTTTAGAATACAAAATAATTTCAACAAAATGGAAATCAAGATTGAGATTGCACTGAGGTGGAACTACATGTCCACTCCAGACAAATTGCCAACAAACAAATATAGTATATAAAGCCAAGGTAAGTGCAAACAACAGCACAATATACTACATCGGTGCCACTGAGAGACCATTTAAAAAAAGAAAAAAAGAAAAAACGACCACAATCTTTCATTTTCCAGCAGAAAATACTCGAACAACACTACACTATCCACATACGTATGGCATACGTATGGCAAAAAGACAGAAATTTTGAAAAAAGCACCTGCCTGCAACAACATTCCAAAAAATGCCTACTTTGTCTACATAAAAAAGTATCAATTATATCTCATACCCTAGAAAAGAACTTACGAAACATAAGATCAGAAATACTTTCCAAATACAGACACGAAAATAAATATCTATTATCACAGTTTGTACCAAACGGATAAAAACGGGATCGCTGATACCATAATCCTATCAATTATTTTCTAGTTCAAATTATCATCATAATAAATACATTTATTTTTATTATCAATCCATGTTAGGGCGCCGCTCGTATTTGACTACAAATGGACTGTTCCCATTGCTATATATAGCAATGGTGGATTCTCTACAAGAGAGTCGTACAGAGTCACTAGACTGACGACTCTACGACACTGTCAGTACTCTGCCTTCGGGTAGAGGGCGCTCTCTGCTTCCGAGCAGAGAGCAATAACCCAGTCGTGGTTCCGCCGAAGGGTAGAGGCACGACTGGGCAAAAATAGACAGACATTTTTTGGCCGGGCCATATAGCCCGGAAAGCCCAGATATAAACTGATCATGTGTCATATGTTGCCCTTACTGGGAGGGACGACTAAATAATGAGTCGTAGAGAGTCACTTGAGAGTCTCTAATGAGTTACTGAAGAGTCAGTGCGAGTCAGTGAAGATTTAGTCACACTTCCGGTGGCGTACCGGAAGTAATCACGTATACACACGTCTTACGACGGATTGGACTCTTGTATCTTTTCTATTGTAAATATTACTAATCACTTCTGTACATACTAACCGTCTTTCCGCGGAATACAACTTATATTCTGATTCTGTTGTTGAGTTATTCATTTATACTTGGCGACATAACAATCCACCACCATTACTAATCACTACTACCGCTTCACAATATTTACTACCACAACTGTTATTAATATTGCCATATTTGTCCGCAATCATCATTAACGTAAATTACTCCGCTCTTCCGCAGTAAAATTAATAACACCACAGAAAAACTAACAAGCATTACAAATTAGAATTTCTACCATTTAAATATGTGCAACGACGAAAAACAAGCTAATAACCGACTTTAAAATAACTAAATAAATAATAGCAATTCTTACTTATCATAGTTTCACAGAGACCACATCATATTTACATATGTGCGTACAAGAAAAAATTGTTCAGAGAACAGAAATCGACAACCGTCTGCGCGTTGACATAGCTACACTATTTGAATACACCAATCAAATGCGTATGTATGTAGGCAAAGGCCCACATATACATATATATGTCAAGCCCCATACGGTTCGCATATAGTTATGTTTGTGTGAGCCCTGTTGGACGGACGCACATGTGTGTGTCTATGCGTACGTCAATGGGTGTACAAGTGTGTATATGACTGCGTTTGTTACTACGACAAATTTTCCTCCCAATTTTCCTCCCACTTCCACAAAAATACACCAATATACGCAACCCTACATACAGCCAATTTTTTAAAAATGAATCAGATTGTCTGACGATCGTAAGAGCGTGAAACCCAGGGTCACAAATTCACACTTATCTATAGGAATATATATATATATGTAAACTTATTTATAAATGGAATTTTGCCTGTGTGTGTATGTGTGTATGCGTGTGTTTGTATGTGTATGTGTGTCCGTTACCTATAGACTCCGAAACGGCTGAACCGATTTTCTTGAAAATTTACACAGTTGTACTATAAGCGTCTGCGAGTGTTCTTAGCTAGGTTTTGTGTCGAGGTAAATATCGAAAATCGATCATCTAAAAAATCGGGTTATAGAAGGAGTGGTCTGATTTTAATCAAATTTAATACACTCATAGACAAAGACATAAGAAACGATATTCAGAAGTTTCAAGGTTGCAGTTCTCACAATAGTGCAGAATATATATATAAAAGGCAAGATGTTTGTGTGTGTGTCTGTTTATCTGCCTGTATGTCTGTATTGTTTCAGCCCTTGTATTTTAGTTTTTGCTTCGGTTTTGGCTCTAAGTAGGTATAATTGTAGTTCTTAGTCTCAGCCATGATATCATTTACTCAGTGGAATTATTTAGCCTTCAAAATTCAGTTTACGACGAAATAATCTTATTTGATATCGATACCAGGAAATCAAAATTTAACTTACATCCATTCATTTTTCATTCAGTCTATGATTTCGTTTTAACTGGAAGCAACTATTGCTTTTTAGTCTTTCGTGCCAACGTCAAAAGCGTCTGAGCTCCAGGATCATGGATCAGTTTTAAAGCTTTCATTACACCCGAGCAACGCCGGGCTATACTGCTAGTATATATATATATATATATATATATATATATATATATATATATAATCTATATTTATAATAAATATATTTATTTATATAAATTATATTTAAATTTTTTAAATTTTATAAATTTATATAAATATTTTATTTTAAATATAAATTTAAATATTTTAATTTAAATTTATTTTAATAAATAAATTTTAATTTAAATTTAAATTTTAATTTTATTTTAAATATATAAATTTATTTTATTTTAAAATATTTATATATCTATAAAATAACTTTGATATATAATATATAATCTATATATATATATATATATATATATATATATATATATATATATATATAATCATTCTGATAATGAGTAATTTGCAAAGAAATAAAAACTCATAAAAACAAAACATTAATGATTACTTTATCGTTCGTATTGAAAAAATACCCCCACATTTTCCTGCCATTAATATAATGGGCTTTTCTTTTTAACTGATATTTCTATATGTACATATTGCTAATGGCTTTACAATTGATGCGCAGAAGAAATCAGGATGAAAATGGTCAGGAATTACGTCATGCATGACTAACATCATAAACTGTTACATACACTACCGGCCATAATTATTAGGCCACCCTAATGTTTTAAAAATGATCAGTAATTGTAAATGAAAATAGAATGGTTCTTTTGTTAATATTGCACTATAAGATGTGCATCAAATAAATTTATAAATATTTAATAATTACCTATTTTGCAGTTTTATCAATGAAAGAATGAAGAAAATTTAGTGTGATTCGGACGAGTTTATCTTTGCTTCCTTGCCTTGTAAGATTTTGCAAAGTAATAATAACAAAAGGAACATTCTATTTTCATTTGGCAATAAATACTAAAAATAGTATCAAATCCATCATTTCTTTTAAAAAACTGGGCTGACCTAATAATTATGGCCGGTAGTGTCTATAATATGAATATATCGCTGGAACGTTAGAAATGCATTGAAAGTCGAGAAGGATTGGATTGTCAATCGTTAAGAATGAGTGCAACTTATACTAATATAAAACCTGTGTATGCTATTATGGTACTAGGTGGTTTCATTATTTTGTCTAGCCCTTATATTTCTTGTGGTAGTTCCTCCTTCAAGTTTTAGCTTATTTTTTGTTTTGAATTATGTCTTTTATTGCTTTAGAAGTAGTTGTAACAAATTCGATGTTAATCTCAAATAAATTCTTTTTAATTGTAGTTGTTGAAGAGCTGGTGGGCAGATTTCTTAAAATTCTTCTTAATATAGAAACATTTACATGTTATTTTCTTGGTCAATCTTTTTATATTCATGTCTTAAAATCATTGCATTCGAGTCCCCGTTTTTGAAGAACCAATATTTGTCGTTTCTGAACCAATTAGGGGTTAAGGTCATTGCGTCCTTAATTTCTTTTACTTTTTTTTTATTCAGCGAATTGCCAAATTTGGTACCCGACTGTTTGTGTGAATGGCAACATTTTCTGTTAGAGACTGTCAAGAGAGGCATTTCTTTAGAAGTAAAGTTCGACAAACTAGAATGTGAAAGATGGTCACAGCAATTCTTGTGTTGTAAGTATTTCACCTTTCATAATTTATTGTCTAATTATATTTGACGGGTATTTCACAGATTTTATAAAGGATTTTCGTACACCGTACTTTCTTATTAATATTTAAAAATCTGGATAAAATTCCAAACACACAGTTCGTCTCTTGGTTTACCAGAAAACAGCAAGATATATATATATTTAATCATTGTTTCATTTTTTGTGCGATTTTTTTTTTTTTTGCTTATTTATACCTGAATTCATGAGAAGTCATGTTGAACAGTTGTTATTCGTCTTACTGTTTGCTGTTCTTGTTTTGGCAAGGAAATGGCTTTTGGACCGCCAGAGAAAAGGCGAAAATCTAAGCCTCATAATCGCTACTTCGCTTTAAAATATCCTGGAACGTCGAACATCCTAGTTTTATTTGGAATGAAGAATATTAGTGTTATATAACGTGGGCGCCACAAAAAATATTTATTTATTAATCATATTCAATCTCAGTCTCCATTTAGCTTCACGCTTATGAAAATTAATTGAAACAAAACGAATAATGTTTTCCTAACATTTTTCACAATTTCCCTGATTCGTCGTTGGTTTTTCTCTTCCAATCGAACATGCCTCTACGTTTTTTCACTGTTGGATTCAGTTTGTTTCTTAGCTTTGATAACACGACTGACAGTTGAAAGGCTGACACCAACAATATCTGCGATCTCTCTATAAGACTGGCCAGTGTGTTCGTGCAACGTTAAAATTTTTGTACGCTTCCTTGGAGTAACGTCCATCGCAGACAACAGCCGTAAAAAAATTAATCGACAGTCGAGGCAATAGTGTCCGGGTGTGATAAAAATCTGATACAATCATGGATGACGAAATATATTTTTCAAAGCTAAACAAATTTCATCATACACCTCCAAAAATAGATTCATATTACTGAACACCCCTGCAAATAACTTAATCTTAAAGAAAGATAGAAATCAATTGCACCCTGTCACTCCAGTGGGTCTAAAACTGACAGTATGATGAAAGAAAAAAACTAAAGCAGTTGTTTTAATTAATTTGCACAAGGGTGTATGTTTTTTTCAATATAATGTATATTTTCTGATAAAGTTATGTTTTTCAAATTGACGTCAATGGACTATATTCGAACGCAGATGAGAAAAAAAAAACTAAATAATAATTTTCAAGGTAGGAAGTATACTTCACTTAAAATACTGATGGAAAATGCTTTTCCTGTCTCGTTTTCTGTCAAGTCACATTATAAAACCCCAACGAAAAACATCTGTACTCATATAGGACACTAATTATTATATACTAGCAGTATAGCCCGGCGTTGCTCGGGTGTAATGAAAGCTTTAAAACTAATCCATGCTCCTGGAGCTCAGACTCAGCCGAAAGAATATTTGTGTGAAGTTTGGTGAGAATCGAATAAACATTTTGGATTTGTATAAAGGACATACATACTGATAAGCAGACACACAAAAACATCTTACCTTTTATATATATATATATATATATATATATATATATATATATTATCAATTTTTTGCACTATTGTAAGAACTGCAACCTTGAAACTTTTGAATATCGTTTCTTATATCTTTGTCTATGAGTGTATCAAATTTGATTAAAATCAGACCAATCATTCTTCTGTAACCCGAATTTTTCGATTATCGATATTCGATATTTATCTGGGGTACCTCGACACAAAACCTAGCTAAGAACACTCGCAAACGCTTATAGTACAACTGTGTAAGTTTTCAAGAAAATCAGTTCAGCCGTTTTGGAATCTATAGGTAACACACACACACACACACACACACACACACACACACACACGCACACACACACACACACACAGACAAAGTTCCATTTATAAATAAGTTTAGATTTAGATTAGATGAGTCTGAAAAATGTAGGGTTTTATGATTAGCTATAAAGCCTAAAATATATTCAAAGCAATAACCCACTGTCCAGTACTAGTAGATAGGAAATAATGCAAATAAACCAACAAATAAAATCTTTTTTGGGATCAAGTACCACTTGACCGGAAGGTAGGAAACTTAGGAATATGTAACTTCTGGCAAAGTGACAGAGTGAGTCAGTTCCGAGCCGCTTACTGAGATGCAGAGATGGTCAGAAGAATGGTAACTGAGAGTTGTCACTAGCTAAAAAGATGTAACACTTCCACCCGGCTGACTCGTTACCCCTGGTTCGGAAATTGTTGTGATGAGGATGACCGGAACCTGAGTCAGGGTTGATGCTGTCGAAACGGCATCAGTTATGACGAAGCTCTCGGGTCGCTAATCGTGATGATGGCCTCATCACAGCAGCTGGTCCTCAAGACGTCTATTACAACGGTGAACTTCTCTGCCCACGTCTTGTTCTTTGATCTCAGGAAGGACACGTTGAAAACCCGGTAGCCGTTTCTCTACCACCTCAAACCAGACCGGACACACGTGTACACTTGTGTTGATAAAATAAACACGGTTCCAAAAATCCAAAAATCCCCAAAAATAAAATAAATGAATAAGTTCGAAGACGCCTGCATAAGTTACGGAAAAAGTCTTTATATATATATATATATATATATATATATATATATATATAATTAGCAATAAAAGCACAATGAAGAATCGTCGACTTCAATGTTAACAACACAGTGAAAGGTTCATTTAAAATAATCAGAGCTTTTAATTTTTCCAATTACTTTTAAAAGAAAAAGTTCTTTCAGGGCTCTTATCTAATCTTTACGGACATAGCCGAAGTCGACGGAATGGTGGGTATGTGGCAACGAAGTTAGTGGGGTCATTTGGTCTCTGTCGCTCGGCAGCTCTGAAACTTAACTTGGGTCTTTCTGTTTCTATCCATCTTCAGCTAGGACTCTATCAGAGGCGCATTATTCGACTTTAACTATTTTAAGTTGATCGGCGGCAGGCTTTTCTACGTTTCTTTATATCTTCAGCCATGAGTTCTATGGAAGGCGACCAGTCTCTGTCTCTACGGCTGGTATCCAATCGGCATGGCTCCCGGTTGGGAACTCTTTCCCCTCAGTCGTTACATCTCGACTGCAACTCCAACTAACTACTCCAACTCATTTTTCTACTCGGAGTCCCGATTTTTATACTTGTCCCTAATTCTCTTGGGGGATGGATGACGGACACTGGGTATCTATGCAAATCAAAACTTTGACGAATGAGATTACTTCCACCTACACATTTCAATGTGGAGTTATATCATCCCCTTGGTTTAACCAATGAAGTAATAACACCTTTTCTTGCGTAATATCTCTTCATTCTCTTCTTAATTACATCATTTTAGGTTTTCAAATTTACAAATCCTTTTCCCAGCAAATGTGGGAACTAAGGATCTGACCTTATCCTAACCATATCAAAAGTTCTGACAGCCTTGTTTTGACTATCGTTATTTCTCGCTTTCACTGGCCGAAAATTCGCTTTTGAATAACAATGGAAAATATACTTTTCCTTTCTCCCCTATTTCCAGCTAGTTTTTCTATTTTTCGGATTTTACAAGCACATAAGTATTAAATATTTCTAAGCATAGCTCATATTGCGATTTACAATATACTGCAAAACCAACAATACCACTAATGATAATTTCTGTCGCTCCGTCGTATTAAACTAAGAATTAAGAATTCATTTGTAGAAATAGGGATACAGAGAAACTTTTTTATGTGTGGTGTCCTTTCAGGACGTTGGCGATCATGCACTTCCACTTGCGTCTATCTTTTGTCTCTCTTTAAATTTTTCCTCTTGGTATCTCTATTAAACACCGTTCCGCCATCAAGCCCATCAGGTATGTCGTTCCTGTTTTCTTCCATCTCTTTTTTCCTCTATCAGCCCTGTGAGTATTAGATTCTCCAAGCCGTCCTTTTTCATTGCATGTACCAGAAACCTCAGCTGTCTCTTTCTAATGTTGAGTATAAGTTTCTTTTTTCGTTTGTATCCTCTCCAAAAACTTGTCATTGCTCACATGTTCGGTCCTCAGCATCTTACTGTAGAAACACATTTCTATTCCTTTGTGCCTCTTCTTAATATTTGAGGAGATTGTCCAGCGTTCGTTGTCTTATAGGAAGACAGATA